>JAEAOA010000489.1:507500-674380 GCA_016746295.1 Potamilus streckersoni
ATACATATCTTGTTTGATGTGTTTCTTTTTGGTGATACTTGTCTTGTATGATGTGTATCTTGTTTGGTGATACATATCTTGTATGATGTGTATCTTGTTTGGTGATACATATATTGTATGAGTGTATCCTGTTTGGTGATACATATCTTGTATGATGTGTATCTTGTTTGGTGATATATATCTTGTATGATGTGTATCTTGTTTGGTGATACATATCTTGTATGATGTGTATCTTGTTTGGTGATACATATCTTGTATAATATGTGTTAAAATTACGTACTAGATAATTGTGTGTTTGATTTTGCAAATGGATATGATTACAGTGCAAAGAGTCAACATTGTTTGCAGATGTTCAGAAACTATAAATAGACTATTGAAATTAAATATACTCTGGTTTCATTTGTTTTCTTGTATAAAAAATTAAGACATGTTTGTGAGTATTTGAATTTGCCTAAGTCAAAGTTTGCATCATTAAATGTATTTTTGTTTTGTGTATTAACATCTATAAGTATCAAAATTACAGAACTTTATAAAATAACAACTATATGCTGACAGTTACAGAGTTGCTTGAATGATTAAAATAATACTACAGCCAATGTTAGCACAAACCAAACAACTATTAAGATGAATCCCACACTCTTTTTTAATCTAAGGGAAAGATATTGTTCGAAACTTAATGTTCTAAAGAATGCTTTTTACTTTCATTGATGTGAAAGATGTAATTTGATAAAGACATTTAAAAGATAATATAAGAGTAATTGTGATGTCAGTTAATTTCACACTATGCTAGTTACATTTAATATTTAATAGTTTCTTTTTGGTGCATTTGCATAACATAACAATGTTGTCAATATTTCCACAGGAGAGCCTGAAAATTGAGATGGGAATAATGGAGGCCAAGTTTGAAAATGCACAAAGAAAATTGGAAGCTGACCTTCATTCAGAAATGGAGAAAGAGGTATTAACATAACTCAAAAATTTACTAATAAAATGTGAAAAGCATACACCATAATTTTAATTTTGTGTCAGTTATTAAAAGCATCAGGTTTTATTGAGAAGTTTAAAAGGATAAAGAATTGAAGGAAAATTTTGGGTAGTTTATGTGTCCATATGACTTAATCGTAGCAGTGTAAGCACCTGTTTTGTAAAAACAATAGGTCCATAAAATGCCTTTACGAAATTAGTGTAATATTACTAATAAAGAGGATTTCTTCATTTCTAATTTAATATCTGCAGTTAAAACAGAACATGTACATTATTTAATTTGCTAGATGATCAGACACATGATAAATATAGTAATCAAAAAAATAACAAATCTATGTGAAGCTGCTTTAATCCAATTAGTTCATTTTTAGCTTATTTTGGCCACAAGGCCATGTAATCTTGGGTTTGTTATTCAAAGTCAAGTCAAAAAGGAAATTAATTTGGATGAATTCATTGTGTAATAAACATAACTAGGTTTATTTTCTTATTATTTATCATCAATTGTAATTTGCATCAATGCAAAATATTTTCAGTAAAATCTTACGATTTTTTTTATGGGTAGTAATAATTTGGGTTTCAGTTGTTGAAAGATTCTGCCTATTTTGTTTCCAGCTTGTTTGCATCCTATATTTGATTAATCATAAATCTTTTTGTCACAAAATGTGGGGGATGTACTACATACATTTTCATGTCTCGTCATCCATCCATCCATTATATTTTCTTTTCCACTGTGTAAAATTAAAGGCTGAAAGTACTTGTACATCATCATTAAAATGTGTGGTACGTACCTCATTAGTGGTCTTAATGTTGCATTCAAACTTTCCCTCACAATTTCATTTCCTGATTATAACTTTTAAAGCTATCTTAAATTAAGGGATGAAACTTGGTATAAAGTAAAGCTGTAAACCACATTGGGGCTCTTATCTGCAAGTTCAAGTTCACAGGTAAGTATTTTAAAGTTTTCCATTACTCTCTCCTTTCCACTTTATAACTTTAAAGTCCTTTTATATTTAGAGATGAAAGTAGTCGTTATATATTGTTATTATTGGAAAGTGTCTAGTATGTCACATTTATGGTCATATGTAGACAATCAATGTCACGACCTGTTTTAAAATTTCCATCACACTTTCCTGCTATTAATTTAGAAGCTGTTTGAGATTAAGAGATGGTCTTCATATATATCGTCATTAGCAGGTGTGTCTCATACCACATTGGGTCATGTCGTCAAGGTCATGGGTCAGTACTTGAAGACTTTCTTCGTATTTTTCTTTCCATTTTCCAACAAAGCCATTTGTGACTAAGTAGGAAACTTGCTTTATTTGTTGATACCATTTGGGGGGTCCTATCTTCAGTGTCAAGGACACATAAGTTTTCAGGTATCAGTATCTTTGAGATACATGAATGAAATTTAGTTCACTTGTATATTGTCCCAGGAATATGTTGTTGCTGTTGTAGGGATTATTGCCATTTTTCAGCACATGATAGGCTTTACATGGTAGCCAGTATAAATAGTGGAGGAAGAACCCGGGGAAAACCCTGGAAAGAACCACTGACTCATGAGAAGTTACTGGCAAGCTTTCTCATATACCCACATTGGCTGAACATTGACTCAAACCCACACAGACAGGTGAAAGGGCAATGATCTGCAATGGTGAGCACTTTATACCACTTTGGTCACTCACTCCCCCCAAACAAAATGTGTATTTTGCATTCAACATTTTGTTGTCCTATCTTTAAGTCCAAGGCTGCTGGAATTATTTTTCATGGTTAATTTCATTTCTGCTTTATATCTGCTTTGATTGTATTTTATTGTCAGCTTAGATATTGTTGGGATTGACTGGCATAAATTTGCAAGAAAAGTAAAATAGTTAACATGAATTCATATTTTAATTGGCTCCCTAGAAAACAATTGAAATAAACATTTGTTTTGTTTTAAGAGCAATATTATAGGATACTTGGCCCATCTAATTTTTATTGGTGGCCCCTTACACTTTTAGATGACCATTTGTTTTTCTTAATTTTGCGTTGATTCATATAGGAGAATGAACTGTTGGCTCATCACAAGGGTCCACTGGTTCCTATTAAGCAGCCAGGTTAAATGGAGGATGGTCACTGTGGTCCATTTTCCTATGTGATATGTACAAATTGAAACTTTTAAGGCTTCACTATCTTTGACCCAATATTTTTTTTTTATATTTTCAATTTAAATTACTCAATAAATGTTTTAAAGATAGGCATTTGTAGTTGTCTCTGAATTTGGGGGATTTGTCCATTTGATGAGAAAACATAATACTAACATGTATTTATATTAAGCATTTTATAGCCATGCATGTAATCTCAGTTTTCTTGTGTCATATTGTTAAATTTGTTCATAATTTGAAATAAGAACAACAATTTTCACTATAATTTGCACAGTGACATCTTTCTAACATGACCAAAGAAATATTTAGTATCTGTATAAGTTTAAAAAAACAAAATTACTTTTTGTCCATATTTAATGTTACAGATAGCTGCGCAAGTGGCAGAAGTGCTGAAGAAAATGGAGCGACAGCAAGACGAACTGCGAGAAAGTCACACGCGGCAGATCCTTGAACTTAGTCAGAGGCAGAACAAGGAGATTGAGGAACACATGTCTCTATTTAAAGATCAACTCAGCCAGAAGGAGGAAGAATTTAGAAGACAGCTGATTGAGTTTGAGAAAACGTAAATATTTTCACAGTATTGTGTTAAGATATTATTTCAAAGATTTCCTTGCACAGGGTATTAGACTAATGTTTCTCATAAAGGTGAAATTTATGATCATGTCTGTCATTTTGTTTCTGAGGCTGAAAAAAATAACTCTGTATGTAATTGATCATTAGATTAAGGAATTCTATTAAGAATTTTTGAATACATTTACTGTGAATATTTGTGGGTATCAGTTTTCCTGTTTTTGCAAAGAAAAGGACATTTGTGTTTGCATTTACATTTGTGGATTGGGGAAAGGCCCCCATAGCTTCCACAGAAGGATCATCATCTGCTGGGTCATTGAATTAGTTTGTAGCACTCACAAAATGAAGGAAAATTGGTATCCTAGATAAAAAAAATTAATATATTTGTGGTGTAGTTGTCAGCTTTCAAGGTTATTTATTATGAAGTTTATTTTTTTTAAGCTTAAAATAAAATAATTAATACAAAATCATATAATTAAGAAGCAGGAATTTTTAAAAATTATCCATGCTTTCAGATAAAGGAATAGGAAGATACAATTTAAAATGTTTGGTTTTATCTGTATAAAGTAGTATTAATGTTACAGAAACATCTCCATCATTGACAATTATAGGCTGTCAGATGAAGGCAAACTTGACATAAAAATGTTCAGAAATTATGTTCTTGTTTATAAAAGGAGACCATTGGTTGATAGCAAGATAATTTTTAAAAACAATTTGTTGCATAATTGACTGAAACACAAAGAATATTTTGAGTAAAAATGCAAAGCTCTGCTTACATTTCTGTGACTATTTTCAGGCTTCAGGATTACAGAAATGAAAATACAGAACTGAAGACAATTAAACAGAAACTAGAGTCACAGAGGTATATGTGCTTTGTTATTTCTACACTTTTGTCAGATTGAGTTTAGACTTGTCCATCAATTTGTGTGTCAATGCATCCATTTTCTCATGTGTCCATCCATCACTCACTTTTCCCCATAATATGAATTTAATTTAAACTGAATATGGGAGAGTGTTCAAATTTGGTTTCAGGAACATGAGTATGTGACAGTGAAGGTTTTAGATCCTGGGACATCACATTTTCATAGTGTAATGTGGAATGGGCCTTGTACAAACCATCTACACCAGTTGAGGGAGGATTATCATTCATATGCACACCATGTGCATGGGATTATCATTCATATGTACACCATGTGCATGGGATTATCATTCATATGTACACCATGTACATGGGATTATCATTCATATGTACACCATGTACATGGGATTATCATTCATATGTACACCATGTACATGGGATTATCATTCATATGCACACCTTGTACATGGGATTATCATTCATATGCACACCATGTACATGGGATTATCATTCATATGCACACCATGTACATGGGATTATCATTCATATGCACACCATGTACATGGGATTATCATTTATGTGTTCACCATATACATGGGATTATCATTCATATGCACACCATGTACATGGAATTATCATTCATATGTACACCATGTACATGGAATTATCATTCATATGCACACCTTGTACATGGGATTATCATTCATATGCACACCATGTACATGGGATTATCATTCATATGCACACCATGTACATGGGATTATCATTCATATGCACACCATGTACATGGAATTATCATTCATATGCACACCATGTACATGGAATTATCATTCATATGCACACCATGTACATGGAATTATCATTCATATGCACACCATGTACATGGGATTATCATTCATATGCACACCATGTACATGAGATTATCATTCATATGTACACCATGTACATTGACTGAGGGAGGTTTATCATTCATATGTACACCATGTACATCGACTGTTATCATCCACATGCACATCATACACACCAATATAGGGAGGAGGATGCTCATACAAACCATCTACCAACCCTTTAGATTTGACCATACTTCTTCTGGAAATGACCATTAAAATACAGAATTAATAGCAAACATTATGGAAATGAAATTGTTACTGTAACATCTGGATTTCAGTGAAATTTAAAATTGTTACTGTAACATCTGGATTTCAGTGAAATTTTTTAAAAAAGTGAAGGATTACATCAAGCTTAGAGATAGCTAGAAATGTTGAGCTACATAGGGTTTTCAACTGCAGTTTGTGAAATTAGTTTGTTGGGGTAATTAAGGTCTTATATACTTTAAAAACATTTTAGATCTTTAGATGAACGTAATGTTTACTAACACTGCATCAGTCTCCATTTACACTTCTGAACTGTATACATGCATGTTTTCCAGCTTTACAATGTTATATATATTTTATTCCACCATACTGAAAACTGGTCTGATTTTACAGAAAAAATATTGACTTCCTTACTGAGGTCTTACTAGGGCTGGCAGGTTGACACCCTCCTTCTCTTTCCTTACACATACATCACCTACATCACCTACAACCCAGGACGAATATGCACATCCATGCCAGTAGTAAGATCATTAATGAGATTTTCTGGCAGTCTCTCCTTCAAAGGGGAGATCACCCATGACTGTCATATGGACAGATATTTGTTAAATTTTGTTTACCAAATGTTGAGATTTTTCTGTAGCAACAGTGTTACTATCAAGGAAATTGATAAAGATTGAACATGCAACCATACTCAAGGTTAGTAACATGTTGACACAAACTGACTAAAAACACACATATTGTTTAATGTGTTTTTTAATTACATTGAACAGTTAATTTTATGTATTTATCCAGATTTGTCGGCGCATTGCTTCTGATATAAGCACAGTCCATGTTGTTTTTATTAATATAGATTATATTGTTGGAACTAGCTCCAGATGTTCTATGCTAATTTGAAATGATAGCTCTTGTCAGCTGTAAGAACACTCAAGTATAGCCATATAATCAACCCCACTCCCCTGAATTAGTCTTTGTCATTCAGCTAAGAGGCATCTTGATTAAGACCAGGTGTGGTATTTTAAGATTTTTTCCCCCATTTTGCAGTATTCATTAATAGCCCTTTAGATTTTATATATACAACAATTCCAGACTTTGAAGTAAAATGGGTTTCTTAACTTGGCATCATGGGCTCTGTCCATTGCATTCATGTTGTTAGACACAACAACACACAGCTTTAACATTTTGTTTGGTTGAATGCAGATTCCAGTGTTTGTATTTCACATACAGCATTATAATTTCATAAGGACTTAATGGTTTACGACAGATAGGTTTTGTTAAAGTCGTGATGTTCAGATAATGATATAATTGTGTTCTGGAAATAACCAGATCTCTTCAGAGTGACAATTGGATTAGAAAGATGTTGGAGGGGCTATTGCAAAATTCTAGATTTTACAGGTTGGGGATGCATAGTGATAGTCTTGATTTATTGTTAAACAAGAGTTCATCTGAATGCCATGTCTTTCCTGTTCCATTAACACACATTATACATACCCAGTGGGATCCTTGTGGCATAAGAGTAGGTCACTCTTACCTTTTTACCCTTCAAGCTTTATAACTGCACATGCAATATCTTTAGAGGAACTAGCTAATTTCATAATCTTTACCCTTAACAGTTTACCCTTAACAGCAATTTTGTCTGAAAACGAATACCTCTCCCAACTATACTTCACAGGAGAGACAATAATGAGATTTGCTTTCGTACTGCTTGTACAGAATATATGTGCAGTAGTTCACCTCTTATACAGACACCCCTTCTGCACTGGGAAGTGGCTTTATAAAGCAGGTTGCCTTTCCAGAGGGGGACTAATTTTTTTGTGAGAAGTATATGTAATGTACATAGTAAGAAAGCTACATCTTCAAAGCATTTAATATCTTTGTTTAAAAGTAACATTAATTATTAAAAGGTTCCTGTTCTTATAACAATTGACAATATTTTAACTGAATATGCATTAATAGCTCTTTTTCTTGGCATAAGTGTGATATGGGAGTAAGTGTTGTTGTCTCATGCACATTTAAATCTTGGTACATACATTTTTCTCTTTTCATTATTCTCTTTTCATTATTCTCTTTTCATTATTCTCTTTTCATTATTCTCTTTTCATTATTCTCTTTTCATTGTTCCATTTTCCCACTGCTGCTGAATAATTTCCTGATTAGTTACAATGTTGTTTATTCGCATCTTTCAACATGAAATTGTTTTATTTTAGTCTTTTCTACTTAAAAATTGCTCAGCACGTCCCCTCCCCACCTCAACTGATGTTGTGGATTATAATAACCGACTTTTTCTGAAATCATTGTCTCCATTTATGTGATGACATGTTAATGTTTGGTAATGACTTATTTGGATGTTGCTAACTGGGAGTTGCTATTCAATGGGTTAAATAAATGTCATATCTGATATACATTACAGTAGTCCCCCCTCTTGAACGGCATCCTAACCAGCAACCACATGCTTCTTACGGTCAGAATCTGTTGGCATCAAATAATTTGCATTCAAAAGTACCCCTCTTGAGAGGCCACCCCACTAACCAGCATATTAGTGCAAAAGTATAAAATTTACCCCTCACAAAAGGCTGCATTTTATTTTTTAATATGTATACAGAACCAGTATTTTATTCTATAACATGTGTTAATCCGATATCGATTTTCCGATGTCAAATTTTTCGTTACTGAAAGAAGTATTGACTAAAAGTACCTGTACCACTAAGATTAATATTTTATCATATACACCTCACAAAAGTCACATTTATTCCCTAAAGCTGAGAAAGACTAAAATTTTAGTCCATACAAAAAATAAGTTACTTGTAATCCAATTAGCCTTACTGTTTTGTGTAGTCATGAGATGTCCAGTTTAGTCACTTGGATAATTGTTAAGATTACAATTATTGATCAGTAGTAACAGCTGAGAAGTGGTTGTATTGATGTACAATACACAAGTCAGCAGGAAAATAGTTTGATAGTCTTTATGGGTTCATGCTCACTCTCATAATTAGTGGCTATTACTATTGACAATAACTGTCAAGATTACAAATCCTAACATCCACAAGGTGCTATTGTTCAGGTCAAATCTGCATACATATTGAAGCCTTTTTGGTTTCTCTCACTCAGTGTCAAAACATTGGGGTACCAGACTGCAACCAATGAATTGTGTAACAAAATCACTGCCTTTAAAAACACGACAATTTGTTTAAATGCAAAATAATTGTTTCATCAGTATTGTTGTTGGCAACATTTATGACCATTATAACTAGTCGTAATTGTCAAGATCATAACATGGTCAGCATAGGCTAAAAATAGATTTTGTGCAGAGAAATTAACCTTGAACAAAGCAGGGCACCAGACAAAGACCGAAAAATTGTGTGACAACACTTGTCGCTTCCTTTACGAAAAAGGCATTTTGTCTGCTCTACAAATGTTTCGTCTGTATAGTATGCCATTTATTGGAAACAACTGACGGCTTACAATAGTATTTAACTTGTGTCATAAATTTCACATAAAATGTGAATACTTGCATGAAATCATTCATTTAATCTTTCTGGGTGTCAGTTATCTTGGAAAAATACCTCATTGCCTAGAGATAAAACTTTGTTTCATGCATGCAGTGCCAGGCTTGCTGTAGATGAGATGAAATCAGATTTTTCCAAGCAGTCATTAAATTGTTTACTGGATACATGTAATAAAAGAAAAAACACATATTGTGAATATAAAACAGGAGGATGCATGTGATTTTGAAAATGTGAAAATAAGCATTTTTAATATTTGAAGGAATAATTTCTCTTCAAATCATTCCCAATCACTTCAACATTAGGAAAACAGAACTTGCTACCTCCTGAATCCATCCCCCTGAAAAGAGGAAGATTATAGATCAAGGGAAGAAATTCTTACCCATTATATCCCCCACTACCATTGCCATAGTTTGCAAAGATAATGAAAATATCAGAATGTCTGTCAAAAAAGATCATTGATCCAGGCAGTTACAAGTCATTCTTCTCAGATAGTCACAAGAAACATTTTTATCAGCTAGTATAGAACAAGTTATTTACTCCTGACATTGAATATGACTACTCTGCTGTGATACAAGATGGACAAGAACATTTTTTATGCAACATTAAAACCTGAGAGTAAAATTGTGGTAGCATCATCTTGTTGGACCTAGCATCATTAAAAGTTGTTGTTGGGCTTAACGCCATTTTTCAGCACATGATAGGCTGTTCATGGCGGCCAGTATTAATGGTGGAGGAAGAAGCCAGGAAATCACCAGAAAGAATCACAGACCCATGAGAAGCTATTGGAAAGCTTTCTCACATATCCACATTCGCCGAATCCTAGACTTGAACCCACGCAGAGAGAGGTGAAATGGCAGTGATCCATAATGGACCAAGCTTTAGACCACTCGGCCACTCATGGCCCCTATAATTAAAAGGCTGAAAAAGCAGTAAGCAATCATGGTGGCATGGTCATTAACAAAACTGCAAACCATTCTATGGCCAATGACTTTATGGCCTTTGCAGGCTTAGATTTGTTGAGATGCCTGTTTTTGCTCATCATTATTCTGTGCAGTATTATTCCTTGCCACTCGGTGTAACATCCATTTAGGTTGCTGTTGCAGTTTGGTGGTTGGATAGAGGATATGAGGATGCAGGCAGCATAGGAACTGACCCTCCATTTGGTCATACATACTGGACAGGTGTTCAGGCTGAATAAATCGTAGCTTCAATAGAAAGATGATTATTGTCAGAGGGATGTGGCTTAATATTGTCTGCCAAGCAACAGCAGCCTGCAACAGCCTGCCCATAGATTTTAGAGGCAGTTTAATAAAGCAGAAAAGATATGAGGTTTATCTTTCCCCATGCCTCCTAACAACTGCTGTCAGCAGACAGCTTACCATTAGCACCAGACTCTTTTATGTCCATCAACATTGGATTGAATTAAATTTTCAAAATGAATGAGCAATCCATATTGTTTCAGGTGGACTTTGAATTTCATTTAACCAATCCTGTCCCATTTTGTCTTCAGATTGGAACAAAGCTAAAATTGTGCAGAAGGAAATCTGGTTAATAATAGACAAGCATGCATTGGAAATTGCTCGGAAATGGAACTCTGGTGTTTTTGTCCAGGTTCTTGTGGAATCAACAGAAAATTCAGGGTAGTCCATGAGCTCATCCATCTCAACAAATACATTGTTGTGCCAAAGTTCATGATTGAAACATCTTCAAACATCCTTCTCATCAAAAGAGATGAAGTTGTGAAATGTCTAAACTTGACCAAGGCATACTTACATATCCCTGTTACCCAGCCTCAAGTTCCTTTGGTTTGCCTATCAAGGAAATAACAGTTTTGTGCACTCATTTATTTAATATGAACATTATTTCATGGACATTCACAGAAATTATCAAATGCATGGTGACTCTGTTCCAGTAAACTTTGTCATCAGTGATAGCAGCATATCTGGGCAATGTTATATAAAAACACAGGGTAAGTACTGTTTATGTGAAGGGCAGGAATGATCTCCTGTCACCACTAAGATATCTAGGCAACTCATCCCAGCATTTTGTTAACCTGGGTACTGTTTCTCATCAATCGCAACTCATCTGTCCCTCTTGTTTATGCATGTTACTGGTTATCAAATTTCTCAAGTTGATTATCAACGGGGTGATAATTATGTTAATGTTGCCATATTTTTACACAGTAAGTGTTAAGTCCTGAGGAATTACCTCTTCACATTACCCCTCTGGAAGGTAGGCTGTAATTATTGCTTTTCATGCCTGAAAACAAATCTATGGAAAACTAGTTTTTATCATGTGGTACAATTCACTTATAGTGATCTACCTTCTCAAACGTGCCACCAAATCAGCCAACCTATGCATTCTGGTTTGGAGGTTTCTGTATTGGTAAATTCAGCTAAATATAACCATGCAGATGACACACATTTCCAGCAGGCTTCTGGCTAACTTGCTGTCAAGAAGGGAAACTGTCCTTTATTCAGGAAGCCATTCATCAATTTTTATTTCATTGGATTTGCATGCTGAACTGGGCAGCATATGATAAACTTTATTCAGACAAGGGGGAATCACAAACTGTCCACTTACCTCATAGCTCCTGGAACAAGAAGCCAGGGACAGAGATACACTATCACTCAATATGGAAGAATTTTTTGCCTTTGGCTACAAGTTTCCCATCCCCCAATCTATCTAGCAATAAATTTATATGCCCAGAAAAATACTGGTAAAACTGAATATGTTCAAACAGTTAAGGTCACAGGTATATCATTGCTGTATTGATCAGCTCTTCCATCTTGCCTGTCTATTGTTGGGAGAGCTGTGAAAAAGGAATTTCAACCTTCAATTGTTGTGAGAATCTCACAAGCTAGAAGGCTTTTGAGAAAAGTGCGGTGTATTGAGGGATTTATGCAAAGAGGGATGTATTCAGGAATTTGTGAAAAGTAAACAGCACTGTCCCTTGGAGTGCCTGAGCTTTACTGCTGGCTGATTTTCTTTTCTTTGGTTGTTTGAGGAGAAAAAGTTGGCACCAGTTACTATCAAAGGCTTCTGCTCTGTGATATCTTATTAGAGTGGATATTGGCCAAGATGAAGATCTATCAGCCCTTCTAATCGGTCTGGTCTTGAACAGTCCAAAATCCTCACCATGTTTCTTAAATGCAACCTTATGGATTTTTACATGGTTCGATTCAGATCAATACTTTTTGATGGCTTTGGCTTCAACATGCAGGATGACTGAGTTACATGTCCTTGCAATGAATCCAAAGTGTCTATAGTTCAGATTAGATTATTCAGTGTTCCTAATGATGCAGCCAAGCTTTGTGGCATAGAATAGGTTGCTGTCAGCAGGCAATCAGCCATCATTTCAATAGATGTGTGGAGAAAGAGGCAATCATGCAAGAGCCTATCCATGCCCATAAGCATTACTTGAAGTGCACAGACAAAAGTCATGGCACATGAAAGTACCTCTTTCTTCTAGTTAATATCAGGAAAATGGATATAACCCCTCAAGCCCCATCATTGTGACTGAATCGGTCTCAAAAGATCAGTCACCTAATAAAGATTTCAGATTATGAGACAGTGATATCTGCAAATCGCACATTTGAATGTAATATTTTGATCAATGAAATAATGGAAGATGTTGGCTGGCATATACAGTCAACCTAGATCCAGGTTTACAAGACTTGAATCTCATTGGCTGTTACACAGATGACCACCAGCTAATGGGCTTTCACTGAATTAATGTAGAAATTTTATAAGCAAGATTAGTTCATTCATTTTCTTCTTAGTCATGAATAGTTGTTACAGATCATGTTGCTTTTGCTGCTCTCAGATGAAAAGAGTGGGTTTTAAAGGAAATCCCTCCAAGAGTGTCAAGGGAAGAGGTAGAGGTAGGATGCATGCCAACCTATTACCCATTCTCCGTACATGAATGTTCAGGATGATATTCAAGTAACAGGAGAAAACAATTTTTTGTAAATTATATTTTCCAAGAATACTCACTGGATCAAAATGCTTGTAACCTCCCAGTGAATGTGAATATCCTAGTTATTTATCACTTTTTTTTTATTTATCACTTAGCTAAAGATTGTGATGTGTAGCAGTGGTAAAGGGGAGGTAATGGATAAGAGTTTCTTCTGCTTTGTGTGGTAAATATATAGAGAAAAGACATATTTTTGCCTTTTCAGAAGGGCTGGATTTGGGAGGTAGCAGAGTTTATTTTTCAAACAAAATTGTGATCTGGTAAGTATTCTCAGAGTAACATAATTTACTAAAACCTGTGCTTTCTATCCAGTCTTGAGAAAAATGCATACTCTATCCAAGGAAATAATATATTGTATAATAATAAGTTTTAGCACATGTATTTCTATTTCAGATTAGAAATCCTTACAAAACTTCAATACCTAATGCAGTCCCAGTGGAATGAGGCAGTGTCATTGCTGGCTACCTCTCCTCACCGAAAACCACCAACAGTATGTTGCTTATCTACTTCCTATATTTAGATCTGATACTGTAGTAGAAATGAGTGGAGAACGCTGCTAATTTCAGAAAATATTTTATAGTTTATCAGGTCCACCAGCCTCTATAATTTTGTCATGAGTCTTATGAAAATGACCCATAAAATACGGACTTATGGAATAAAAGTGAAACAATTATGGATATAAGACTGTTACAGTAAAATCTGGATAATTGTCTTGTCCATATTTGATTTGGATCAGGGTATCATATTATTGTGGAGTTAATCAGGGAACCAGACTAACTTTCCATCAGATGCTTTTAACTATACACAGTGGACAGACCCACTGACCTGTTGGTAGATGAGTCCATGAGATTATCACTGATGAGGGACCTGTTGTCATACATAATACTCCATAGATTCTCCACCTTCATGCTTGTATATCTTGAACTATCGCTATGCCATGACCATTTTTTGAGCAAACTTGACAACTGCATCACCCAGACTAGGAGGCCATCTGCTTCCATATTTATGATGCCACAAGGGAAATCTTCTGCAACTTGTGTAATTGGACTGCATTTATGATATTTCTCCCCTGTAATCTGCAGTTGCAGACTTTATTCTCTTTCTTTTGAGGAAAAAGAATGGTCAGTCTCAACCATTAAGGGATCAAGGGCATCTCTTTCAGTACTTTCAAGTTCTCTATGGGTTATGCCATTGTGTTAAATCCAAACCAGTCTGATCTCATCATGTATTGTGAGCTTCAGATAAGAGTATCTTCCTGATTAATGTATACACAAAACCTTTTGTGTTTTCTTTTGGACATTATCTAAACCTTGTGAAGTTTCCTTCTAGAACCTTTTTCATGGACAGTTTTCTTGCTGTTCTTTTGGACATTATCTAAACCTTGTGAAGTTTCCTTCTAGAACCTTTTTCATGGACAGTTTTCTTGCTGTTCTTTTGGACATTATCTAAACCTTGTGAAGTTTCCTTCTAGAACCTTTTTCATGGACAGTTTTCTTGCTGTTCTTTTGGACATTATCTAAACCTTGTGAAGTTTCCTTCTAGAACCTTTTTCATGGACAGTTTTCTTGCTGTTCTTTTGGACATTATCTAAACCTTGTGAAGTTTCCTTCTAGAACCTTTTTCATGGACAGTTTTCTTGCTGTTCTTTTGGACATTATCTAAACCTTGTGAAGTTTCCTTCTAGAACCTTTTTCATGGACAGTTTTCTTGCTGTTCTTTTGGACATTATCTAAACCTTGTGAAGTTTCCTTCTAGAACCTTTTTCATGGACAGTTTTCTTGCTGTTCTTTTGGACATTATCTAAACCTTGTGAAGTTTCCTTCTAGAACCTTTTTCATGGACAGTTTTCTTGCTGTTCTTTTAGACATTATCTAAACCTTGTGAAGTTTCCTTCTAGAACCTTTTTCATGGACAGTTTTCTTGCTGTTCTTTTGGACATTATCTAAACCTTGTGAAGTTTCCTTCTAGAACCTTTTTCATGGACAGTTTTCTTGCTGTTCTTTGGATCAGCAAGTAGGTGTGAAAACCATGCCTTGTCAGTAGAAAATTGTTTACAGTTCAGTATTAACAATGATTCAGGGGGTCTTCTTTGCCAACCAGTTTCTAAGAGTCATTTACCCTAATTAGTTTCTTCCTATTGAAATTCCCAGTCTGTCTTAAGCTGTATCCATGCCATTATTCAAGGATTCATCATCCCCTTCTTTTGTAGTATCAACAAAAAATTGCTTTGACAGTCTCCATGACATCTCTGATGTAATTTAATTCATCCTTACCTCTCTCTAGTGTGATACTGTCTATGTAGTACAGTATCTACCAAGACGCAAATCAGTGACAGTGCTGTTAATGTTTCCATGCTTAATATTTTGTTTGCCCCTAGTATCCCTAATGTTTTTCTTTTTCAGCTGCAGACTTTGAACACTTCTCTTCCAAGTGTTGCCTCTTCCAATGTGCATGCAGTGACTGGATTTAGTTTCAACCTTGGTAGCCCCATTCCAAAACAGACCATACAGCAACAGGTGTTTGACAGTCCTGGTAGAGACAGTATGGTATCACACTCTACAGCAAAAAGTCATGAAGGATCACCACAACGGACTCGTTCAGGACTAAATGTGCAGGCTCAAGAAGACACTAGTTTTTTTGATGAGCAGGCAGCTTTGTCGCATATGCAGGAATTCCAGAAATATCTAGATAGGTATGTTTCTATTAATCCAAAATTGTTCTATAAACTTTTTCCAAAATTTGTAAAATGATGTTATCACTAGCAGGAACTGTTTGTTTTTTAATAAAGAATTACTGATACATTTTTCACCTAACAGCTTTCGCACTGTGTTAGCTCCCTTTATAACATCCTTTGCCATACTTGGCTTTACAGCATCACAAAAGGAGCTGTTTTCTCTTTAAACAAAAATTAGTTTCAAATGTTGATTATCATTTGCATGAGAAATTTTTCTTGGTGTTGATGCAGATGAAGGGCATTGCCTAGTGCAAATCACAAATCATAATCATTTGAAACATTGGAATGATTTTAGCTAAATATAAAACAAATGAAAGAAACAAGATGATCCACGTCATTGACAAGACTAATAAAATATGAGCAGCATATGAAATACTAATGTGAATGACACTGATACAGGCTGTGAAAATTCTGAAATCAACATACAAAATATCAATATGAATGACATCATCCCACACAAGCTGTAAAAATTCTGAAATCAGCATATGAGATACTAATGTGAATGACATCTATACAAGTTATGAAATTCTGAAATCAGCATGGAACACTTTAAATGCAATATGTATTGGCTTCATTTTTGTTTACATTTTAAAATTTTCTTTTAAACACACAATTTCAGAAGTATTCTTGTCCAGTGAAGAAAACTAAATTAGAATTTCTTAAATTTGGCTTAAGATGGACAGATTGAAGAAATGTTTTTGGAAGAAAGACTACATTGAACATATAAGAACTTAAGTTTAATGTGACAACATGTGTAAAATTAGTCTTTTTATTTCAAGGAGATCAATATTTTAAAATGTATTAACTGCTTTTACCCAAAAGAACCTCAAAAGGCCATATGCTATCAACAATAATAAGTTGTCCCATTAAATTAAATTAAATTTTAGTTTGAGTCTGCACATAAATACATACAACCAGTAACGTGAGTTATTACAACCGATTGTAACTTTTTTCAAGCATAAAAACATAAAATGCCTACAGATGATAGCATACTATGGAACATTGCAAGCAGGAAATATTATCGACAAGTGAATGAAATTAAACAGTCTTGGTACACAAGTAATACAACATATCCACAAAATTTAGTAACTCAGCATGTAAAATAATGATGATGAATATATCTGGAAACAAAACCAAGAACCACTTGATGATGATGTTGACTGCTGAATATACAAGAGTTTGTGTTATAAATAAACTATTTTTTAAAAATGAGATAAGGTTGATTTTTGTTTGAATAAGTGGTAGTAACATTGATGACAAAATGATGGAGGGGAAAGAGTGTACATTGAAACAACACATTTGTATTAATCTATCTTACTAAGGGTTTTTTTTTTCCCACATGCATTCTGAAGATTTGTTTGATATGAAATATCATTGAAAATAGTACTGTCTGCTTATTGAAAACAGCACTGTCTGCTTATTGAAAACAGTACTGTCTGCTCATTGAAAACAGTACTGAGTGCTCATTGAAAACAGCACTGTCTGCTCATTGAAAACAGCACTGTGTGCTCATTGAAAACAGTACTATCTGCTCATTGAAAACAGCACTGTCTGCTCATTGAAAACAGTACTGTCTGCTCATTGAAAACAGTACTGTCTACTCATTGAAAACAGTACTGTCTGCTCATTGAAAACAGTACTGTCTGCTCATTGAGAACAGTACTGTCTGCTCATTGAAAACAGTACTGTCTGCTCATTGAAAACAGTACTGACTGCTCATTGAAAACAGCACTGTCTGCTCATTGAAAACAGCACTGTCTGCTCATTGAAAACTACTATCTGCTCATTGAAAACAGCACTGTCTGCTCATTGAAAACATTACTGTCTGCTCATTGAAAACAGTACTGTCTGCTCATTGAAAACAGTACTGTCTGCTCATTGAAAACAGTACTGTCTGCTCATTGAGAACAGTACTGTCTGCTCATTGAAAACAGTACTGTCTGCTCATTGAAAACAGTACTGTCTGCTCATTGAAAACAGCACTGTCTGCTCATTGAAAACAGTACTGTCTGCTCATTGAGAACAGTACTGTCTGCTCATTGAAAACAGTACTGTCTGCTCATTGAAAACAGTACTGTCTGCTCATTGAAAACAGTACTGTCTGCTCATTGAAAACAGCACTGTCTGCTCATTGAGAACAGTACTGTCTGCTCATTGAGAACAGTACTGTCTGCTCATTGAAACAGCACTGTCTGCTCATTGAAAACAGTACTGTCTGCTCATTAAAAACAGCACTGTCTGCTCATTGAGAACAGTACTGCCTGCTCATTGAAAACAGTACTGTCTGCTCATTGAAAACAGCACTGTCTGCTCATTGAAAACAGCACTGTCTGCTCATTGAAAACAGCACTGTCTGCTCATTGAAAACAGTAGTCTGCTCATTGAAAACAGTACTGTCTGCTCATTGAAAACAGCACTGTCTGCTCATTGAGAACAGTACTGTCTGCTCATTGAGAACAGTACTGTCTGCTCATTGAAAACAGCACTGTCTGCTTATTGAAAACAGCACTGTCTGCTCATTGAAACAGCACTGTCTGCTCATTGAAAACAGCACTGTCTGCTCATTGAAACAGCACTGTCTGCTCATTGAAAACAGTACTGTCTGCTCATTGAAACAGCACTGTCTGCTCATTGAAAACAGTACTGTCTGCTCATTGAAAACAGCACTGTCTGCTCATTGAAAACAGTACTGTCTGCTCATTGAAAACAGTACTGTCTGCTCATTGAAAACAGCACTGTCTGCTCATTGAAAACAGCACTGTCTGCTCATTGAAAACAGCACTGTCTGCTCATTGAAAACAGCACTGTCTGCTCATTGAAAACAGTACTGTCTGCTCATTAAAAACAGCACTGTCTGCTCATTGAAAACAGTACTATCTGCTCATTGAAAACAGTACTGTCTGCTCATTAAAAACAGCACTGTCTGCTCATTGAAAACAGTACTATCTGCTCATTGAAAACAGTACTGTCTGCTCATTGAAAACAGCACTGTCTGCTCATTGAAAACAGCACTGTCTGCTCATTGAAAACAGCACTGTCTGCTCATTGAAAACAGCACTGTCTGCTCATTGAAAACAGCACTGTCTGCTCATTGAAAACA
Organism: Potamilus streckersoni; assembly: GCA_016746295.1. Classification (NCBI taxonomy): domain Eukaryota; kingdom Metazoa; phylum Mollusca; class Bivalvia; order Unionida; family Unionidae; genus Potamilus; species Potamilus streckersoni. The sequence goes on from JAEAOA010000489.1 coordinate 526,462, forward strand.
GCACTGTCAGCATCTTGATAATGAAGATATAAAAATTGATTTCCTAGTCTGCACAGTAGCAAAACTGCTGTACATGTGGCACAAATGCCTCACATGAAATATGCTATGCTGTACATTAGCTTTTGTTACTAATATTCTGAAAATCTTTAATTCTTGACTATGGCAACATTTGCTGATTACTAATGTACAGTATATTTGCATTGCATTTTTTTCAAAAAAAGCTGAATAAAAAAATGCATAAATTTTTTCTTTCTGTACAATTTCTTGCAAGTTTTGGACAGTAAATCAATGACGAACATAAACAATTTCAAATGTTAATGAATAGGTGTCAGAGACAATCAACCATTCTTAATGGAAATATATACATCATCTAAACACTGTTGCAAAAGAAAAATCAAGTTTTGTAGATACATTATTATGCTTATTCTGTACCAATTTGTAGATACATTATTATGCTTATTCTGTACCAATTTGTAGATACATTATTATGCTTATTCTGTACCAATTTGTAGATACATTATTATGCTTATTCTTGTTCCAATTTGTAGATACATTATTATGCTTATTCTGTACCAATTTGTAGATACATTATTATGCTTATTCTGTACCAATTTGTAGATACATTATTATGCTTATTCTGTACCAATTTGTAGATACATTATTATGCTTATTCTGTACCAATTTGTAGATACATTATTAAGTTTATTCTGTACCAATGTACAGTTTAAAACACATCTTTAGGACCTTGTTATTTATCACTTCTCTCATCTACAAAATATTGACATCAGAGTGGAGGAGAAATCATGAGCACTGTTAATGTTTGCTTTTATTTAAGAGAACTTGTAGATAAATATTAAATACATATTTAAGGAGAAGATGGGGACTTCTTTTATCTTTACAAACTTTATCTGGATCTGATTATGGGACCAAATATAGGCCCTTATTCTTTTAGTCAGAGATATCGTGTGCAGTCCATGTGTAGAAGTTCAGGTAGAGGTCAAGAGAAGTTAGCAACCAATTCAGCAAGAAATGGGAGGGGGTAAGATTTTCTTGGATTGTTGCACATTGTTACTTATTAATATGTTTTGTATGTTTATAATTTGATTGCATTCTTTTTAACTTTCACCTTTTTATCCCAATTTTAATGATTTTATATTTTTGGTTTTAAATTTGTTTGAATACTTAGGAACACAAAGAATATCCAGGAATTGAAATTCCCAATACATTGCTACTCTTCTCATGAGGGGTCTTCCACTTGCAAGGAATAGAAATGCCTTAAGAAGGGGCCTCCCACTTGCAGGAATAGAAATGCCTCATGAGGGGCCTCCCACTTGCAAGAAGTCATCTCATCTTATAGCAGAGTTTAATTTTTTTTGTGCTTTCCACATCACAATTATCCTGAATATTTTCCTGCATTAATGAAACCCTGTCTTAACTAGAAAGTTGTCATTGCTCAGTTGGTCAAGCATCAGACTATATACTCCAAGGGTTGCAGGTTCACTACCCACTCAGGCCATCCTGATTCATCTTTCTGGGTGTGCCTGTGGAAAAGGCACTTGGCTCTCATTTGGTCAGCATGATATAGCCAACAGTATGTTAAAAGTCATGTTGAGACGAACAAAGCCAAAACTAAACCTGTCTCACAACACAACTTCATATATGGTCCCTGTGATGTCATTTACTTGATCTTATTAATGTACATATTCACAAAATTATACACAGATTTTTTAAAAAAATGCTTTGTTTTATTTTTTGCTAGAAAGAGGAAGTGGTGGGCAAAAAAAAAAGAATTCTTTTAGTGTTTTTGCAGGAAATTAAGACTTAACTCCCAGATTTCTATAAGGGCATGTCCAGAACCCTGATACAGATATTATCCCTTTGAGTTTGTATTTCCAGTTCTGCACTCATTCATGGGAAGATTAGTCATCACAATAAAGGGTCTGTCACAGACAGCATTTATAATTGATGTAGAGGGGAATACTGTACTGTGCATTTCTATTTATATTGAATAACTATCCTTTTTTGTGAAACTTTTTTTTAACAATGTGATACTCAGACAGGCATGGTCGACCTTACCATGGTGTCATATAGCACATTAATAAGAAGGTATCTTTTATTATTATACTCTCTATGTGAGAGTCTTTTCATTGTTTTAAATATGGCATATTTTATTCTGTGCACTTTCAAGAGTTGTTGTTGTTGTGGGACTTAACACCATTTTTCAGCACACGATAGGTTATACATGGCGGCCAGTATTAATAGTGGAGAAAGAAACCAGGAAATCTACGGGAGAAAAAAACACCGACCCATGAGAAGTTACTGGCAAGCTTTCTCACATATCCACATTCACAGAATCTTAGACCCACAAAGACAGAGGTGAGATGGCAGTGATCCGTAACAGAGAACGATTTTGACCACTCAGCCAAAAAGTGCAGAGATTTTGTAATATAATCTATGAGTGTATGTGTATATATATATGTCTAATGACCTTGAAATCCTTCCACACCATGAAAACTTGGCATGAAACTTGGTCAAATGTTAGTCCTGTTGGTGTTGATTGTGCCAACAATTGGAATTTTGATCATGATCCTGGGGTGGGGGTGGGGGTATATTTATATGAGATATATCTAACATCTCTGAGAATTGGTTTGTGTGATAAATGACATAACACATAACTGAGTGAGTCTTCCAAGTGATGCCTTTCAAACTGCAGGAGGGGCCCCGAGTGGTCGAGTGGTCTAAAGCGCTGTCCGTTACGGATCACTGCCATCTCACCTCTCTCTCTGTGGGTTCGAGTCTAGGATTCAGCGAATGTGGATATGTGAGAAAGCTTGCCAATAGCTTCTCGTGGGTCGGTGGTTCTTTCCGGTGATTTCCCGGTTTCTTCCTCCACCATTAATACTGGCCGCCATGAATAGCCTATCGTGTGCTGAAAAATGGCGTTAAGCTCAACAACAACAACAACAATCTGCAGGATTTTAGCTACTTGGTCTCAACTTGGAAACTATTGAGATCCACACTCTAAAACCTTATATATATTTACTAAAGACAAAAGTTTACATGCAACTTGCATAGATCATGGGTTACATCCATACCCAAATGGAATTGGCCCTTGTGTCATAGCTCAAAAAATTATTAATTAATTAATTGAAATTTAATAAACAATTTGTTTCCCTAGAATACAAAGTGATAATTCAAAAGACTTTTACAGTACTGTAAATTAAATCCCTAAATATTCTATCGCAAGTCACAATAGTATAAACTGTTCTGAATGATTTTAAATAATTTTCATTGTCCTGATGTACCAATATGATGTAATCAAGAATTTCTTTGGATGACTTCCTAATTATCCTAAAATAGTAGTTTTGTCCAATAACTAATATGAGCTTATTTTAACTCCAATGATTAATTTAAATAAATAATTCTTCTAGAATTTTATCTGAGCACAGCTCAAAACTCTGCCAGAAATGTGAAAAAAAACTGACATAGAAAAGAATTTTGTTTACCAAATCAGCTATATATACAGATACCCACTTGACATACAATGCAATTTGGAATTCCTTTTAATTATGTGAGTCATTTCTAATGGAAAATTTCATAAATTGTAAACAAGTTTGCTTCCAGAACACTCTTAAGTTTGTAAGCAAGGTTATGCTTGAACTCAGATTTTAATATCTTCAAAAAGCTATGACAAAAGCCAAGCTACAGTCAGGCACACAAATTAAATAGTCATTACACAGACCAACACACACATTTGCTTCTGGTTAAATCCTTAAACTCTTAAAAATACCCCAAAAGTTCAAACTTTGATGTGGTAGTCAAAATGGGTGAGCATGGTGTTATATGACTTCTAGTTTGTTAGTAATAATAATTGTACAGAATTTGGCATTTGTTTTAGCAAAGCTCTCTATTAAAATTGTCATTAGTCTCAGACGAGGACTCTGGGATTGATTACAGGAAAGCAATCAATTATTTTCCAGCCCCAAACAGTGAAATATATGTGCTCCACTTTAAGAGATTTGGTGGAATGACCAATGTAATGTTTGAGTCCAATAGGAAAAAAGAGAGACAAACTGCCCCATCATCTTGAATATTAATAGAAGAAAAAACACAGCTCACATGTTTATGCTAGTAATAGGAAATATAGTAATAATTGTCTGTTCATCAGTATGTCTCTCCATCTGTCCATGCAACCATCAATATGCTACACCACTCCTAATGGTTAGAGCATCCGTCTCTGATGGGGGAAGTTAAGCATTCAAGCCTCAGCTGAGTCCTACTAAAACCTTATAAAAATGGTACTTACAGCTTCCTCACTAGGTGCACAGCATTAAGAGCTTAGTGTCAGGACTGGTCAGCTGACTGTCAGGATGTCTACAGCATGATGCCTCATTGCTAGACCTTATTATAAACTCCCATACTGCAGACATTTGACTGAAAAATTGTTAAAGCTATGTTAAAAATCCAGAAAACACAATAAACTACACCATGGTTAAGTTTTGCGTTTAGGCCAGTTTTCAGGCATTGCGATTGGGCATCCATATTCCTTGAACATGTCTCTGGTTTTTATGCAATTTTTTTCTGTGATTATTCATTTCCACTGCTATTAGTCCTATATATTATTACTTTTTTTCAGCTTTAGTCAGTCATCAGGAAGTTTCCCTCTCAGTTTAGATCTTTTTGCCAGGCCTTCATCAGAGAACCAATCTAAACAAGCACAGACATCTGTCCAAAGGTCTCAAGAATCCACAGAAAGACTAACTCTACCATTCCAAAGTCTTTCAAGTGATAAAGTTTATCACTGTTATGAGAACCAGTCTAAAGGAAGTTATGATACATCCAGTAAGTCAGCGGGAGTCCCCAGTGCTGTTATTCATGGATTTCCAGGAATTGATGTAACAACAGGGAAGCATAAGGAGGAAGAATGGAAATATAAACAGTCAGTTTCACAAGCTAATGATCATTTAGCTAGAGCTGTGCAGATCCGTCCACCACAACAACACGCAAGTGTCACTTTGAATTCTGACCTTGAGCATGATGGGCCTTCATCAGCAGGTGAGTTGGACACACTGTAGAAGTTTGGTTAATAAGTTAAGTACATTCCCTAAATATATTAACATTAAGAAATTAATTCCACTACAATTCAAATCCAGCTTCCCTAGAAAGATGAGCAATCGTTTTCTGTCTCTTATATAGCATATACAAAGGGAAGAAACTCTTCCAAATTACCAATTTTCCACAGCTTGATTGCCCAGATATAAAGTGGTGAAGTCAACAGCCTTTTAATATCCATCAGTATTATCTATAAATCTGCCTGTTGATGAAAATGTGTTGTACAGTAATTAAGGTTATCCATCAGTATTATCTATAAATCTGCCTATTGATGAAAATGTGTTGTACAGTAATTAAGGTTATCCATCAGTATCTATAAATCTGCCTATTGATAAAAATGTGTTGTACAGTAATTAAGGTTATCCATCAGTATTATCTATAAATCTGCCTATTGATAAAAATATATTGTACAGTAATTAAGGTTATCCATCAGTATTATCTATAAATCTGCCTATTGATAAAAATATATTGTACAGTAATTAAGGTTATCCATCAGTATTATCTATAAATCTACCTATTGATAAAAATGTTTTGTCCAGTAATTAAGGTTATGCATCAGTATTATCTACAAATCTGCCTATTGATGAAAATGTGTTGTACAGTAATTAAGGTTATGCATCAGTATTATTCTGTAAATCTGCCTATTGATGAAAATGTGTTGTACCGTAATTAAGGTTATCCATCAGTATTATCTATAAATCTGCCTATTGATAAAAATGTGTTGTACAGTAATTAAGGTTATCCATCAGTATTATCTATAAATCTGCCTATTGATAAAAATGTGTTGTACAGTAATTAAGGTTATCCATCAGTATTATCTATAAATCTGCCTATTGATAAAAATGTATTGTACAGTAATTAAGGTTATCCATCAGTATTATCTATAAATCTGCTTATTGATAAAAATGTGTTGTACAGTAATTAAGGTTATCCATCAGTATTATCTATAAATCTGCTTATTGATAAAAATATGTTGTACAGTAATTAAGGTTATCCATCAGTATTATCTATAAATCTGCCTATTGATGAAAATGTGTTGTACAGTAATTAAGGTTATCCATCAGTATTATCTATAAATCTGCCTATTGATAAAATGTGTTGTACAGTAATTAAGGTTATCCATCAGTATTATCTATAAATCTGCCTATTGATAAAAATGTATTGTACAGTAATTAAGGTTATCCATCAGTATTATCTATAAATCTGCTTATTGATAAAAATGTGTTGTACAGTAATTAAGGTTATCCATCAGTATTATCTATAAATCTGCCTATTGATAAAAATGTGTTGTGCAGTAATTAAGGTTATCCATCAGTATTATCTATAAATCTGCCTATTGATAAAAATGTGTTGTACAGTAATTAAGGTTATCCATCAGTATTATCTATAAATCTGCTTATTGATAAAAATGTGTTGTACAGTAATTAAGGTTATCCATCAGTATTATCTATAAATCTGCTTATTGATAAAAATGTGTTGTACAGTAATTAAGGTTTCTACAAGGTTTGTATAACGTGAATTTTCTTTGATGTACATACATATTTTCACATTTCGTGTACATTATTTTCCTGAACTGGTAAGTGGCACAGAGCATTGTTGCAGCTTGTGTTTTGTTCATTTGAATTGCAGGCACTAGTTGAATGACTCCCTTGTATTTATGATGGAGAATTGGGTGGTATCATTTACATCCATGCTACAGTTATCTCAAGCGTTGCTTTTGTAAAGGAGGAAATTGCTCAGGAGATGACAGTTGTTAGCTTCAGAGGAGTTTTATATTTCCAGTAAAGATTAGAATTAACAAGAGAGTGTCTCTCAATATTTGGCAGTCCAGCAGGCATAACTCGTCAGTGTGCCAGAGCATGGCCATGAGTTGGTGAATCTCAGCATTTGAATTGTGCTACTGGCCTCATGACATGTTTTCTAAGCCTATATGGCTTGCTTATGCCATTTTGGTTCCAACTAGCCATCCTTAAATCATGAGTGGTGATTAGAAGTTAGTTCTTTTGATTGCCTTGGCATATACCAGCTGACCATCCTGTTTTATACTAATTTGTATGAGGGCTTGTATAACTGGTACTTCATTTTGCTCTCCAGCCAACTGTTATACTTGAAAAGTCAATAAATGACTTCTTCCATGTGAATTGATAGTATGAGGGTATAGACACAAAACAAATTTTTAAATTACTTGTGCATAACACTCAATTTAACCAGTCCACATGTCAAATTTAACTTTTGAGAATGGTCATGAAAACCACAAATGATGAATCACTGTCAAATTCTTTTTTCAAAAATTTGTAAAGTGCTATTGATTTGTCCTTTTCTGAATGCAGCATGTTTTTTTTTAAATTTAACAAAAACCCTCTCCTTAACATTTTTTAGTGATATAAGATCCAACATTCACATTGATAAAGATCATATCTCTTAATATCTGGTACCTTTCTTAAAATTTAGACTGGTTCTTAACATATGTGTATATCAAAAGAAAATTAATCTGTGACATGTGGTTTCATATTCAAGAAACCTGTTTGTTTTCTTGTAACTGATTCATAAACAGTTACTATGAATAGAAAATAAGGAAATTAGGAGTTCTAATAATAAATAAATGCACAGATGCTGATAGTCTCACAATATGAACCTGGAACTGTAATCATTATTCTTTTTCTCAGTTGCTTCTGAGATTGTTGATCTAAGTTTTTAAAAAAATTTTGAATGGTACCTTTTTGACTGGTACATGGTTGCCTATTTTAATTAACTGGGTTATTATCAGTAGGTGAGTACCTGGGTACCCATTTACATCTTAATTGGAGGCCTAAATCAAAAAAACATGACCCAGTCTATTTTCTTATTTGTTGCCAACATACAGAATATCTGCCTGTTTTGCTTGGACTTCATGCATGTACACATGTGCCGAGATTGTTTATCTAAATTTTTCATATTATTGTTACCAGGCTTCTACCTTATTTCTCCCCAGTCCTTGCATTATTTGAATGTTTTTGTGTGATCCTTGCTTATCTTGAAGATTTGTTGTACCTTGCTCAGCAGGCAGTGCTTCTTTGCATTCTTATCCCTTAGTATCTGCTGTTCAAGTATTTTCTAGCTTTTAGGAGCTTGTACAAGTGGTTCTCATTGATCTTTAGTTCCATGGTCTCTACAGAGTCTGGTGATCTCATTGATCTTTAGTTCTAATGTCTCCAAAGAGTCCAGTGACTTCATTGATCTTTAGTTCCAGGATCTCAACTGAGTTCAGTGATCTCATTGATCTTTAGTTCCAAGGTCTCTACAGAGTCTGGTGATCTCATTGATCTTTAGTTCCAGGGTCTCTATAGAGTCCAGAGATCTTATAAATCTTTAGTGCATTATGTTCACACAGAAGGTACAAACCCCACGCATTCCAAATCCTTTGCTCATAATTTCCTCTTCATTTCGCCGTGAAGTAGTGAAATTGTGTTTCTTCAAATGTACTTCCACAGGATTTCCTACTTATACTTATATGTATAACCTTAAAAATGATGTCAAAGCCAAAACTGGAATAGTTTTAGTTATAGACAGGCAAATTTTAAAGCATCAGCTTGGACGAGTTTGGATTTGTTCTAGAATATTTTGATCAGCCATAAGATTGTGCTCAGATTTTTTTTTCTAGGGAGTATATCCTATAGGAGTAATGCAACACAGAGTTTCTCCCCTCCCACAAAGCAAAGCAAGTCAATAGCATCACAAGATTCAGATGAACATGAAGAAGAAATGTCCACTGTTCTAGAGGCTTCTAGCAGGTAAATATTATTTTGACTGCTATTACACCAACAAATACTACTACTACTAATACTTGCAAAGGTAATGACAGTAGTAGAAATGTTTTTAAAACTTGCAGAATTATTTTGGCTTGCTGGCTTTGTCAAGCTCATATAAGTTGAAGAACAAGCCGTTCACAGTTCCTCCTGTGTTGTTATCTGTGTCAACAATGATTTGTTATTAAGTTTCCAGGTAAAAACTGTCATTTGCATATATGTGTATTTCCCCTTGATGGATCCTGATCATGTACAGGACAAGTCATTATAAAGCTAAAATAAATAATTTTGGGATCCAGGTCGCAGTCATAGATCTGCAATGAGGATTATATTTACTAAAACCATTGATCAATTCTGTTTATACTTGGCATGAATTATAACTAAGTTTAAATATTATAGACTTCTCTCAGTAACATACTTTCTAACCCTATTGACCTTGAGGTCAAGGACTCAGTCATAGACTATTTGTGATCTAACATCAGATATAAGTATTATAAGCAAAGGAGATTTACTTTCTGACACACAAGGTTACCTCTTTATATTTGGGGTCAAGGTCAGTCATAGAAAATTGTGTCGAGGTCTTGATTAAAGTTTTATTCACTTTTATTTCCTAAATCCCTAGATGGGTCTGTTCATATTTGCATGACTCATTAAAAAACAAAGGTGGTTTTATCTGCAACAAACTTGTGTAACCTTTGTTGGTGGGAACAAGAAGGTCATGTTTTATATCAATACTTCAGCATATGCTCCACATGCAGGCCTTGTTTTGAGTTAATTCATGTTCTAGAAATTTGAAAATTATGTTTGTTTTTTTTATTATATGCAAAACTCTTCAATCAGTGTATAATTCATGAATGAATTCATTAATCCATATGTAAATTCTATCATCCATTCATTCATACTGCCTCATTTGTATTCCTGTTAAATGGCACCCCATATAAAATAATTTGTTCATTATAAGAGGGAGATAATTTCTATGAAAATATGTTTGATGCAGATGCAAATTATTGTTATACTCAAAGTTGAAGATACAGCTCTGTTAGATTGTAGACACTTAATTTTTAACAGCTAATCATTCATACTCATACATTCTTGAAGGAGTTTACTTTTAAATGTCTATTTAATATTTTGCCTATGATGTGATTCTTTTTTACCAATTTACAGGTTGAATGATGACTACAGTCTTCTGTCAGAACGAGTTGATCAGCATGAGACAAGACAGACAGAACTTAGACACTACGTTCAGATAGTAAGATGGTCACTGTTCATTTGAGTGTATCATAAATGACTGGTATTGTGTTGTGATAGAATTATTTAAGGCCCTCTTGTTCAAACTATATTTTAATTACAGTTATTCATAATTATACATTGGTTCATGTTAACCTCCAGATGTAGTGTTTTATAGTGCTAGTCATACAGGTCTTGTAAGCACATTTACTCATTTTAAGTAAATATAAATTGTTGTTTTAAAAATTAATTTTGTTTATCCACACTGTATTATTGAATGTTTTTTTTCCCTTGACTGTCATCAAGAAACATCAGATTCAAATGGTTAATCACTATGGACTTGTGAAGTGGTGGCTGTGTACTAAACTAAGTCTAGAAGAATGTCAGGTCTAATGGTCACAATATAGGATAGCACAAATATTTTCATCAACATACATAGCTTTCATTGAGACATCACAGCATTTGAAATTCAATCTGGATTGGACTGGATCAAATATTTGGGTTGATCTTATCCAAAAATGTCCACATACTTTAAAATTTATTTTGCCATATGTACCTTTTCTGGCATGTAAATAATGACCTTCCAAAGGAATATGTATGTACAATGATCCAAATAAAATGCATAATTGCAACTTAAATGTATGTAGAATCAAATTTTAAAACATGACACCAATTACTGAAATAATTGGTGTTGACTGCCTACATGATCTGTGTGACTTTTACTATAGGCAAAAGACACATTATCCTGAGGTATGATAAAAAATGGGTTTTATAATTGGTTATATTGCACACAAAATCATAAAAAAGGCTAAATTATAAATTTGAAACTTTGTTGGAAATGCAAGTTGTTAGCCAAGGAACTGATATCAGGAGAAAGTGTTTGTGAGACACACATCTCTGCATTTATTTTTTCCCCACCCAACTCCAAAAATCTGTTGCCAGACCATAAGAATAAATAAATGCAGGAGATATGGGGCCAAATTTAGTTGCATATTTCAATTTGTTTCTTCATGCTCAGTAAGTTATTATAGGAGTTGAATGTTAATAGTTTCCACATTATGACCCAGGGGCTATGTCAATAGTTTCCACATTATGACCCAGGGGCTATGTCACATCTGTAGACATGCCAAACTTAATGATTTTGCCATTAAGTCTTATGAAAGTTACTCTTAAAATATAGACTTACGGCATAACAGCAAAAACTATGAAAGAATGATCATTGCCAAAAACTTCAGAAAATTTGTTCATTTGTGTTTGACTTTTATTTGGGTTGCATACTAGAATTAGTGAATTGGTCAGGAAATCCAGACTAACTTTACAGCAGCACCTCAGATGCTTTAAACTGCACATATTTGTTCATGCAAAGTATCTGCATGATAAAATGATCATAATTTTTTTTTAAATAGGTCCAGCAAGCGATACATGTTTAAGATGAAAGGGAAAATTAGCCTCTTGAAAAGTGTTAATAATCAACACAGAAAAATAAACAGGAATATTCAGATTCTTGTGAATAAAGCTGGAGGGGACACGATTATGTTTATTAGACATCACATTCCACTTAGAGCACCTCATGGCGGGAAATATGATTGCTATCGTTATTTGAAATGGAATAGAATTTGTAAGAATTGCGTGAAGTTGAGACACAGCAACAAGCCAATGAGCAGCATAGTGTTTGGAACTATAATTTGTGCTACTCTACTAGTGGTAAATAAAGCATATGCGTACTTTACAAAGTTTTCAGTCGAACATAATGTTTATCATCACTGCATGTTCCAAATACTGAACTTGTGATTATGTTTTCCAGCGTTACAATAGCAGTTTATGATATTTTGTTACACCTTGCTGAAACCTGGTCAAACTTCTGGAAAAAAATTAACTGCCTTATTGAGATGGACTCATCAGGGTTGGCAGGTCTGCAGACCACACCCAATCATATTCAAGGTTTGAATTCTCTACCAGAAGCTAAAGAGAAGGAGTAGTTCTTTAACCGTGCACATTCGTGTGTGGGTGTTATTACATCAATCCCCTGGTGGCTGACTGGTCTAAAGAGCATACCATTACCAATCACTACCATCTCACTTATGTACATTTGGGTTTGAGTCTTAGGCTTGGCTGGTGTGTGTATATGAGAAGACTTGCCAATAGCTTTCCATGGGTCAATGGTTCTTACCAGGTCTTTCCCATGTTTTTCCTCCACCAGTGGTACTGACCACTGAAAAATGGTGTTAAATCCTATACAACAACACTTATATACATTCACCTTTTCAAAACATTTTACCCATCATAATACTTTAGGCAGATTATTACTACAACACAAATTTATCAACCCTCCCAAGTTAAAACAATTTAACTCAAAAGCTAGAAGTTGTCTGCATAGGTGGTAGATAGAGTGATCTCCACTTGATGCCTGGATTGGTGTGAAATTGACAGTTACTACTTCCACTTGTACTGTGTAGCACACTTTTTACAGACAGAACTTTTATAATCCATACAAGCAGTTTTAAAGATGGCCATTTTCTTTCATGACTGTACTTGGTCATGTATCTCTGATTAAAATGGGCCATGGCCACATTCGATATACAGTATCAGTCACCATAAAACAAACTTGTCCAGTTTCATGACTTGCATAGTGCTGCCAGACACTTCCTGCATATGATGCTGTATTACACTATCCTAGAATCTATTTAATAAAACCAGTTATACAGCAAACTAGCCAACATTGTACTGACAGGCATTCCCTGCACATGATGTGCTGTCTATACAAGCACTATCGGTCTAACCTGCATAGTTCTTCCAGGCATGTGGATGATGTCTAGTTTATGTCAGCACTCTCATGGGTCTATCTAACCAGCCTAGTACCTCTTGATGTCCATCTTGGTGCCTCAGTTCTTACCTTTAAACCTCTGCCACCCAAAGGGAGCCTCTACTTAGTGACACCTTATAACGAAGCAGGTTTTGTGCTGCAAGTGTTGTGAACCGCCATCTTTAACATTCTTGTCGAACTTCTTTGCATGTAGCGCAACAGACATCCGTTCCACACCTTGGTAGGTGCTCCCCAGTTATTATGCACTTTTGAGAGAGTGATGCATGTAAGGTGAAGTTGTTTGCATTTAAAATATGTACAGTGGAGAGAATGTTGGCATACCTCTATGCTACTTTCATATAATGTAGTTGACATTTCTTTGGATATTGTACTTTTGGAAATTGTAAATGATCTTAGCACACTGCTAACTAAAATGACTGATCCTTTGTGCTCCAAAATTCAACCTGAATTTATCTAAAGTACACTATCCTTGGCAGGGAAATTGATTTTTGCCGGACTAGACAATACCAGCTTTTGATAGTGCAAATAATGAATTACCAAATATATAAAATGTAAAAAAAGGTTATTGGCTCTTTATTTTTACAATGTACCTCTGAAGTTCAGGAAATGAAAATGAGCAAGTGGTGCTAGCACTTTTCTAAAAGTTGCACATCTGGGGTAAGGCCAAGCTGTATACTCTTCAACCTTTATTACACCCATCAATTATACATCAAAAAAAGGTAATTAAAGGTTCTTTAAACAATACCTGATTCTAACCTTATGCTAAATTCAAAACTGTAGAGTGCCACTTTAATCCATAACTGACAAAAACTAAAGTTCCATTGTGATTATTAGATCTTGCTATTATTAGTGAAATTTTGCCTTGAAGTCTTAAACTGAAGAGGTTTCCTGCCCATTCCCATCAGAGTTATGTCTTCTTATTCTACATGACCTGCCAGATCTACAGTTCCAACCTCAGGCAATCATTGTGTATGGAAGAATTTACGTTTAGTTGCTTCTATAATCTGACAAGCTACTTACATTTTGGGACTGATTACATTGTCATTTACAAGTTAAAAGTTTCTTCAGATGTTTCTTTCTTGCAAATGCCTTCCTAGTTCTCCATTTTGGTCCCCATGAGTTAATTCATATCATCGTGAGATCAATGTTGTATCTAATATCTAACGTGATCTTCAATACACAGCTTAGCTACTGTTGGAGTATGTTTATAGAATGGCCCACTTCATAACATGAAGGAGCAACATACTGTGACCATGGCTATTACAGCAGCTATGACCTTACAATGAGAGGAACAAGATGCAATGCTCTATATCTCCACCTTTATTAAAATAGGCCAAGCTACACTTGCAAGCTTCATCTAATCTCTTCTTTAATTATCAGGTTGATAGCCACCAAGAACACCTTTCCATCCCTCACAGTGTCAGGAATTAGCAAGGAAACCAAGGAAAAGGTCTCAGTGATGCCCCTATAGCACATGCCACTGGGAAGCAGTCCTACCAGATTTATAGCCATCAAAAACCACATTTTTCCCAAACTAATTGGAAGAATCAAAAGGAGGTTGATCATGATCGCCATGAGACTTTCCCTACCTCAAATGACATATCCATAGAGATCCTGGCTGAGAGAAGGCTCCACTCTTTTGTAGTCAAATGCAAGGAGATTTACTATGATGACATGTGGACCGAAAAAATAATTTCCTGGGGACTTGGTATCACATTCTGCACACCTCCTAAGCCTCTGTTCAGAGTTCTTCCAGATACAAAGCAGTATGTATCACTTGGTCATCAACCTGATTGCATTCAGTCAACTCAGTTGTGTTCTTTGATTCATGATGGAATGAAAAAACGGGTTCTAACACTGTTCATTGTGCAGACTGTTCAGTCAGTTTGAACATACAAGAGGCATAACTTTACTCAAAATGTTTTGTGATTTGCCTTCAAAAGACTAAAAAGCAGCAAGTTAGTTATATTTTGTTATTGTTGTTTTGGGGCTTAACACCATTTTTAAGCACACAATAGGCTATAGATGGCGGTCAGTATTAATGGTGAAGGAAGAAACCGGGAAATCCATGGAAAGAACTACCGACCCACGAGAAGCTACTGGCAAGCTTTCTCACATATCCACATACACCGAATATTAGACTCGAACTCAGGCAGACGGAGGTGAGATGGCAGTGATCCATAACGGAGAGTGCTTTAAACCACTCGGCCACTAGGGGCCCCTAGTTATATTTTGAAGCAGGATGTTATTTCACATTTCCTGACATTACTCAACCTTCTAGTCAACAGGACATCTCTAACCTTGTATCCTTTCAAAAACTCAGTCTGCTCTGACTTAGTACCCTTTCAAGAACTCAGTCCACTCTGACCTTGTACATGTAATAGAATTGAAACTGAATGGGATTTCTCTGTTTGGACTAAATGAATAACAACAACACAAAGCGATGAATGATTGGGATTTATAAAATGCAATACTAGATATATATGTGGATATAAAACTGATTCTCACACTACTATCATATGACTGATGCAATTCTTCCTACACTCACTCATGAAATGAGAAAGAAAAAAATCCAAAATTCTGATTTATTGACCTATAGCCAAAAATGAATATTATATATTTTAAAAAATGAAAATTAAAAATGAAAAATGAGATTCACTAAATCTCTTGTATGCATTAATCTTTGAGATTCACAAAAACCTCTTGAGACAAAGAAGAAT
Source organism: Potamilus streckersoni (assembly GCA_016746295.1). Classification (NCBI taxonomy): domain Eukaryota; kingdom Metazoa; phylum Mollusca; class Bivalvia; order Unionida; family Unionidae; genus Potamilus; species Potamilus streckersoni. The sequence goes on from JAEAOA010000489.1 coordinate 542,130, forward strand.
GAGCAATACATATAATGTTACTTCTATTTGACTAAATCCTGCATTCAACACAAATAGATGAACATGCATCACTGTAACCTTGCAATTCCCACAAGATTATCAGTATCACTCGTAAAGCCCCCCCTCCATCTTTCATTGCCAAGAACAGTCTATCATGGGGAATCAGACATTAGTAATTACTCTGGTCAATTCTGGACACTATCTCATGGTCATATACCAGATACAATGCGAGCTCTTAAATGGTATTCAGGAATTCTGAGCCATTCCATTAAAGGAGATCACCTCATTTAGCCATCAGAAGAAGGGAAGGATCAACACAGATACTTTCATCCTAAATTACTTGGGACATCTGTTCTGTAAATTGGACTAAACTCACACCAATGAATTTACTTCACATATTGGCTGTCAAAGATAGTACAGTTGCCACAAACACTGCATATGAGCAAAACTTCTCTACCATTAATTATCCATGCTCATGGATTGAAATCCAAGTACACTTCTCCAGTCATATCAGTCATCTTAAAAGGCTCAGTTTTATCAGGAGAAATGTTTACCTGTGGTATATAAAGTTACCTTTCTGGCTTGTTTGACAGCTTCATAAAGAGGATGTTTCACACTGGATTTGCAGGAGCAAACATTTTTCCCACGGTCACTCTCCAACATATGAAGTCTATTTCCAGCAGATTATATTGATAGAAGCTGTCCTTAGGGGACCAAAAATACTCACTCTGGGATTAGGGGACCAAAAATGGTCACTCTGGGATTAAAAAAAACAAAAATGGTCACTCTGGGATTAAAAAAACAAAAATGGTCACTCTGGGATTAGGGGATGTATCTTCATCCATCTTTTACCTATTCTCCTAAGGTATTATGATAGGTTAAAGTGTGTTAAAGAAATTCTATTTTGTTAAACATGATTCTTCAATAATACTTATCCAGTCATAATAAACATACACCCTCCCATCTTCCCTGCAGTTAGATCCATATAGAGAGCATGCCTTCTGCTCCAGTAGTAATTATTTCACATGATTTGGCACCAATCCCTGTATCAAGAGGAGATATCTCTGCCACCTAAGAGGGCCAACAACATTTAGCCATATAGCTAAAATGTTTAAACCTGGGAGGTTTGTATTTGAACAGCTCTCAAGGACTTAATTTGTTCACCTCTCTATTTGTATTTATGAGGTTGTAGTACAGTAGAACCTGTCTTGAAAGACCACTGCTATGAGAGACTACCTGTCTTGGAAAACCAGGTTCTTCATGTACAGTTTTATTGATTATATAGTGTTATAACCTGTTATGAGAGACCACGTGTCATGAGAGACCAGTATGTTTTGGCAAAAGAGGTGGTCTGTCAAAACAGGTTCCACTGTAGTAGTTATCCTAAAGTATTATGATTGGTTAAGTATTATCAAAGAAACATTTTATAACTAGGAGAAATTGGTTTCTTTAGTGTGATTGCAATGATAGTCATAAATGTAGCTAATTTGTTGAGATTCTTAACCATACCTGTATTAAAAATGGCCATGGATTAATGGTGAACCTCATGAGCAATCTCTGTATCTGACATGCAGTATATTGTTGAGAATAAAATCCCAATAAAATTGCCTAAGGAAACCAGCTGCCAGGTAAACAGGTGATTGAAATAACCTTTCATACATTATTCTCATAACTATATCACTTAAGTATGATAGCTGAAGAAAAGTTTGGAATTTCAGAGTGTACTTCTAATTCACATTTTTATATTTATGGGAAAAAAGGATCCCATTCCATCAAGGGGTACATCCTTGAATCCAACAATGATGAAAATGTAATTTTTGGCAAAGCTATGAAAATTGATACCAGTGAAGAAATAATGTTACTTAACTTTAATGCCACTCTTAAATTTAGTAATGTCATTATTTCTTTTATTTTTTAATGTATTTGTTGCCTTTAGTAATCCTAAAATATTAAGTATTTTTTATAAGAAAAGTCAGGAATAGTCAGATTTGTTTACACTGCTTTTTATTCTAACCATTCATTTTAATTATTTTATAATTCTAACAGCTGTTGAACAGATCCCCAGTGAGTACTGGTGGGGAATCAGATAGGGCTGAGACAGGATCCTTGTTCTCACAGGATCAAACTGGTTAGTACTAGTTTAATAAATGTTTATCTTATTATGTTTACATTTATTGATGTCATAACACCATATTCTCATTTGTCAATTATTTTTTTAGGGCACCAGTTTGCAAGAACTTCATGGTGACAGCAGTACCATGAGTTTAAAGAGCCAATGAACATTAGCCTTTTTGTGGAAACAATAGACTACCTTATGTGGAAACAATATGACCCCTTCCTTAATTAATTGAAAAAACAGAACCCATTCCTTTGATTCAAAAATTTAAATACCAATGAAATGATTCACAAAACCACAAAATGGGTACATGTGAAAGTAAATAATTAAATTAGAGTGTAAAAATATTTATTTTGATGTTTTTGCTTTTAATAATGTTAAAACATCCTGTGATAAATAGTATGTTGACCTCAATGTGGCATAATGCTTTAGTAAAGTCATAACATCCTGTGATGAATGCATTAATAGTGTCTAAACATCCTGTGATAAATGCATTAATAGTGTCTAAACATCCTGTGATAAATGCATTAATAGTGACATAACATCCTGTGATGAATGCATTAATAGTGTCTAAACATCCTGTGATAAATGCATTAATAGTGTCAAAACATCCTGGGATAAATGCATTAATAGTGTCTAAACATCCTGGGATAAATGCATTAATAGTGACATAACATCCTGGGATAAATGCATTAATAGTGTCAAAACATCCAATAAATGCATTAATAGTGTCATAACATCCTGTGATGAATGCATTAATAGTGTCATAACATCCTGTGATAAATGCATTAATAGTGTCAAAATATCCTGGGATAAATGCATTAATAGTGACATAACATCCTGGGATAAATGCATTAATAGTGTCATATCCTGTGATAAATGCATTAATAGTGTCTAAACATCCTGTGATAAATGCATTAATAGTGACATAACATCCTGTGATGAATGCATTACTAGTGTCTAAACATCCTGTGATAAATGCATTAATAGTGTCAAAACATCCTGGGATAAATGCATTAATAGTGTCTAAACATCCTGGGATAAATGCATTAATAGTGACATAACAACCTGGGATAAATGCATTAATAGTGTCAAAACATCCAATAAATGCATTAATAGTGTCATAACATCCTGTGATGAATGCATTAATAGTGTCATAACATCCTGTGATAAATGCATTAATAGTGTCAAAACATCCAATAAATGCATTAATAGTGTCATAACATCCTGTGATGAATGCATTAATAGTGTCATAACATCCTGTGATAAATGCATTAATAGTGTCAAAATATCCTGTGATAAATGCATTAATAGTGTCATAACATCCTGTGATAAATGCATTAATAGTGTCTAAACATCCTGGGATAAATGCATTAATAGTGACATAACATCCTGTGATAAATGCATTAATAGTGTCATATCCTGTGATAAATGCATTAATAGTGTCTAAACATCCTGGGATAAATGCATTAATAGTGTCAAAACATCCTGGGATAAATGCATTAATAGTGACATAACATCCTGGGATAAATGCATTAATAGTGTCAAAACATCCAATAAATGCATTAATAGTGACATAACATCCTGGGATAAATGCATTAATAGTGTCACATCCTGGGATAAATGCATTAATAGTGTCATAACATCCTGTGATGAATGCATTAATAGTGTCTAAACATCCTGGGATAAATGCATTAATAGTGTCTAAACATCCTGGGATAAATACATTAATAGTGTCATAACATCCTGTAATAAATACATTAATAGTGTCATAACATCCTGTGATAAATGCATTAATAGTGTCAAAATATCCTGTGATAAATGCATTAATAGTGTCAAAACATCCTGGGATAAATACATTAATAGTGTCATAACATCCTGTGATAAATGCATATTAATAGTGTCTAAACATCCTGGGATAAATGCATTAATAGTGACATAACATCCTGGGATAAATGCATTAATAGTGTCATATCCTGTGATAAATGCATTAATAGTGTCTAAACATCCTGGGATAAATGCATTAATAGTGTCATAACATCCTGTGATGAATGCATTAATAGTGTCAAAAGATCCTGGGATAAATACAATAATAGTGACATAACATCCTGTAATAAATACATTAATAGTGTCAAAATATCCTGGGATAAATACATTAATAGTGTCATAACATCCTGTAATAAATACATTAATAGTGTCATAACATCCTGTGATAAATGCATTAATAGTGTCAAAATATCCTGTGATAAATGCATTAATAGTGTCATAACATCATGGGATAAATGTTTTGTAGGACACAGTGGCATCCTTTAATAGATTCAAAGCATCATTTAATAAATGTTATGTGGGACACTGTGACATAATGCTTTGTTATCATATAGCTCTCCCCCATTATAACATGGTAGTCAGGGGTCCATATCTGCTGTCCTTGTTATGTACTGGGCAGCAGAAAATGAGGAAACATGTTTAGTGTACTTGTGTTGGGGGAAGGAGTAAGCAAAATGCTAGTTAAATGTAATACTGCTTATTTAAATTGTAGGTTTTTTTTCACTGCATGGTATTTTTACCTTTAAGTATATCTGATGATAATATTTCAAAAAGTAAATTAAAATATACCAAGCTTTAGATTTCTTTTTCTTAACCCATCTTGTCATACATGATTAAAAATATGAAACAAACACCTCGTTTAAATAAATATACTTGCCTGTTATAATTTCTATCTACAGCTGCATGAAGTTTAAAGTAATTAAAAATGTTGAAGTCCGCAAAAAAAATTATAGAGTAGAGTCATGTCATTTTTTTTTAATCAATTACATATCTTTTTTTAAAATATCAGTTGCATATGATGATTAGTGATTTCATTTTATGTGCAGTACACTTTTGGCAATTAGAAAAAATTGCAAAACAGACAAGCATGTTTGTTTACAAAAATGACTAATCCTAATAGAAGATACACTGTTCACTCACATGATGTGTGTTTCCTGCTGAAAGTATTTAATAATTTTAGTGTTATTAGACCAGATTATTCTTGTGTTACTTTGTGTTTGTTTTTTGTTGGTGAAGTCCATAATATTTATCAGCTGCATGGTGTTCAAGGTTTCAATGTCCAGGCTTTCTAGTCACAACAGTCTTTTATCAAATGCAAATATGGCTTTTGGTGTTTCTGACAGGTCAAATGCAAATATGGCTTTTGGTGTTTCTGACAGGTCAAATGCAAATATGGCTTTTGGTGTTTCTGACAGGTCAAATGCAAGTATGGCTTTTGGTGTTTCTGACAGGTCAAATGCAAATATGGCTTTTGGTGTTTCTGACAGGTCAAATGCAAATATGGCATTTGGTGTTTCTGACAGGTCCTTCTGGTAACTGTCATTAGCCAAGGTCTCATTGGTGCCTATGAAGAACTCGATGATGTTAGCATAAGTCTTACATTCAACAGTGGGGCAGATTACATGAATTTTGATCAAGTGCTGAACATTGGTCAATGAGTTAAAATGTCTCCATAGCCTCTGTGAATCCCTTCAAATCATAATCCTATTTACAGAATAAGCTTTCTTTTTCTTGGATGTCTCTCTTGCAAGATTAAATGTCTTTATAAAGACTAAACTCTCGTTTAAATCGGATTTCACTGGAAATTAATACTTAATTGTTTGAATAGACCTTTATTGTACTGTAGCTACATTATGCAGCTGAACATTTATCTCTACTGCTCTACAAAAGAAAGCAGCAAATTCAAAAGTCATGCCATTGTTACTCCTTTCTGCAGTCTATATCCATGTATCAGTAAACACTGGTTAACAGTAAGCTAGTCTTCTGTAAAATCAGTGAGCTCTATTTACAAAGTCACTGATCTGCTGAGAATGCTTTTGTGCTGAAAGCAAATAAGACTTTAGCAATAGTTAATACAGATCAGTGACAATTATGGCTTATTATAGACATGGGTAATTTTGGATGTTCAGTAGTTTATTAGCAATAAAATACCTAGCCTGAATACTACAGTGGCTAATTAGAGATAAACCATGATGGTAAAATCATGTTCTGGTAATTTCCAAATTAAGCATAGTTGCAAAGGTTTCAGCTGATATGGATTGTTTTTAATTATCATTTTTATAATTTTAATTTTTGAGTCAATAGCACTAATGCATTATATCCATAATCACATTATAGCAAAGTGCATTATAATGGGGATGAAGTGTAGAATTGTATGATTGTTACATGGGCCACACACTGGCATAATGCTTGAATGGGATCCTAAAATCTGTGATGAGTGTCTATGTGGGCCAGTGACATAATGTTTTAGCAGTGTCCTAACATTCAGTGATAAATATTTTGTGGACCACACAGTGGTGTTATGTGGACCACATAGTGGCCTAATGTTTTAGTGGTGTCCTAACATTCAGTGATAAATGTTTTATGGATCACACAGTGGTGTTATGTGGACCACACAGTGGCTTAATGTTTTAGCAGTGTCCTAACATTCAGTGATAAATGTTTTGTGGACCACACAGTGGTGTTATGTGTACCACATAGTAGCTTAATGTTTTAGCAGTGTCCTAACATTCAGTGATAAATGTTTTGTGGACCACACAGTGGTGTCATGTGTACCACATAGTGGCTTAATGTTTTAGCAGTGTCCTAACATTCAGTGATAAATATTTTGTGGACCACACTGAGGTGTTATGTGTACCACATAGTGGCTTAATGTTTTAGCAGTGTCCTAACATTCAGTGATAAATGTTTTGTAGACCACACAGTGGCCTAATGTTTTAGTTGTGTTGTAAAATCCAATTATTTATGTTATGTGGGCCATAACGCCAAGCAAATTCTGTTACCTTTGTTGGCAATAAGTAAAATCACAACTTATTGTCATTATAGTTTATGAAAAGATTTGATTAATGAAGTCTGCCATTTGATGAAAGTGAGTGAGGTAAATTGTCTGGCCAGCATTAGTTAATGTGTAGGTATTACTTACGTGGCATTGATGGTTGCCTGTAGGTATCATAGTCAGTATTAGGGTTATGTAATGTACAAGTTTCCTATTCCTAAGATCTGTGATTTATGATGCCTCAAGAACTGCAGTAATTTATGAGAGTGAGATGCTATGTACAATTCCTATTCAAATGAAATGTGATTTATGATGCCTAAAGGACCTGCAGTAATTTATGAGAGTGAGACGCTATGTACAATTCCTATTCAAATGATCTGTGATTTATGATGCCTCAAGAACTGCAGTAATTTATGAGAGTGAGATGCTATGTACAATTCCTATTCAAATGAACTGTGATTTATGATGCCTAAAGGACCTGCAGTAATTTATGAGAGTGAGACGCTATGTACAATTCCTATTCAAATGAACTGTGATTTATGATGCCTAAAGGACCTGCAGTAATTTATGAGAGTGAGACGCTATGTACAATTCCTATTCAAATGATCTGTGATTTATGATGCCTCAAGAACTGCAGTAATTTATGAGAGTGAGACGCTATGTACAATTCCTATTCAAATGATCTGTGATTTATGATGCCTCAAGAACTGCAGTAATTTATGAGAGTGAGACACTATGTACAATTCCTATTCAAATGAAATGTGATTTATGATGCCTAAAGGACCTGCAGTAATTTATAAGAGTGAGATGCTATGTATAATTCCTGTTCAAATGATCTGTAATTTATGATGCTCAAGTACCTGCAGTAATTTATAAGAGTGAGATGCTGTGTATAATAATTATTCAAATGATCAGTAATTTATGATGCGCAAGTACCTGCAGTAATTTATAAGAGTGAGATGCCATGTATAATAATTATTCAAACGATCAGTAATTTATGATGCCTAAAGGACCTGCAGTAATTTATGAGAGTGAGACGCTATGTACAATTCCTATTCAAATGATCTGTGATTTATGATGCCTCAAGAACTGCAGTAATTTATGAGAGTGAGATGCTATGTACAATTCCTATTCAAATGAAATGTGATTTATGATGCCTAAAGGACCTGCAGTAATTTATGAGAGTGAGACGCTATGTACAATTCCTATTCAAATGATCTGTGATTTATGATGCCTAAAGGACCTACAGTAATTTATAAGAGGGAGATGCTATGTACAATTCCTATCCAAATGAACTGTGATTTATGATGCTCAAGTACCTGCAGTAATTTATAAGAGTGAGATGCCGTGCATAATAATTATTCAAACGATCAGTAATTTATGATGCTCAAGGACCTGCAGTAATTTATAAGAGTGAGATGCTATGTATAATTCCTGTTCAAATGATCAGTAATTTATGATGCTCAAGTACCTGCAGTAATTTATGAGAGTGAGACGCTATATATAATTCCTGTTCAAATGATCTGTGATTTATGATGCCTCAAGAACGTCAGTAATTTATGAGAGTGAGATGCTATGTACAATTCCTATCCAAATGATCTGTGATTTATGATGCCTAAAGGACCTGCAGTAATTTATAAGAGTGAGACGCTATGTACAATTCCTATTCAAATGATCTGTGATTTATGATGCCTCAAGAACTGCAGTAATTTATGAGAGTGAGACGCTATGTACAATTCCTATTCAAATGATCAGTAATTTATGATGCCTCAAGAACTGCAGTAATTTATGAGAGTGAGACGCTATGTACAATTCCTATTAAAATGATCTGTGATTTATGATGCCTAAAGGACCTTCATTAATTTATAAGAGTTAGATGCTATGTATAATTCCAGTTCAAATGATCTGTAATTTATGATGCTCAAGGACCTGCAGTAATTTATAAGAGTGAGATGCTGTGTATAATAATTATTCAAATGATCAGTAATTTATGATGCGCAAGTACCTGCAGTAATTTATGAGTGAGACGCTATGTATAATTCCTGTTCAGACGATCTGTGATTTATGATGCTTGTAGGCATCATTGAAAGTGAAGCACTTAAATAAGGATGATAATTTTCTTAGTAAGTGTAACTTTACTTGTTTTAAGGGGTTTTTTTTATTACCTTAGAACAAAATTGTAACAAATAAAATCCATTCAAATGGTGATGGACAAAACTTTTTTTATCTTTTCAGAGGAACTCGATCTCAATGACACCGCACAAGCTGCACAACTTCAAAAAGAACTTGGCCGTATACAAGAGCTGAGAGATAAACAGGTCCCTATTTGCTTGATTTTCCTTTTTAGTACATTCTATGGTATTTACTTTTTTCAACATGTACTCTGCCCAAGCACTGTTTTTAATGACTTGAATTCATTTTTTATTTTTTGGGGAATAAATTTGCATGGTTTTATGAAGAATGACACTTTCTTTGGTACTTAATTTATGGCTCCAGAAAGGAAGCCTGTTTCTACAGAAGAAAAATCGTGTGATGGGTTTTTAGATTAATGGCTCCAGAAAGGAAGCCTTTTGCTATAAATGGGACATTGCTTGATGGTGTGTAACAGCAATGAAATGCATGAAGTTTTTATACTGTAAAAATAATGCATTGATAGCTCAGCACTTCCTCATTACAAAACTGTTTATGGGAGTCAGAAATGTATAGTACATGTTTAGTTTTAGTTGCCATTGAGGAAAGACAAATGTTAAATTGACTAAAATCTAGCTTAAACTGGTGTGCCGTAAAATGCATTCTTGATATGATTTGTAATGTTTTACTACACATCTCACACTATCAAGCAATTGGCTTTTATCATTGTGCTTATATGACTTTTTTTCCGTAAAATATTTTTAAGTTTTTAGGATCATGTAACAAAAATATTAAATGTTAGATGGGATAGTGCTAGTAATACATGGCTGATGTCAAAGAGATTGGTCCCAGACCTTGGCTGTGGATAAGCAAATAACATTGGCCTTAGGGTCTATCCTTACCCACAGTGGTACAACCAAGGAGGTTACAGAAAATGGGGGAGCATTGTAATATTTTTGTAAAATAAAAAATCTGTTGTTGAGCATACATTATTGATAAGTCAAATGTAGTAGTCATTGTTCCAGCAATGACAGCAGCCACAGTTTGATAATGTTTTGGCTAAAGGTTTTCATTTCCAAAATTCTAACTGATCCTGACTCCTTATAAGGCAAAGACAATTTATTCTAAACATGACCTTTTACCTTGTTGATTAAGGTCACAGTCATGGAAAATTTTTGTATTAAGGTTTTGTTTAATGCTGATTCATTTGCCTATATTTTCTAAACCCCTTGATAGATTTTCTCCTTACAAATCAGTATGAAGCTGAGACAGTTCTTTCTGTTTACTCATTCATTCTTTTGACCTCAGAATCAAAATCAGTCATGGAAAATATGCTTTAAATGTTGTGGTTACATTTTTACATTGCTGCTATTTTCTTAGTATATGGGATTAAGCTCAGATAATTCATTCTGAAAAATTCAGACTTAATCATTTTAACCTAATGGTCAAGTTCATGGTCATAGAAAAGCTTCATTAAGCTTTTGATTCAAGCATATTCAAGTTTTTCAGCTTTCAGAGTCAGGATTTTATATGAATGGATAGTTGGTTCTAAATGAAGGTTGTGGTCTTCTTAATATTAACAAAAATGTGTGTCCAGGTACTTGAAAACTGGTATTCAGTAGACAATAATAGCACATCACATTCCCTTTCTATTTAAAAATGATTTCTCTATAAAATGGGTACATTTTTTTCCAGGAATGTAAAATTGAATTTGTGTTTTATTACAAGTACATAGTTTGTTTTTCACCCCAGAGTTAGTTTGTGCAAAGGCAAAGCAGATACTAGTAGCTCAGACAAACAAAGCAACTTCAAAGATTTTTAATTATCATAAATGATTTGGTTGCTTTAGTGTAGAGCAGGCATGAGAAAACTATGGTCCATTGGCCGCATGTTGCCCGCCAAGAGTTTTCATGTGACCTAGGAACAAGTCCTATATTGATGCTATTTAATTTTCTCAAGGGTAAAATTTCTTTCTAATTTTGAGATAAATGTAACCACACGATGTCAAATACCCACGTAATGGGAAAAGCTATAGAAATTTCTTAGAAATTGTTAATAATTGCCACAGAAGAATAAAAAGGAGTAATAAAATTTCTTGTGAATAAATGCTGGAAGGGACACAATTATATTTATTGGATATCACCTGTCAGTTTGAGTGTGTCTCATGGCAGGAGATATGATTGTCATGTGAAATGAAGAAAAATATCCAAGTTTAAACATCAAGTTGAGAAAGAGCGGAAGACATTGAGCTGCATATGGTTTGGAACTGACATTGGTGCAACTGTAGTAGTGGTAAAAAAAAACTGTGTACTTTACAAACGTTTCAGTTGAATGTTTACAATTGCTGCATGTTTTGAATACTGAACTTTTAAAGCTGTTTTCCAGTTTTACAGTAGCAGTTTTTATTTTGTTACACCTTACTGAAAACTGGTCAAAGTAAAAAAAAATTAAATTGCTTTGCTGCAACTGTCACATCAGGGTTGGCAGGTCTGCTATGGAGCCTTTTCTTCTACTTTATTATACTGTACTGTGAAAACTTTGTCCTATTTTATTATGCCATACTGTGAAATCTTGGTTTTAATTTATTATACTGTACTGTGAAAACTTTGTCCTATTTTATTATGCCATACTGTGAAATCTTGGTTTTAATTTATTGTACTGTACTGTGAAACCTTTGTCCTATTTTATTATGCCATACTGTGAAATCTTGGTTTTAATTTATTATACTGTACTGTGAAAACTTTGTCCTATTTTATTATGCCATACTGTGAAATCTTGGTTTTAATTTATTGTACTGTACTGTGAAACCTTTGATATAATTTTGTTATGCCATGCTATGGAGCCTTTGTTATAATTTATTACACATTGCTTTTCAAAGAAAAGTTGGGGATTATGTTGTCCTGTCTGTATGTGTGTATGCATGCATGTGTGATGTTGTTCATCTCCATGAAACATTGGAATTTGATAGGGGTAATCTGCAAATGACAGTTTTCACATCTATAGATATATATATATATATATATATATATATATATATATATATATATATATATATATATATATGGGATATTAGTGATAATGCTATTTTGCTATATAATTATTGTTTTGTTTTTGCTTGATACAGCAGCACAGTCATATAGGAAACTTACAACATTCCAAGGCCATTGGAATAAAGTGCTTTCCCCAGAGACATATCACAGGAGCTGACCAAGATTAATCCAGTGATAGGATTTAAACTCACACCCTTCAGGTTACAAGTCTGGCATACCCCACATAATTTATTTATGTAGTCATGCAAAAGAAAAAACATGTTAGTACAAATATATTGTAGTTAAGTCTTTCTTATTTATTATAGACATCAGGGGCAGACAAGGGAAGAGGTTTTTCAAGTAACCAGTCAGAGAAAGATGAAACCAACACAACATCAGACCATGGTAAAATCTCATACAATTAAATATTGTATGTTGTGTTAATACAAATATTCTCAGTCTGTACTGCATGTAACTCAGTATGTTCTTATCATATTTCATTGTGCATAACATTACCGCTGTATTGGACACTACTACATCCTTATTTATTCTCCCCTGCCCCACTTGCATACATCTATTGATCCATGTATTTACTTGCCATTTTTGCCCCATATACATACATCTATTAATCCATGTATTTACTTGCCATTTTTCCCCCATATACATACATCTGTTGATCCATGTATTTACTTTTTTTTTTCCCCCATAGACATCTATCTGTTGAGCCATGTATTTACTTGCCATTTTTCTCCATATTCATCTGTCTGTTGATCTTTGTATTTACTTACTGTTTTACCACATATACATCTGTATGTTGATACATGTTATTTATCTATCTATGCTGTCTTTCTGTATGTTGATACATGTTATTTATCTATCTATGCTGTCTTTCTCTATGTTGATATATGTTATTTATCTATCTATGCTGTCTTTCTGTATGTTGATACATGTTATTTATCTATCAATGCTGTCTTTCTGTATGTTGATACATGTTATTTATCTATCTATGCTGTCTTTCTCTATGTTGATACATGTTATTTATCTATCTATGCTGTCTTTCTCTATGTTGATACATGTTATTTATCTATCTATGCTGTCTTTCTCTATGTTGATATATGTTATTTATCTATCTCTGCTGTCTTTCTGTATGTTGATACATGTTATTTATCTATCTATGCTGTCTTTCTGTATGTTGATACATGTTATTTATCTATCTATGCTGTCTTTCTGTATGTTGATACATGTTATTTATCTATCTATGCTGTCTTTCTGTATGTTGATACATGTTATTTATATATCTATGCTGTCTTTCAGTACTACTCAAATTCAGCTTTAATAGAGAAAAAAACTGGTCAAGTTTTAAATATACTATAGATATGTCTTGGAACTATATGATGATATACATTTGGTTCAATTTCATTAAAAAAAAATCTTTTGGAAATATATTTGGCACTTTTGAAGACCACAGCTTTGTCTGTTTATAATAATTTGATTGCTATAAATCACTGTCAATATGTTTATAAAAATTTGATTGCTATAAATCACTGTCAATATGTTTATAATAATTTGATTGCAATAAATCACTGTCAATATGTTTATAATAATTTGATTGCAATAAATCACTGTCACTATGTTTATAATAATTTGATTGCTATAAATCAATGTCACTCTGTTTATAATAATTTGATTGCTATAAATCACTGTCACTCTGTTTATAATAATTTGATTGCTATAAATCACTGTCCCTATGTTTATAATAATTTGATTGCTATAAATCACTGTCACTCTGTTTATAATAATTTGATTGCTATAAATCACTGTCACTCTGTTTATAATAATTTGATTGCAATAAATCAATGTCACTATGTTTATAATAATTTGATTATAATAAATCACTGTCACTATGTTTATAATAATTTGATTGCTATAAATCACTGTCACTCTGTTTATAATAATTTGATTGCAATAAATCACTGTTACTATGTTTATAATAATTTGATTGCAATAAATCACTGTCACTATGTTTATAATAATTTGATTGTAATTAATCACTGTCACCATGCTTATAATAATTTGATTGTAATAAATCACTGTCACTCTGTTTATAATAATCTGATTGTAATAAATCACTGTCACTCTGTTTACAATAATTTGATTGCAATAAATCACTGTCACTATGTTTATAATAATTTGATTGCAATTAATCACTGTCACTATGTTTATAATAATTTGATTGTAATAAATCTCTTTCACTCTGTTTATAATAATTTGATTGCAATAAATCACTGTCACTATGTTTATAGTAATTTGATTGCAATAAATCACTGTCACTCTGTTTATAATAATTTGATTGCAATAAATCACTGTCACTATGTTTAATTTGATTGCAATAAATCACTGTCACTCAATTTATAATAATTTGATTGCGATTAATCACTGTCACAAAAGTAACATTAACCAGAAATGTAAGAAAAAATGAAAAAGTGTTAAGATTTGTGAAAATTGTGAACTTTTATCATGCAAAAATGTTTCTAGTCAGAATTGTCTCCAGTCCTGATCTTCATGTTTAAATGGTAACAAAGAAATATTTTCCTGTGAGGCAGTTTTGTTCATATCATGTTATGTATTGTCCTTTTAATATTGTAAATGGCACCTAAAACTTATAACATTTTGGGAAGTCTGGAAAGTTATAATAAACTTAGCAATATTCTCGTTTTTGCTGTGCGTTATATGAAATGTTGCTGGTGATGTAAATATATTGCATTTGCACATTTAGTACAGAAAAATTTCATGACCAGGAAAATGTTATTTATTTATTAATTGTAGAAAGGACAGGAAGGATCCTAAAACCAGAGCAGCTTGCTAATATTTCCAAGTTCTTGGAAAACTACATTACCCAGCAACAACAGGAGGAGGGGGATGGGGCACTGAAGCATCCCACCGAACAGCAACCCAGCAATCAGAATCCCGATCAAGCCCAGATTGCACAACTTATCGGCATGCTCCAGCACATGCAAATGTACGTGTTAGTAGATAGGATTTTTGTTGTTGTTACTGATGTGTATTTTAGTAGACTTTATTGGTGCTGAATCATGCTATTGTCTTGATTGACTGATCTGCTTTGAATGTTGCAAAATGTGAACCTAATTAACCTATCTGAAAGATGTTGATAAAGATAAGGTTTTTATGGACTTTAAGTAAACTTGACATCACTTAGTCATTCAGACAACATAAGATTCCAAGGTTATAAAACTTATCTTATGCTCCAACTCAAATTTAAACTCATACTTAACTAAGACTCTGACATCTGATTGATATCAGTTTTGATGTTAGCCAATCAGACATCTGATTGGTCACTTACTGGAGACATCTGATTGGTCACTTACTGGATTTTAGCCAGACATCTGATTTCTGATTGGTCAATTACTGGACATTAACCTTTAAGACATCAGAGCTGTTGGTTGAGTCTGATTATAAACATAAGAATTGTTTTATAATCTTGGGGTGGGTTGATGTATGTTTTGTTTTAAAGTTTTTTTTTGTAGCAACAAATTTGAAGAAATAATGTAATAGGTAGTATCTGTTTATATGCATCTGTCCATCATTCCTCACTATAAGATAAGAAGATAAGAATTCTTCATTTCAGACTGCATAGTCCATACATCTAAATTAAAATATGGATATAAAGTAAAACATTGTATTGGTCATATATTACTATTATATATTTTGAGCAATTGAAGGAAAGTGATCATATTTGATATTATGTTTTAGGACAATGATTAGATTCAAATGAACATTTCCCTGAAAAGGAACAATGAATTGGGAATGAAAGGTCCCATTCTAATTGGATATGGCTCATCAGTGCAACCTACACAGCATCTAATCCAGTTGACAGACAGTGATCACATTTCATTTGTTTGATGAGCAAAGGACAATAAAAAAATTAATTCTTGATGCAGTTCAGTAGAGCTGGGGAAGGTCATTACAGTGGTGGGGTGGGGCAAAAATAAAAATGTAGATATATATGATGGCTTCTTTCTGAGTGCTGTACCATTTAAACATACATTGTACCCATAGGTGTTCTTTCAAAAATAAATATGCATGCCATGGTTCTTTGATTACTCTTGAGGTAATATGGAAATAATACAGAATTTTAAATTGCATTCATTGGTGAGTTCCACATTAAAAGTGCCTTCTCTGGGTCCAAGGTATATTTTATTGGAACAGCTCTGATTTATTTCTCTTGACTTGTCATTTCATTTGTGGGATTTCCTCATAATACTACAGGTATGTGAGGGGCACAGAGCTACAAGCCACATGGACTCAGATCTGCTATCCCAATATGTGCTGTGTTAGCATTTAGATGTCAAAACAACAACTTTCCAGAAAAAAAAACAAAGAACATTTTATGTAGTAATAGATGCCTTAAGCCACAAGTCAGTTTAATTGGGAATAATGTTTAGTGAAGGGGGGAAAAACATCCTTTTGTATCATATGCAGGCCTTTGAAATTCCATTTCACAGGGCAAGTTATATTCTCAGGGCAGGGAAATGTCCAGATGCCTTTTGGGAAAAATTCTAATAATACTCATAACATGACTATAAAAAGAAAGTGAAAATGGAAATTTTAAATTCATTTCTCTGTGGGCATTGAATATTCCGAAATTGGAAGTCTGCTATTGAAATGTTCCTAGTTGTATTTTGTAATTAAGGATAAAATTTACAATTGTTTGAAATTTAGGATAATTATGAATATTTTCTCTTGTATGAAAATATTGAATAAAAAATTGTTATTCTGTTATATAGTTAGTCTCAGTGAGGGAAAATAAATCCTTGGTTATAACACCTTTTTCTCAGCATGAGAAATTTTATAATTGAGACTTAGCTGATTTGTTGTGATATTTATCTTGAGTTTAGGGTTTTTTAAGAAAAGGGAAAATATAGCAAATGAATGCAAGAATATAATTTTTGTTTTATATAAAAGGAGTCCACTTAGAGGTAAGAAGGGAAAATCTGAGAGAAGGAGCACTCCAGACAAGACAAAGGAACTAAACAAAGTTAAGAGAACCTTGAACTTCCAGCAGACAACAAAGATAGAGAATCGGAACAAAGAGACCGTAATTATATCATTATGCAGAATTTACAGTTCTAGCAATACACACCCATATGTATTATTCCAAATTGATCAAACTTTTTGTAGCAATGAGGGTTTATATCTCCATTTCATGTCCCCCAAGCAGAATCTGTTGTAGTGCTATTTTATTTACCATCTATACTGGCTTATAAGATGAGCCCAACTGCAAAGACCCAGATCTGTTGTAGTGCCATTTTATTTACCATCTATACTGGCTTATAAGATGAGCCCAACTGCAAAGACCCAGATCTGTTGTAGTGCTATTTTATTTACCATCTATACTGGCTTATAAGATGAGCCCAACTGCAAAGACCCAGATCTGTTGTAGTGCCATTTTATTTACCATCTATACTGGCTTATAAGATGAGCCCAACTGCAAAGACCCAGATCTGTTGTAGTGCTATTTTATTTACCATCTATACTGGCTTATAAGATGAGCCCAACTGCAAAGACCCAGATCTGTTGTAGTGCCATTTTATTTACCATCTATACTGGCTTATAAGATGAGCCCAACTGCAAAGACCCAGATCTGTTGTAGTGCTATTTTATTTACCATCTATACTGGCTTATAAGATGAGCCCAACTGCAAAGACCCAGATCTGTTGTAGCATAATGTGCTGATAGATCTGGGTCTGTGCAGTTTGTTTGGAGCAATCAGTAGAACAAATATCATAGACCCTCATCTACATGCACATTATGCTAGAGCAGTATCAGTATCTTTGTTGTTTTCAGTTTGACTTGACTCAGAAGTGAGTATTACGGTATAAACTCTAGAACCAAGACATACTTCACAAGGGCATTGCATACCTACTAACCATTATAGTTTTTTGATACTCTCATTATTCTGTTTTTTCACTACTCTATTTTTTCATTTGATTACATCTTACTTCACCTCAGGATTATGGTTATTTGGTACACATTGAAAAAAGTCATGAAATGTGCTTGTAATTTTTATTATCATCTCTTTATCTCACATCAAACACATGATATTCTAGAATAGATGGCTTTTATGTAATGATAGCATAAGAGTATCATTATGTTCTATATATAACAGCTTTATATGACAGATTTCCAAGAAAACAGACTGGTTTCTTCAATCTGAAACTATGCCAAATAGATTTCATTGTATTAATAAAGACCTGTCTGTATTGTAAACAATGGCACAAGATGTCAACAGAAGGAGGCTTTGTCAGTTCAACTCATCAAAGTTAAATGACTGTACAGAATGTTTTACAGCAGAGGGGTGTTTTTTAAGATATGTCAGAGGAGAGAAAAGGAAAACTCAATAGCACTGCAGAAATTTTAAATTGTAATTTGTGAGTGATGTATGTTCCAATTGTTGTTTGTCCACTGGTGTCTGGTAAAAAGTGTTACTAACATCTGCCACGCTTGGCGCTCAACATGGAGATGTTAGTGTTAGGACTGGTTGGCCTGGTGGGTTGGACATGATATAAACTTCTTCACTGCTGATATCTTAGCAATATGACTCATATTGTTAAAGCTAAATTAAAAATTCAAAAACGGGTGGTGAGTATCGAGATGACTAGTGAGGCCAATCTGGGCATGGAAGTTAGTGTGTTGATATAGAAGTAGAGTTGTTGGCAGCTCTGGTCTTATTAGTGGTATGTTTTCTCTCGGCTTTTGTTGTTCTCCTGCATGGGCACTAGATGTGACCTTGCTGTGCCAGGAAGGACAATCTCGAACAAGGGTCTCCCATGAGGCACAGTTGATATGCCAGTTTTTCAAGAACAATTTCATTGAGTCCCTGAAGTGCTTCTTTTGTCCTCCAAAAGCATGCTTTCATTTGCAGATTTCACCATGGAAAAGCTTTTTTGGAATCTGTTCATCGAGTATGTGGATGATGTGTCCTGCCCGTTAACTTTTGCCCTCTGCAGCAATGTGAAGACAGATGTTAGCCCTCCTGAGACCAATTTTGTGTTGCAGCCTTATCCATCAGAGACAGCTCATGTGGAATTGATCGAGTTGCCAGGAATTCTGCTAATGACAGTCCACATCTCACTGGTATACAGGAGGGTCGTGAGTGCTTCAGCATGTTACACTTTCAGCTTGGTAGTAAGATGGATTCATCACCAGTCCCACACGTTCCCACACAGTCTCCCAAAGGCTGAGCTGTGTCAACTACTCCTGGAAGGTTTGCACCCCAGATACGTGAAGCTGTCAACATGCTGAAGTTTCTGATTGTTCACTATAATACTTGGTTCACAGTATGGCTTCCCAGGGGCAGGTTGGTACTTAAGTCTTTTTGGTGCTGATTATGGACCTGTAGTTGTAGCATGCCTGAGTGAACTTGACCATGCTGGTCTGCTTGTTTTCTTCTGAGCTGATTACAATGGCACAGTCGTCAGCAAAGAGGATTTCCCTGATAACTGTTTTTCACCTTCGTAACTGCCTGCAGTTGCCTGGGGTTGAACAGCTTTGTCAGTCCGGTATCTGAAATGAATGACCTAATCACAGTCATCTATGAGAATGGTAGTAAACATCATATTGAAGAGTGGGAACACCAGAATGCAACCTTGTTTGATGCCATTTGTGACTGGAAAGGCATCTTAGGGTTAATGCCATCATGGAACTGTCAACAACTATTATAAACCTGTATGGACAGCTGAATTTTGCCATGCTCTTCCAGAGTCCATCTTTGCTGACTGTGTTGAACACCTTGGTCAGATCAGCAAAGGTTGTGAAGAAGTTTCTGTGTTGCTTCTGGCATTTCTCCTGGAGTTGTGGTGCAGCAAATTTTTATTGAATGGCCTGCATGGAAACCACACTGACTCCCTGTTCAAGATGGTGAATGAAGCGATTGACTATGACATGACCAGTGACTGACAGGATGGAAATTCCCCTATGGGTTATCACAGCACTGACCGTTCTATTCATCATCGATGGATGATGAACGGTTGATGACATCGTTGAAGTATTCAGTCTATCCCTCCAGGATTGGATCCTTTTCAGTAAGCAGCATATTCCCATCTGTACATGGGAGAAAAAGACCAGGGTCAATAGACAGCTTTCAGGTCATCATAGAAGCACTTTGAGTTGTTTTTGTCTGCACAGGCCTTAATCTCTTCTCTTTTACTGCAGAGCCAGGAGTCCTTTATACTTGGAACCCAGGGAAGGCACATAGTCACCCATAGATGTGATTAAGTTTTTTGTATCATTTTTATATGAACTGTTTGAGGGAATAAACTACCCTGTCACATACATACATACATACATACATACATACATACATACATACATACATACATACATACATACATACATACATACATACATACATACATACATACATACATACATACATGCATGCATACATGCATGCATGCATGCATGCATGCATGCATGCATGCATGCATGCATACATACTTTCATACATACATACATACATACATACATACATACATACATACATACATGCATACATGCATACATTCATACATACATACATACATACATACATACATACATACATACATACATACACACACACACATACACACATACATACATACATACATACATACATACATACATACATACATACATACATACATACATACATACATACATACATACATGCATGCATACATGCATACATTCATACATACATACATACATACATACATACATACATACACACACACACACACATACACACATACATACATACATACATACATACATACATACATACATACATACATACATACATACATACATACAATGCCTTAACTTTATGTTCACCTGGTGAAAGAGATGTAAACTATTTAAAGTGTTGTATATATTAATTGTCCATATGTTTTGTGCTTGTATTAATTTTGCCCATTTATGACAAGAACTTTAACCAGCTAAAGATTCCAGCCAGTAGCAGAAATAAATGTACATTTTTGTGCTTTTTTTAATTATTACTGTAATATATCAATTGCATTTATGATCAGATTATGGTTTTTGCCACTTGAATTCTGCTTATGTCTGTAGGGTTTGGCAGGCATGGTATTATCTATTCATCTCCCTTCTTTGGTAGAGTTATGGTCCCTGATTAGAAAATGTACCATTTCTTCATGCTGCGGTCTGTAAAGGTCATGGATCAGCTACTGGCTGACAGATTTAATTGTCAGTTTCATAGAGTGTATTGTAATTATTACTTGTAATATATAAATAATACTTATTCCTCTGTAGGAATGTTATTGTCTGTTCATAATCCCTACTTTGACAGAGTTATGGTCCTTAATTAAAAATGTAACATTTATGCATGCAGCTGTTTGTAAACATCATGAATTGGCTACTAGCTGACAGATTTATTTGTCAGTTTTAAAAATCTTCAGATTTACTTGTACTTTTTAAAGCGAGTTATTGCCCTTTTGGCTCCAATATTTAATTAATTCTTGCCATAGTAGAGATTCCTATGGATTTACTTTCAAGAATATAATAATTAAATGGAAGCTTTTGTATACTCCATTATGAATGTGCTCAGGGCAAATAATGCTAGTCTTTCTATATATGTGTATAGTTTGTAAGTTTTGTGTTTAGTTTTTCTGGTATATGTGTTCCATGAACACATTTTTAGTCTTTGCGTGCAATGTGTATGTTCCATGTACTTATTATCATTTTAAATTCATGGGTGTTAAATTTCATGGTTTGAGTGGAAAATTCATATGTATAGGTACTGAATTTCATTGATTTGTAATTTAGAAAAAGAAAGACATGGAAAATATTCGGTGATGATTTATCTGTCTCTATAGAAGACAATACTGACATTCATTTGCATGCATTTTCAAGCAAGCAAACATGCTTTCTTCAATAATGTAGTCAATGAAATTAGTTTATCATTGTAGATACTTTTCCTGTCTTGGGAGATCTAAACCAAACAAGATAGTAAGCTTTTGTAGGTATATACTAGCTGAATTACACTTTAATATTGAATTAATTTATTTCAGTGTTTTTATTGTCAAACCGTAAATTCCCAACAATTAGAGATTAGGTGCTAAAACAAAGTGGATGGCATCAAAGAGAATTTATCTTTTCAGTATAGCCAGTCCTGCTGAAATAGATTTTCATGCTCTCAGTTATTACAGTGAGAAAATTTGAAAGGTGCTACTACTCCCTATTATATTCTGAGCATATGGTCAGGACAAACTGTTGCTCCATTTAAAGAAAAGTGCTATCGTACAACTGTTTGTGGTTGACAAATGTAAACACACACACCCCCGGATTTTGTGTCATGGCTTGGAAATGTGAGGACATTGGAGATGTATTCTATCTTAAGGTCTCAGTTGAAAATGTGAGGACATTGGAGATGTATTCTATCTTAAGGTCTCAGTTGAAAATGTGAGAACATTGGAGATGTATTCTATCTTAAGGTCTCAGTTGACTTAAAGGCAATGTACCTTTAAGGCAATTCACCCCGAATGAATTATCTTAACAACAGGGGAATTTTCAACTCTGACAGCCATAAATAAAATGGGCTTTTGAGAAAGTGGGATTGATTTGCTGATTTTACAATGAGTCATGTCACTACAATATCTGCAGTGAAGCAGTTTACAGTGATATATACACACACATACATACACACACACACACACACACACACACACACCTTTCTCTCAATAACTCGCACACAATGGGGTCCACAAACATAAACTGCATTAAAGGCAGGGGTGCAAGTTACCAAGGGAAACCTCCAAAAACTGAAAAAAGTCCTCTTAGCTATACTTTGAGAAAACCAGAGAGGTGTGATAGGGAACTGAATCCTCATTTTACAATCACATAAATGTTAATAACTTGCTTTTTCTAATAAAGTTGTTCATTATTCTGTATAAATAACATTAATTTTCAAAATGTCCAACATGTGAAAGATAGTTCCCACTGGTTTCAACAAGCATCACTTGTACATGAAAACATCTGTTATTACATCACTGCATTGTGTTTTGTTGATTAGACTGGTTCATGGAGTGGTATTTAATAGTACACTACCAAGTCAAGAGTCGGACTATCAGGGAACTAGACTAACTGTTAAATATACCACCAAACAATTCTTTTTTTTTCAAAAACGAGTTATATTTATTTTGTAAGTCAATTGTCGCATTAAAACTAAAACTTTGTATTGTTCAGTTGGTACAGTATTGATGTTGTGATTTCATTGGAAGTCATAGGGAAACTTCTTATTGTCTTTGATGATATCACTAAGTGCCAGTTCAGGAATTCTCTGAAACTCACTTGTCCACAATGGTACATATTTGTGGAACCAAGCTCTTTATTTTGCAAAGTATTCATTTTCTTGGTTGCCCTGCTATCTCTGATCACAATTAAGAATGAGTAAGTTAAATTAAGGTAATTTATGTTACATACAAAATAACATTTATAACAGTGTTCGATTGATCAAGTGAAGTGAGTTCACCTGACATACGACCAGGGCCACATGATTTTAAGTAGGTTGGATTTGAGTGCCTTATAACTTTTCTTTTATTTCACCTCCTTTAATTGATTCAAAAGACATAATTGATGTGATATTACAAAGGAGACCAGCTTTTAAATCAGTGCAAGAACACAACCAATATTTCTGCAAGTCAGTTATCAAAGATGGTCAGGACTTAATTGGGTTCTCAGATAAATGCCTGCAGACATAGCTGACACATTTTACATTTAAATACACATTGCATTTATGATGATCACACTTAAGAGGAACTAAAAGATAGAATTAAAACACAAAGTTCACTTAATAAAATTATTTAATTGGCATTTAAATATACTACTGCCTATGCTAGGCATAAGTGACATTTTCATGTATCGAATTTTCCTTGAATATCTTTAATTAAGATGTTTTAAGAATGTCGCTTGGAAAGAAAATGTAATCAGCTATATGACTCATTATGAAAAACTGTTAATTTCAAAATGTTGAGTAAAATTTTCTGGTCCTTTCTACCTTAACACAAGCGATATCTCAGCATTTCAGTTAGAAATTTTGGTCACGATTTTCTTCCAGTTTAGTAAATAGGGATAAATGGTGAGGGTATTTTCTGGTTTTAAAAAATGGGGTCCACCCAAACCCCACAGTTATAAGTGGGTTCAAAAGTTATCAGGTTGCAATCTATTAAGAAAGTGGTGTATGTATGTGTGTGTGTGTATATATATATATATATATATATATATATATATATATATATATATATATATATATATATATATATATATATATATATATGCAAGTACTTTGTGACTGAGAGAATAATTAGAGCAAGGGACCTATGTAGTAATCACAACCTTTATGACCCTCAACATCATCTTCATGGCCTTTTCTTGCTGCCACCTCAATCTCACCATTGTCTTGTTCATTATTGTCATCACCACCACCAATATCTTTTATAACCATTTTTCTGCCTACTTCTATCTTGCCTGTTTATTTTATAGCCTCATTTTGTGTTGCAGGCACCAGAACCATCTCAACCCAAACTAGATTCAGTCAAGTCCAGCTTGACCAAGAAGGTGGAGAGAAAAGTAGCTGGTCCAGCCCCCAAGGGTGGTCAAAACAAAGCCCCAGCCTGGAAGTAGAACCTTTTGATGACCCAGATTGAAAGAGATTAAATATTTCTTTACAAATTTGAATTGCAAACATTTGCTAAAGGTGTTTCCATGATGAAAGATCAACATACACACAAAAACATGTATTGTAAAATATGATGATTTAGAAATCCGACTGAATATTTTCATCGTGACAAGATTATGAAAGTTTAGAGCAATTTGCAAACACTGCCAGACTTTTTCATTAATGTTATTCATTTTCTTCCTTTTTTGTGATAGTAGCATGATGACAGGATTTAACAAGCAGTATATATGCTCCAGTTTTTAAGGAAGGAAAAATAATCTTATTGTAGAAAACATCTTCTTTAATATTAGAAAGGATAATTGTCTCAAATCTTAACCTGAAATTCATTTATTGGTGGTGTACCAATTATTGCTGACTTTCTAACTGCTACAAACTAAGACTTTACAGGCCATTATGAATAAAACTTCCTCTGGGAAGAAAACAAGATCCTCTTCCCCATCAGAAGCATATCAGTAAAATAAATTAAAGTAATGAATAAAATATGGGGGAGTGGTATGATGAAGTCATCTTGCCTGTTGGTCAATCATGATGAAGTCATCTTGCCTGTTGGTCAATCATAATGAAGTCATCTTGCCTGTTGGTCCATCACACTTTTGTTAACTTAATAGTTTACATCTTCATAAAACTTGGTGTATTCTTGCATTGTGACAAGAATATTCTTCCCTGTAAAAAATGGAATCTCTATGCTTGGCATTTTAAGAGATATCTTCATTGTGTCCTTCTGTCTGTCTGGCAGGCCTTCAGACTCTTTTCCATTAATATATCCAGAACTACTTGAAATATTCTTAAGAGCTTTTCAAGAACTTGTAACAGCTGTCAGATTAGTGCTTATTGAGTTACCTCTCAATTTGTTGAAAACTATTCATATCTTCCTGTGGACATTTCATAAGCACCTGCTTACCGTCAGATCAAGTCTTGCTGTGGACATTCCATAAGCACCTGCTTACCGACAGATCATTACCGACAGATCAAGTTTTTGTAAAAACCACTAAATTTGCTACCCATGATGATGAATAAATTCACAGTGCTTGAATATAGGCTGTACTCGTACATAAGTTAATTCCAACTCTATACATTAACTCTGAGTCTGTTTTGAGTGGCAGGTCTCAGTCTGTGAAGCTTGCAGTTGGACTAGACTTTGAGTGGCAAGTCTCAGTCTGTGAAGCTTGCAGTTGGACTAGACTTTGAGTGGCAAGTCTCAGTCTGTGAAGCTTGCAGTTGGACTAGACTTTGAGTGGCAGGTCTCAGTCTGTGAAGCTTGCAGTTGGACTAGACTTTGAGTGGCAGGTCTCAGTCTGTGAAGCTTGCAGTTGGACTAGACTTTGAGTGGCAAGTCTCAGTCTGTGAAGCTTGCAGTTGGACTAGACTTTGAGTGGCAGGTCTCAGTCTGTGAAGCTTGCAGTTGGACTAGACTTTGAGTGGCAGGTCTCAGTCTGTGAAGCTTGCAGTTGGACTAGACTTTGAGTGGCAGGTCTCAGTCTGTGAAGCTTGCAGTTGGACTAGACTTTGAGTATATATAATATGCTCCTCAATGTGATTTTCTTGTTATTCTTTGTCAAAATTTGAATTTCAGCTAAATCTGGGGTGGATATGAGTGTGACATAGTAGATGATGAAATCTTCTGAAATTTAAATTGCAGCTATAACTAGGGTGGATATGAGTGTGTCGTGAGTTGATGATGAAATCTTCTGAAATTTGAATTGCAGCTCTAACTGGGGTGGATATGAGTGTGTCGTGAGTTGATGATGAAATCTTCTGAACAGCCATAATTTAAATTCTATTCTGTAGAGAAGCAAAATTTATTGTTGAAGGCTCTTGTATGAAGTTAGACATGTAAGGGAGTTGGTACCAATGCTCTGTTCTTTGAGAATCTGGTGCTGTGTCTTATAGTAATACAATTTGTAATGCATGCTAATAACATGTTCAAGTTTAATGTATTTACATGCTTATTATAAATTATAATTGGTAAAGTTAGTGAAGATTCCTTATTGTCTCAGTTTTGTAAGCATGAAGAAACATGTATCTCTTTGCCAGCAGTGGTGGCAACATTAACTTTAAAGTTATGAATTTATTTTTCCCCCAAGTCAGAGATTTGGGGTTGAGGCCAGGCAAATGTTGATGCCTGGATTGCAGATGAGATACTGGTTTCTGCAGAATACTAGTATATGTTGCTAAATCTGTGTTTTTTATGCTTTGTGTGGATCTATTTGGGCATTTGATTTTTCATTCTTATTCTTCTCCTTTCATACAGTACAACAATTATGTGTATTTCTAATCCATGTAATTCTTTGTATGAAAATATGCTTATTGGTTAAATTATTGTACAAGTTTGTATAGAAGCTATTCCTTGTAAATATATTTATATTGCTATTTAAAAATATGAACACATTTATGCATTTAAATCAAATAAAAAACTGTCTGCTACTTTCTGTTTTCACATTTATTGATTTAAGCCCCTATAAAGTGATATATTACTTGAAAATGTGAATTATTAAGATTTTGTATTGTCATCCGAATGCACACATTGTTTTCTGCATATTAGTAAAATGTTTCATAGTTGGAATTTTGTTGTTGTGCAAAATAGGTTATATATGACAGCCAGTATAACTGGTGGAGGAAAAGCCCCAGTAAAAACCATCGACCCACTGGAAGCTACTAGCAGCTTTCTCACATATCCACATTAGCCAAACTCAAACCCATCTGGACAGTAGTGAGATAGCTATGATCAGTAATGCCAGGCACTTCAGAGCACTGAGCCAACCAGGCCCCTAACTGGGATTAACATGCTGGGTACATGTATGGTGTGCATAATAATGATGACACTAATGTGCAAACCCATACCTGACCAAACATTGGTCCATTCATAATAGGTTTTTTTTTATATAGTTTTCCAGCTATGATTCAGTATTTCTCATTCATCCGTCTACTTAATCATCCATACATCTCCCTAGCAACTGTATCAATATGATGTGCAGAACAGAATTCAGATCGTTTTTAGTATTCATTTGCAAAAACTATTTATAGCTACAGATGTCGTTATTCAAACTTGTATGACGACAAAGGATAATTAACATAATTATAATGATTATCGATTAGTGAAAATAAATGATCATTAAATTTACATAAACTGTACAAGACAAATTAATATTAAAACCACAATTAAT
This sequence comes from Potamilus streckersoni, assembly GCA_016746295.1. Classification (NCBI taxonomy): domain Eukaryota; kingdom Metazoa; phylum Mollusca; class Bivalvia; order Unionida; family Unionidae; genus Potamilus; species Potamilus streckersoni. The sequence continues at coordinate 570,145 of JAEAOA010000489.1, forward strand.
TGCATACAAATATATTTTTAACAATTTATGTTGGTTAGTTACCAACATCATTTGGTAAGTTGGTTGCTACCAACAATCTAATGATGTAGTTAGATTCTTTTAGAATATACAGATATAATGGCTTTAAATTTTTCTATATAGTCATGAACAATATCGTCGTTAATATTTTCTTTTCAGTTCTTATAAAATGAAAAAGCAAAAGGTTATATTTATTTTTGAATTTACTCATAACGACGAAACATTTCTGATTTAAAGTTATCTGACCCTGTTCTAAATCTAATTGGGGAAATTTTAATGTGAGCTGTATTTTGCTGGATGAAAATCAAAACTATTTTCCATTCAAGGAATAAAATACTCTAGCTTGTTTGATGACTTCGCAGAAGGTATCTATTTTTGCTTGTATTGATCTGAAACTTTCTTGTTTAACGGACAGCAGTCACAATATCAAATTAATTGCTCCAGATGTAATAAGATTCTAGTTAATCTGACAGATTTAACATGAAATAAATTTTAATTATCAGCATCACTTTGTAACATGGTATTCATTCTAAGAATAGGACCCCGAGTGGTCTAAAGCGCTGACCGTTACGGATCATCGTCATCTCACCTCTTTCTGCATGAGTTTGAGTCCAGACTCGGCTAAAGTGGGTAAGTGAGAAAGCCTGCCAATAGCTTCACGTGGATCGGTGGTTCTTCCCGGGGTTTTCCATGGTTCTTTCTTCACCATTAATAGTTAATCTGACAGACTTAACATGAAATAAATTCCCATTATCAGCATCACTTTGTAACATGGTACTCATTCTAAGAATCAAACTATCTCTACTTACCAATAGAGAGTTTTATAATTTCTCACATTGTGTATTTTTCTAATTCGTCACAGAAAAAAATCCAGATTAGTCCAAATTCTATTGATGCTTTCATTGTTGACCTAGGTAAGTTCACAGCGATCAGTGTGAACGTCAAAATATATGGAAATTAAGAAGGACTGCAATGGGTTGGGTAAATAATTAAAAACCGAGCAACTTTGTTTGACACATTTTTTTTTATCGCGTTGTCCAAAAAGAATATTTTAAAATTATTTCAGTTCATTAGATAACTGGAAAATGAATTTTGATAGAGAATTGTGCATTGTATATAAACGTTTCTGTCTTTTATCACTTTAAGCAAAAATATTTTGCCCACATTAGGCAATCCTAGTCAGACCTGAACAACTTGTCGTGTGACCAGGGCTATTGTGTTTTTGACCTAACTTTTTAGTCTTGTATCGGTTTCTTCTATCCACGCACAAAAAGGCATTTCTCTGAGCTACTTTCGATGGCTGCCTCCGAGTTGTACTTGCAATCCTTGTATAGCCAGTCTATGAGATACTAAAAATGGCGTTGAACACCCAACAGCAAGAAGAAATGTTCATGAACGGGAATCGAATAATTTAGATGATGTGGTCTTGTTTATAAGCCATGCACTGGTTTTATTACCACCGTTAAAAGCCTCCTTAAAGGGGTTTTGAATTTCATTTACATATTTGACATAAACATTTGCCTACGGGTAGGTTCCTTGATTGTTATATCGGATAACATTTTTCACATTCTCGTTTTCTATCATTTGAAATTTCCAAATCTGACAGTTTTTCAGAGGCCAATTCATTTATGTCGAATGCTTTTTCAAAAACATGTTTTAGTTATATGAGGAGAGGATGTTGTGGTAAGCGATACAGTTGAGTATATTTATACGGAAGACTCACGCCGACACATATAATTAGTAAAATACACACCTGAACAGATTCAGATATTTTAGCTGATAATCACCATATTCAACCTGCGTACAAGTTACAGCCGACAGCGGAGAGCTTAGACCCAGTTCTGTCATTGCATTATATGCTGACAGATCTTGCTTTACGCCTCTGGGTGGAGTTGTACGCGATAAATGGGGCGAGTGGTTTGCAGTATATTTTTTGGCAGACATTTCACTTTTCTCGCAATACCACGATGTTTCAAAACTGGAGAGCTGTTAGGGAAAGTGATGGGAAGACCATACTTGGGCAAACTGTTTTGGAATTTCACCCTAATGCATGTTCTTAGCTGTAGGCGCCTAAATAAGAAAAAAAAAAGCGCATCACATTTGCCATTTTCCGTTATCGTTGTTCTTCTCTACTCCCGCTTTTGAGGCGATGCGAGTTCTCAGTTTGAGAACAACGTTAAGGAGAAGTGTTCCTCGTGTTAGGCGTAAAGAACTATCTCGCTGTCTCATCCAAAATCACCAAAATAGTTCTTGTTTTATACATACTACATCTACGTCACCTGATTTTGTCAACGTTGTTAGATACCGTCATATCATTTAATGTTAAATCCTGGAGGCCATCTCTGCCGTTCAAAATTATTATAATGGGTTTAAATTTTCTATCATTTCCTAACTTACATATTTAGTTACGTGCACTCAAGAAAATACATACATACATACATACATACATACATACATACATACATACATACATACATACATACATACATACATACATACATACATACATACATACACCAATAGATTAGTTAATAATTGGTTGCAAGCGGGAATGAATGCATGCCACGAGTAATGGCAACATTCGCCTAGATCTCTCGTACCTGCGCTCAGTACCACATGGCCTAGGTCGATAAATCAACCCTTCACCAGTGATGATGTTTTTCGCGTGAGGCACATATCGTCCGTCCATCAGTATCAACACATATTGTGGGGGGGATGATTTATCGGGGGGGGGGGTGATTTATCGGTCTACACACCGCTTATTATCGAAAACATGATGGTTGCTAACTATAGGCCCATGCCCAGTGGCGAATAGTAGGGCCCTGGGCAATAATGATGGCCCAAAGGGTCTTTGGCACCCGAAGACCTCTGGCACCCGTGGTTTTGGTACCCCAAGACCTCTTGCGCTCATGGAAAAATTCCCCCCCCCCGCTATTGTACAGACTATGGCGGAGAATTTACATGGCAGCAAAATTACGGCATTTTAAAATGCTGAAGTGACCAAAAAATCAAGCGAACACAACACTAATATGCAGATGTAGAAAATAGATTACGACACTTCTCTTCCTGCAGCCCAGTAAATCTTACATGTAGGTCATAGTGACCCTCTTTTGTTGTAATAGTCTTGTACTATCTATAGCTGCATTCATTCATAGTAATAGTGTAATAAATCTAGCATAAAAAATGTTTAAGAAGTTAACAAATTTAACTAAAAATCTGTTAAGCATAAAATACGGGCCACAGTGATGTATCTATGTGATAAATGTGTAGTAGTCATCAAGTTGCATCCTATAAGCACGTTTCATGATTTTATGTATAACAATATGTATATCAATAAATATAACAATATGTATAACAATATGTATACAGGATGAACAAAGCCATTGTAGTCTTGAGCTAATTGCAAAAACTTTACGTGACCTTTTGTTGTGTGTTTTAGTAATAAGGACGATTTGTGACTATAGAATTGAACTTGATTTTTTTTATAAAAAAAGTCGGAAAATGTAACCAATACCGATGAAGAATGCACAATGAGCCACAGTGACCAACTTTTTATATAGGTGTAGTATTCACTAAGATGCAGCTCCTAGTCATGTTTCATGTTTCCAGTAAAACATTTCGTGTACTTGGTCTTAAAAGGTGTATCTAGTCTGGAGATAAATGGGGGGGGGGCTGTCCCACCACCACCCCACTTCGTCCGATATGCCTCGCTGTCTGCATCCGCTCATTGTGGGTGCTATGAAAAAGACTGCAAACTGTTGCCAATGACCAAGAAATAATATTTTTATCATTATTGACGCCAAGGCCGACGCAGAGAAGTGTTTAACAGCAGTGAGGTTGTTGTGGGTTTTGCCTAAACGCTATTGTCTTGCACACGACTGACTTTACATGGCAACCAGTATAACAAGTGAAATAAGAAAATAGAAAAACAACGGTAAGAAGTAAGAACCACCTGTCAAGCTTTCTCAAACAAACACGTTGTCGAGCTAGAATTTGAACTCACGTGGACAGAGGTGACATGGCAGTGATGGTTAAAGCGAACGCTTTACACCACTCAGCCACCCGGACCCTCCAAAATATTTATACTTGGCGGAGCTGATAAAAATTACAAATAATGTATCACGTGAAAAAAACCATCCGGAGGCGTCGAAGCAGACAAAAGCTGGTCCAATGAAAAAGTTGTAGCTGAAATTTCTATGTCGTATGTCGAGAGATTTAATAACACATGCTGGATCAAATTGCATGTCCTTAAAATTCTATTTTTTAGATCGAGATTTTAGATTTTATATGTTGAATTACACAGTGGTGGCTTAAAGTTCTATTTCCTATGTCGACATTTTACAGTGTATATTTTGAATTACTCAGCGGTGGTTGAAAATTCAATATCATATGTCGAAAATACCTAATTCACAAGTTGAATGTAACTGTTTATGATGAAAGTTCCATTTTATATGGCTAGTATTTAGATTTGATTTGTTGAATTTCACAGCAACGAGAAGCAGCATCCTTGTTAAAAATAACACGGTCCTTTCACGAGAGCGACCTCTAGTGAAGAACTTCTTAGTAATTCTTGATCTGTGAATGGTAAATTTCAAATTGTAAATACATGAAATGTAAAGTCGCCTCATAATTGAATACTCGATTGATGTATCCTAATACTCAATATTATTTTGAATTGTTGAAGTTGACATTGTGTCATTTCAACATATAAAAATAGCAATTCTCACAGGCACAATAAAAATCACAATAAAATGTCCATCCACAGATGTGTAATTCAACAGAAATGATCTAAACACTCAACATATGAAATGGAATTTTCAGCTCCAGCAAAATGATTCAACACCTGAAACTAAAACTCGAGACATATGACATTAAAATTTCAGCAACCGCCGTGTAATTTAAATAACACAATCTAAAAACATCGACATAGAAAATATAACTTTCAACCAATACAGTTTAATTCAAAAGATACAATCTAAAATCTTGACCTAGATAATAGAACTTTAAGGACAACACCTGAAATTGGAATATGACATTAAGATTTCAACGGCAACATTCTGATTGGACCCGATTTTTTCCGCTACGGCTCGTCGTAGTATTCTTTTCAAAACTGTAGGACACTTAATTTTCCTATATAGGCAGTACTGCAACACCTATCAACCAGGGCGTGTAGCACATGAAAGAAACCAATTCATACGTGAGTGATTATATTATCCTGACGAGATCTCGAAATTTGATTCACCGGAAAATATTGCGCACGCGCAGTGGTAGTAACAACAATAAAGTTACCGGTTGGATACACGTTAAAATAGTGTTGCATACAATGAACAAGCAAGTCATCGGTATTACTAAGTACAGTGTAAAGTGGAGTGGATGCATAATCGTTTTTACTCCATAGTCGATTCAATTGGGAAGGTAGAAACGAAAATGAGGAATTCATCTGTCCTGACATGTGTTGCTGTATGCTTCACGATGTCTATGTTGTACATGGTATACAACTGGCACTTTAAGACCGACCCAGGCAAATGTGAACATTATGTAGACGGAAGTAGTTTCAAGTCAACGAAACATATGCCTACTATACAAAAATTCATTAGCGGTCTGTCTGCACCGGTATTCAAAGGAGATATATTTAGAGAACGCCCGGATATTTCGCGCCCAAGGCAGATATCTCATACCAAGGATGATACTCTTAACTGTACACATTGGGCGGTGATGACTACAATTTACAGCCCTTCGTCAGCTGTGCAGTTATTGGCGGCGGATAGTACATGGTGTCTTGTTATAGCTGCTGACACAAAAACGCCGAAAAAAGAGATTTATTTAAGTGCTATTAAACGTCCTGTCAATGTTAAGTTCCTGACTCTTGAGGAACAGGATGCTCTCTACCCTGAGATATCAACACTTATTCCCCGTGCACATTTCGGAAGGAAGAATATCGGATATTTGTATGCCATTCATCATGGAGCCAAGTTAATATGGGACTTTGACGATGATAACCTTGGAGTTGTGAACGACAGTATATTGCAAGAAAACTGGAAGTATCTGACGGTTTGTTCGGAATATAAGTATAACCTTCTTAATCCGTACCCCTACTTTGTTGTGAATGAATCTTATACATGGCCCAGAGGAATTCCTTTGGAGGATATCCGAAATAAAGACATTATTCCTAAATTGTGTCAGTCGAGTAGACCTATCAAAGTTGGAGTTGTTCAGTCCCTGGCCAACCTTCAACCAGATGTAGATGCAATTTACAGGTTCACGAGGGATACTCCGTTTAACTTCGGCGCTACAACAGAAAGTCACTTGCCTGTTGTTCTTCCATCCGGCGTGTATGCACCATTCAATGCTCAGGCAACACTTTGGATGGAGCCAGCGTTCAAATATTTGGCTCTGCCAATTAGCGTTCATGGTCGCGTCAGCGACATCTGGCGCAGTTATTTTACTCAATTTTTCCTTCATCGAGAAAATATGCGTTTAGCTTTTGTACCGCCTTACGTTACTCAGTACAGGAACGTACATGAAATTCTTGGAGATTTCAATGCAGAAAATGACATTTATCAAAAAGTTAAAAGACTAGCGGATCTTCTTTCACTTTTACAAAATTCAAATTATGTCGACAACATTTCATTTTTGTATGCAGAATTATATAGTCGCGGTTATATTGAGATAGAAGATGTCGAATTTATACAGGTATGGGTAGATACATTGTAGAACATTTTATATCTGCCCATTTTAATGTTGATGTCTCGTTTGGCCTCAGTACTCTGTGTGCTTAAGCAACATTCTGCAGATGTTATTATTACGAGGGGCATATATATTTTATTACGAGGGACATGTATTATTATTACGAGGGGTTTCTTAGATGGATAGTCTTGTTTGTTTACCAACCAACTTACATTCTTGCTCCATACCTCCCTACTACCTCCATCTTCAACCTTCATATTTATTTGATCATTCATCCTTTTCTGACGTATGTATGTATGTATTGTATGTATGTTCAATCATTCTTTTAATCATTTTCAGTTTTTGTGTTACAATACTTTCTTTCCGTCATTGTACACGTCCTGCTGTTCATCCTTTGATTTCCTTTATTTGCTCGTATTAGTCTGTCTGGATGTGTAATATGTCTTGTATCGCATATATATATATATATATATATATATATATATATATATATATATATATATATATATATATATATATATATATATATATATTCTTTGAGCATCGTCTACTTTTTTCCTAGAACTGCCGTTTTAAAGTTTAGAGTTTAGCATTATCAGTGCTAGACGAAGCAGATTGTAAAAAAAATCGTATTTACGTAGCTAATGCTGCTGTTATCATTATTTATTTTAAAGCATTCTGTATCAATTCAACTCTGGATTTGTGACTTTTTATACCTTAAGTGCTTCAAAAACCTTGTACATACATACATGCATACATACATACATACATACATACATACATACATACATACATACATACATACATACATACATACATGGATGCATTCATGCATACATACATACATACATACATACATACATACATACATACATACATACATACATACATACATACATGGATGCATTCATGCATACATACATACATACATACATACATACATACATACATACATACATACATACATACATACATACATACATAAATACATACATACATACATACATACATACATACATGGATGCATTCATGCATACATACATACATACATACATACATACATACATACATACATACATACATACATGGATGCATTCATGCATGCATACATACATACATACATACATACATACATACATACATACATACATACATACATACATTCATGCATGCATGCATACTCGGACACTTCAGTTTATCTACATTACAGAAATTCAATCATTAAAGGAGAGATACTTTTTCCGTTTAAAAAATGTTTTTTTTATTATGGTCCAAACACTTCCTTCCACGTTACAGACAGGCAGAAAGAGTACTGGGTGATTTGTATGTTACTGCAATGCACCTTGCGTCAAGAAGAACTTAGACACATCTACTTGTATATTCAGCACGAGGTTGTGGGAGGCTAGATTCTTCTTCTTTTTCGTCTTCTTCTTCTTCTTCTTCTTCTTCATTTTTATTTTATAAGTTAACTTTTTTCAGGTGCAATATTGGACCCTTGTCTCCTATTCTGCATAATAGGTTTATACTTGATCCGGTCAGGTCTATTACCTGAAGTTGTGATCTGCTTGATTAACCAGGGCTGTAATGGGATAGGATAATGTTCCTAGTTGTGTGGTAACGTGAGTTTAATAATAGAGTACTGCGCCACGCCTTTCAATGGATACTTGAATTAAAAACTCGATCGATGGTATTCTAGTTTCGATGATTATTATCTAGTTTATAGGTAGGTATTTCAAAGGCGCTTTTAAAGCAACAGACGTATCAACATGTACAATACCATTAGAGCAAAACGTGGCATTACACGGGACTATAATATATTTGTGCCAGCAAGCTGCCGATGGACTTTACAGATATGTTTTTGAGGAAATACATTTAGACGAATTATATAGGCAGACAGATTTTCTTAAACGGGGCTGAATCTACCGATCTACAACCACTAAAACTACATGCATATAGGTTTGCATAACTATAAATGAAATTGAATATGTACATTAATGCCGCATATGATAATGTAGATCAAATAAAAACAACTTTCACACTCAAAGAGTGTAGGTTAAACAAAGTGTGTGTGTGTGTGTGTGCGCGCGCGCTTTTGCAATCCGTAGACATATTGTAAATGCTATTACCGCTGCAGGGACCATTACCCATGAAGTATAGTTAATACTGGGTTATCTAGAAATATCAACAACAATAACATACGTAGGTACCCTGAATATAAGTCACTAATAAATTGGTTCAAGAACCGGAGCTATGTTAATCTCGATAATTATTAGCAATACATTTGTATTATTTGGTGTTTTACGGCCCTTGAACATATGGATTGTTGTTCTGCCTGGAGTTTTCCAGAGTTCTTCCTCCATCAGTTATACTGGCCGCCATGTATAGCCTATCGTGTGCTGAAAATGGCGTTAAATCTTACAACATCAATAACACTAAGACGAAGCCCAATTTATAAAGTAAGAAAGATATCTTATAATTAATATATTACTATGCCTCATGAAGGATAAACAATTTTCTGCAGACTGATAAAGATAATAAACTTCATAAAGTATTTCTTTCTCAAATGGTCGTAATCTGGATAAACGCAAACAAAATGGAATTCATCTTCTACCCAGTAAACATTTAATTCACAGTATCTATTATTTCTCTCATTCCAATTATGCATACCTGTCTTTGGTTTAGCATTTGCGCTGAGCACCTGACAAATAACTTCCTAAATAAATAAGACAATCCACGTGATAACTATATTTTTTCCGGTTATAAGTCAGTTTTATACATGCTATAATACACTTATTTATGTGCATTGTTAATATAGCTTTGACAATTTGCAATGCCGGATCCTCAATTCTTTGTGAAAATAGGGAGAGAAAGTTCCCTTTTTTTTTCTCTCCAGTATCTTGATTTAGATAGACATACCCAAAATTGAAGCAAAATAATATGTACTTTAACTTTTGTAGCCCACTTGACACATTTGGTTTTATCTAATCCTTTCAACATTAAAAACACATTTGTTTTGGATAGCAAGTTGAAGGCATACTTACAACTTTTAGCCAGTATTTAATACATCGTAAAAATGCGACGTACAAAGTGGCTATCTTGCGCACTCCACGAACGCAATCGCATTATTGGTGGTTTTAGGTACAAATAAAATACTATTTGCAAAAGTTGCATTGCACAATAAGATAAGAATGCATAGTCCATACATCTAAATTAAAATACAGATATAGAGTAAAACATTGTAAACACACACACACACACACAGACATATATATATATATATATATATATATATATATATATATATATATATATATATATATATATATATATATATATCTTATGTACAAGTATACAGATACATTTACAACAATTATTTGTGCCCTGCATTGTTAAAAAAATGAAGTTAAGTGACACATTTAAATAGTAATTGGTTCCATCTACTAACAATATGAGAATTTAAATGAATATCATAGTTCCAAAGTGATTTCAATATACAGTTATCACTATTAGTCTTGTTATCATTGAGAATACATACTTTCTCATTACTTCCTCAAAACTGAATACATTATAATTTACAAACATGTTGGAGGCACAGTTCCATCTAGGAAGACCTAATAGAAAGCGAAGACTATTATTACAACCAATTACTAGTTTTCTTTGCACATTTTCACTAAAGTATGTCCACAGTGGAGCACAATACATAGTGCAGCAAAAAGATTTGAATAATCTAATTTTGGTACTCAATGAACAAGGCTTAAATTTGCGTAGGAGCATGTTTGAGTACACAAATATCGATAATGTCTCATCATATCTTTATTATCTGACTGATTGGATTTCAAAATATGGCCCAAATACACATAACTGTCAACATACGTAAGAGCATTGCCGTTAAGATGTACAGAGGCAGGTGATGATAATTTAAAAGATACATGCTAAATTCAAATCCTCAAAATTTCTGGCCAGTTGCAGTTAGTTTTATCACATAATTAAAACTTATAAAAACATCATCTACACTAAAACTGTCATCTCGTTTTTGATCATTCAGAATCTTTGAAATCGTTTTTTTTTTTTCTTTTCTTGAGCCACTGTGCCTGCTTTGATTCTGCCCATACCATTTTTGACGTGAAAAATAACCCCATATGTTCATAGTTAGGCACACTTTCAATACATCTTTCTTTGAAAAATCAAACCTCCTTTTGCTTAAGGTATTCCTGGTTTTGAAAACAGATTTCATTTTTATCGAGGTTGATGATCACACCAGTGTTATCATAGACACGGTTCATGACACGTGTCTGTTGCTGCAAAATCCCAACTATATCAGCACAACTAGATCACACCAGTTTTATCACAGACACGGTTCATGACACGTATTTGTTGTTGCAAAATCCCAACTATATTCGCACAGCTAGTATCATCCTCAGTATTGCAAAACTATCACTAATATCTTCAGACATAAATACCAGCTCTTATCCAATTGAGTTCCAAAAATGTGTAATCAAATTACTAATCAAGGTGGAAACACGTATAGGACTCGAGTATGCATTCAAAATACTTAATTTAATCTTGATGTGCTAGGACACAGCTTTTCAGGTTTGTATACATATCCCTTAAAATGTGTGTTATTTTACCTTTCCTACCATTATGGCATTATTAACGACCATAATTTAACACGTAGTACTTTTAAAGTATTTTAAAAGAAACTAAATCTTAAAAAAACCCAATAAAATCCACCCTTTTTATAGCATATTTTTAAAACCTCGTGCTTTGTCTATCAGACCACACCGTCTTCTGACCACGTGTATATACGAGTATTCAGTGTATCTGTAACAATCTTGCACAGTGTATTAATAAGGGCGATGCCTAAATATAAATTGGATCGCCCGTCACCGTACTTGTGTATAGGACAAATATTGGTCCTCTTTCACAGTTTAGGACAATAGATGAATTCAAAGACTGTTAATGAATGGCAAGATTGCTTCAATCGTGCACTAATAGAAGCGAGTAGGTATCACACCAGATGTCGTTTTTATCTTACACACACACACACACACACACACACACACACACACACACACACACACCAGGGTCACGAGAACATTCTGAAGGTCGTCAAGCAATTTTTTTGACTAGCAAAAATTGTATCAATATGTGGAAACCGGGCCGTGAAAATAAAAAAAAAGATAAAACTTATTTTACCAGCACTGTCAGCACCAGTATGTGACAATAAAAATAAAGTTAGAAAGTTAATGTGAAAGATTTTACGTAGCATATCGACAAGCGTAAAACTATGTAATCTAGATTTTAGGAATTGAAATTTCTAGGCTTTTTGATTACTTAAACGACTTTTACTTCGTATTTATGCTTGGAATCGCTGGTGGCTTTATGGTTCTGCCAACACAATACCGAACTCTGCCAACACGATACCGAACTCGATCATTCAAATTATTTTTTCCTCGATAGCAACTGATTTTATTTTAGTATTCGTGTTGAGACGTCTACTTTGTGCCACCACGACAAGTTTAGAATATTCACATATTCGCGAATGTAGCCGTGACAAAATTATTTTACCATCATTGCTTGTGTCACCGGTTACTAAGGAAAAGTACCAACAACTATTTAGATAGGTGTACTTATAATAATGGTTGCTGTTGTTGCCCTTCCCGCCACACCAAGACCAAACGTTACAGCCGAGATGAGCCTGCAAATAGCATCTACTACCACACACATGCGTTTGTATTTCACAAATAGCGCAGTTCTTTCAGTGACTTCGTCTAGTAATTGATGCTTAACTTAGACTATTTACTCGCGTCGCTAACATTGAGGGTATATCATAATTCTTTTTTTCTTTTAGTAATGTAATCGCGCAGTAGAATTGCTCGACAGCCTGACCTTCATCAGGTGCAAGAACGCACACGCACTTCCAACCACTTGCCTTTTGTGCACCTACGACTGTTATACAATTATAAAAATCTCTGATGAATATTTAAGTGTCGGGCAATTGTGAGTTCTGGTGGTACTGGCACCACGATCCTATTGTGAAAAACTGTTTTCGCGGGTTTCAAATTTAGTAGTTTTGGTAAAAAGTACATATTCATGGGTACCTAATTTCGTGGGTCAATCATTTACAAAATCAACACAAAAAAAACGACGTGTCTATAAAATATATCTAAAACAATTTCCACTCATTTTACGAGAAAACATGTAATCCGCATTCCAGTTATTAAGTTGATTACGTATGCTATTCATTGATAACATCTGGCGTAAATTCGGCGATCTTAAAAAAAATGCCTTATTTTGAACGCATATCTGATTTAACATATATAACACCATTATGTAATTAGGGAGTTCTTAAAGATTGCTAATGAAGCATAAAATTCTCCACATTTTGGGATTAATTGCTTAAACAACCCCAGTCATTATAAACCTCTTTTGTTCGAAGCAATATTGCTAAAAACGCCTGCACGTTGCTAGGTGACCTAAACCTCGTGGATCAAAATTGTATTCGTACTGTTAATATAAATCATCATCATCATCATCATCATCATCGTCATCATCATCATCATTATCATCACTTAACCTAAGAGGTCGTTGGAACACTACTTTTTAACCAATTCTCTCCATCTTTCCCAGTTTTCTACTGCCCTTATGGAATCTCCAAATCCCATGCCTGTCCACTCCTTAAAATTGTCTTTCCACCTATTTTATGTCTGCTCTTCTTTTGCACCCTCGCAATGTGCCTTGCATGATTGTTTTTGCAGTCCAGAAGATCTTGGGACATGACCGTACCACTTCAGTTTGCGCTTTTTTACAGTGGTCAAGAGGTCTTCATAGGATCCGATGGTTCGTTGGATGCTGTTATGGACTTCTTCGTTGGTTATATGGTCAATGGATGAGATGCCCAAAATCTTGCGATAGCATATCGTTTCGAAGGTATGAATCCTTCTTTGTAGATCTAATGTGAGTGTACATGTTTCACAACCATACAGAAAGATGGATATGACAATCGAGCGCATCAGCCTTAGTTTGGAACCAAAATCAATGTTGGTATCTTTCCATATTGGTCTCAACCTTGATATTGCTGATCTATGTTATTAATGTGCGTATTGTGGTGGCTGGTGATGATGGAAGTGTTACAAAATCCGAGTGGCCGAGTGGTCTAAAGCGCTGTCCGTTACGGATCATTGCCATCCCACCTCTGTCCGCGTGAGCTCGAGTTTTCCATGGTTCTTCCTCCACCATTAATACTGGCCGCTATGTATAGCCTCTCTTGTGCTGAAAATGGCGTTAAACCATATAAAAACAACAACAACAACAACAAAATCCATAAACACAAACTGTACTGAAATGTACATTAAAATCAGGTCACGGTTGACCTGAAAACCTTTACCTTTAAGCCACTTCATGCTATGTGGCTTATCTGTCAAGCATGACAAAGTAGCACGTTGGAGAGACCGGATTGAAATGGGATTTTATAAAACAGGACTAATATCTGGGTTTTTTTCTTCACAGTAGTTGATATGTGCATAAATGAATATAAAATGGAAATAATGCGTGCTTTGGGGATAAAAGCAGGACAAAACCAGTGAATCTGCATTTATTACTATACAACCGTTAGAGTCATTATCACTTTACACGAGTTTTTTTGCTCATGAAATTATTCGAATTCAGTTGTAATCAATTTGTTTCAGCGTTCCTCGTCATTTGTGTACCTAGTATCCTAATGTATATTTCTCATTTTCAACAACAGACGAAGCCATAGTATTAAAACAAAGGGAAAAAAACCCAGCTGGTATCTTTTCGTTGCATTTGACGGGGTGGGGAAAGGAGGGGTGAATTTAGGCTTGGTAGAAATTTCGTTTCGTTTTTAAATTTGTGGTAACGAAAACTACAAAATTGGAACCCAATAAATATAAAGTGTTTAACAGGATTAAATCATATTGTGTACAACACTGAATACTGTCCGAAGCGATCGTTCACGTCTTCGCCGATACCATGTCATTCGAACAAATGCGTCATTATTGAATAACAGTCGATATCTTTTTTGTCTTAGTCGAGTTAATGTTGGTTTAACATATTGGGGCTGAGGGAATCCTTCAGATTTCTTCATTGATTGATTCAATCTCGCACGCGCCTCCGCGAAGTACACCAACTTTCCATGTACTTTCTCGAACGCCCTTTGACCAGAACATGAGTTATTAGCGAGAAATCCACCAAATGGTTGCGATTAAATATTAGGCCAACTGTAATAAATACGCAATGACTCCATTGATAGATCTAATGTGTGAAATACTCATTCGGTAAATGGTGTAGAAAAGGAACATAAAATTATGGATTCGTTGATGAGATTGCAATCATCGAGTTAACGCTGCAGGTTGTATTTGCAACGCCACATTGCATCGCCACATTGATTTTACACGACAAAGTGTTTCAATATAGAACGTCTCAACAGGAAATACATCAAAGCTCATCATTGGCGTTCAAATTTAGTTCGTCGTATCCATCATCGATATCTTAAACATATTTGTACATCAATGAGCGAAACGTTTCCAGTTCCATGATGTTATTGGTAAGTAGCCGCTTACAAATCGATGCGTCCTCATCATTAATTTCTGGTGCGTTGTTGCCCCGGCGAACCGACCTCACCAAATGCAGAAACAATCCTGAATAGTTCTATCAAAGTTGAAAACAATGAAAAGTTATATGTGCCTTTGAGAGCTGGAAATGAACTAATCCGCCAAGAATCGTGATGTTGTCAAAATAGCCAGATCTAGAACTCCTTTGAGTAATTCACAGCAGTTCCTGTGCAAACATATTTACTAATAATAGCAAATATTAGTAACTGTCAAGACGTAAGAAACTATCTAGCTATAGATCCTATAAAATTTTACATTCTTTAATATCTTAAAATAGACCCTATCCACGTACGTCAATTCCAGATATAAAGAATCACTACAATTCACCGTCATGAATAAAAGCCACAAAAATTAGACAAAATTAAGTATCAGGAGTAACAGAAAATAAGGAGAAGCATAGCACTGCGTGGTTCCATATTTGCAATGTATCGAGAATCCTTTTAAAGCCGTTGTCGATTCCATAATTAAAAGCCGCGGTGTCGTTGCGGTTTAAGATTACAAGTGGACCATCATAATTTCATTGTAATGTTATCTTAAACCCGTCCTTGTGTAATGATTTGCGGCCGCTTGATAATAATATCCAAGTTTACTCAAGAAGTAGCAGAGTGTTGTAACACTGATATAGTTCCATAAATCTTATTTGATAGAAGTTGTCTATTGTCTCTGCCTGGTCTGTATATGCGTGGGATGATTGCCACACAATTTTCTAATTTACAACTACGCTTATGAAATTCAAACTCAGTTTCTTGTAATTGCTGTACGTTTGCGCTAGCCTCAGTAGCAATGGTATATGTGATACACCCCACCAAGCACACCCTCCCGCCCCCAGGCATAACCCTAAAATGGGACGGGCACCACCCCAAAGTAAGCCACCCCAAAGCACCCCACGCCAACCACAAGCAAACAACAGCCATGCCCGTGGACAATCAGGCCTCAAAGCAGATTTAATCTTAAATATTAACACACTCACACTTAGCACAATCAGCATTTTATAAATTCCACAGTTAGTAATTCTGCCTATTAAAAGGCATGTTACAGAATCGGCATTTTATATTTCCATAGTACTAATTTTGTCTGACTGACTGATAATTGTATATTTCCATAGTACTAATTTTGCTTGCTTCGATTACAGTCGCGTGTTGCCGCATTGCTGCTTGATGCGACTTATTGCGGCCTTAGAGCTTGGCGGCGGTCCCTTTAAGATTGCACTTAGTCCCAGAGCTTGGCCTTTCTGGAACTAGCGCACGCTATCAATCGGACGCCCTACACCGCTCCCAAGGCAGACAAGCAACTAGGTCTCCCACTGCGGTCTCCCACTTTCAGTCGGGCAGGCATACAGATCAAATTGTCACCAGTTTTGCCTATGTGTGTCTATATAACAATTCTGTGTAAGCCGCCTAAGCAATTGATCGAATGTCTCAGAGTTGTGAATTTGGAATGTTACCGTGTTGGAATTAGGCGTACCAACTTTCATAGCCCTTTTGAGAAGATTTAAGATCTTATCAACAGCTACAAAGATATACAATTGAAGCAGGACACCTCCACCTAGAAAAGAATTACAACCTAGGCGAACATCAACAAAATAAATTGCCATTATGAAAAGATTGTATGACTTTCATCTCCTATCTCAAAAGAATTGACTATTCAACAGCAATTGCCTAAATCTCAAGTAAGGGACAGGTCAGGAAGCTCTACCTGCTGTCCCACAAATCCCCCACTCATGCACTCACACATAAAACACCTTACAGGTGTTGGCATCGTATCAAAGGCAAGGGACAGTCCAGGACAAACCTCCTTCCCACTGCTGTCCCACAATCCACTCCCTGGACACGGACAAACTATTGAGAGAGGGACACTTTGGGCCGCGCGGCCAACTGTCTAGACTATTATTTCAAAATCAGTCTTCACTTTGGCCTTGAAGACCTTTGAACAAACATGATCTTTTGGAATGGCGTTCAAAATTAAACAAACATCCTAAATTAAGCGGTGATAAAAAATATATATATATAACGGGTGACACCCACCTAACAGATTGGGGACTTTTTCGGCCCTTATAAGTACGCTAAGTACGCAAAATTCCAACGTGATAATATTAAAAATTCACAACTCTGCGATATTTGAACAATTGCTTAGGTGGCTAACACAACATTGGCATAGGGACAACCGTAGGCATAACTGGTTTTAAATTTGATCTGGTAACCTGCCTGACTGAGATAAAGTTGGGTAGGCTTTACTTTGGTGACTTGGTGTGGCGGGACTTAGAGACCTGGTGGGAGATCTAGTTTCGAGTCTGCCTTTCTGCCTTTGAGGCGGTGTAGGACGTTTGACACGGCACCGTGAGAACAATTTAAGTCATTTTAAGGTCCCTGTTCCCACAAGGGTTTAGGAAAAGGCTTAGCCCTGAAGCCAAGTGGCCTCTTAAAGGGACTGCTGTCCAAGCTTGAGACTGTAAGAAGTCGCATAAGCCACCGTGCAACAAGCGACTTAAAAATCTAATTGATTTATTAAATTAATACTAATTTTGTCTTGCTAGGGGATTCAAACTTTAAGTTACTAATTTTGTCTTGCTAGGGGATTCAAACTTTAAGTTACTAATTTTGTCTTGCTAGGGGATTCAGACTTTAAGTTACTAATTTTGTCTTGCTAGGGGATTCAAACTTTAAGTTACTAATTTTGTCTTGCTAGGGGATTCAAACTTTAAGTTACTAATTTTGTCTTGCTAGGGGATTCAAACTTTAAGTTACTAATTTTGTCTTGCTAGGGGATTCAAACTTTAAGTTACTAATTTTGTCTTGCAAGGGGATTCAAACTTTAAGTTATGCAGACGAGAAAGAAAACATACATTTTTTTTAGTACAGTTTGCTGTCTTTGAGCTCATTCTAATCATGCTTGCCTTATATCTTTGTGTTTTAGAGATCTTATTTCTTCTGACTGAAATACATTGATCAATGGACAGGACAGCTTGGGTTATAATCCTTGAGGTTCACTATACTTTTAGTTTATTTACTTCACACAATCCCCAATTTACTAGTTTGAAAACAAAACTACCACTCAGTAATATGTCATTTCTCTCTCTACCTATGCGAACGTATGTATATCAAAATGTCCAAGTGAGAAAATATTATTATTTTTTAAATCAGTTTCAAAGCGCGAACAATAATGATACAGTTAAGCATTTGATGTGGCAAGAAGAAATGTTATGGTCCACAATACAGGATTGTAAGTTTACACTCCAGTCCAATGAAACTAATGCACAAGCAATCGTACGTACCATGCATGGGTGACTCGGTGAAATTTCAGTCTTATTGCAAATTACATCACGGCACGTTTGGATGTTCTATTCTGTGAGAAATTTACATCGAGGTTTTTGACAGAATGATTTTAGTAGGCTCTCTCCATTTTATTCTTGTGTTATTTTACACTAGTGAGAGCTTTTTTATTTTAATGTTTTCGAAATTTCAAAAGGAAAATATGCCATAAAAACATAATAGTCGTGATATTTTCAAAAGTAGGAATAACTCTCTCTCTCTCTCTCTCTCTCTCTCTCTCTCTCTCTCTCTCTCTCTCTCTCTCTCTCTCTCTCTCTCTCTCTCTCTCTCTCTCTCTCTCGTAGCAAATTTGATTGAAATCAAATGGCATACGTTCCCGTTAAAAGATACCTCCAAAACTGAATTGCAATCACCATAATTTCCAGAACTGTTCCATTTGTCATGTAATGTTTTTGTTGTTTTTAAACTTAAACCCGAAAAATTATAGATCGATTTTTTTTTCTTTCATCAGTAAATCGTTGGATGAAATGTAATTTTGAGTTGACATGATCTTGTACAATTAATTCATGTATCTTAGCTTTATCCTAGTTTGGAACTGCAATGTGTCACGGAAAAAGAGTTCTGACATCAGATCTACCGTTTTTTTTTTCTTCAGAAAGGCAACAAGCAGTTTTTTTTTTCAAGAATGACGTGAGTGACATTGCACTGAATAACCCAGCCTATTGTTAACTCTAAATTCTACAACCAAAACATGCGTTCAGAAAAAATGTAACAATGTTCGACCTATTTTCTCTCAGTTTAGACGATAGAACAAGGCGCGTTTTGGTACTGCTTTTTTTCCCCGCCCTTACTTTGTGAAAACTTTGCAACATTGTTGGTAGTCTGTGCAGAGAAATAAAGGACTTCTATTAAATTTGGGATCTACGGTTAAATGTTAAGCAGTTTGTCGACAACACACACACACACACACACACACACATACATACATACATATATATATATATATATATATATATATATATATATATATATATATATATATATATATATATATCCTTTTTTGATAAAATTGATGAATTAATAAAACAATGAACATTTCTCACATAGACTGTGTGGTTGTCTTCATTACCTTTGTCCTATTTTACCTAAAAAATAACAGACCCCAAAATGGTGTACTGCTTTTTGGGGTGTTTTTAAACTATTCTTTCTTTTTTCTCTCCTTTTTCTTCCAGTAATGTTAATTCTGTCTGCCCATTTCTCAAAACACTCAAGACTAAAGTTCAAGCACTAGCCCTCCAACGCCGGAAGAATGGACAAGAAGTACCAGTAACCTCCATAGAGCAAGCACTAGCAATCCAATAAAAAGTAATAAACCCAAACCCTGTCCCTCCCCTAGAGTAAGCACCAGCTCACACAAGAGCAAGTTCTGGCTCATTCCCACCTACCTGTACAAGCTCTGGAACAAAACTGGGCAAGCACTTGCCCACCTCTACGTGCAAGCTCTGGTACACATCTGGGCAAGCACTGACCCACCAGACATGCAAACAAAGCAAGGCAACAAGTGATAAATTCGCCTCGTAAGAAAGTGTTTTTGTCTTAAAATCCAAGCCACAAGGCCCACAACTCTATTCACTTTCCCTATTCTATTCACTAGCAGCAGCAAGCCTGTGTTGTTGACATATTTTCCATCAAGAATCCCCTTCCCCAGCCATCCTCTCCTTCTTTCCTCTCACTACCTTATCTATACGGGAGACACTTCTATGGGCAACGGAAGGCCTCAATCGATTACACCACAACATATAACTAGCTTGATCCATTGGATTCTCTGTCATCAAAAACCAAAAACAACAACTAAGACCAACGATGTGTGACCCCAAAATCGCAGAGTTGCTGACACCCAGATGATTGATATAATTTTGACAATGGAAGTACGCTTAGTACACAAAATTCCAACTACATAAAAGTAAGTCTAGGCAATTATTTTCAACTCAGAACTTAGGTCAATTTCACAGGTGGCTTACACAATGCTGGGGATAGGGATCGTCCACTAGAACAATTGGACAGAATTTGCCACTCTTCTGACAGGCAATTGAAAAGTACGGATATCTTACCTAAGAGCGGTGGTGTTTTTGTAGCATTATTCCAAATACACCCGCCAATTAAAAAAAGCTCAGTCACTCAGCAAACACTAGTCGCATAAGCTCAAAGCTAGCGTAGGCGACTTTAAAAATTGTCAGTCAGACAAAATTTGTATTATGGAAATATAAAATGCCGATTCTGTCGCTTGTCTTTTAATAGGCAGAGCTACTAACTGTGGAATTGATAAAATACTGATTTTGCTAAGTGTGAGTGTATTAAGGTTAAATCTGTATTGGGGCCTGAGTGTCCCGTGGCTTGGTTGTTGCCCGCCTTCTGGTTAAAGGAGGGGTGCTTCGGGGTGGCTTGCCTTGGTGTGGTGTCCCTCGCTTTTTGGGTTGTGTCTGGGGGCGGGAGTTTTTTTTTTGGTGGGGTGGACCTGTTTTTGGGTGGGTGAAGTAGGGTGAGGCTGAGACTGGGGCGGGAGGCTAGGTTGCTGGGTCTGTGGTTTGGGGCGAAAGAGTACATCATAATTATACGAGTAACGGGTCCAAGTTGCTGAAATACCCAGACCGGGGCCAAGCGCTCTATTAAAGGGACTGTCGACCAGCCTAGAGCCACATGCAGTCGCAGAAGTGCTCTGTGTAAAACGCAACTATAATCCGATATATATGTATGTATGTATGTATGTATGTATGTATGTATGTATGTATGTATGTATGTATGTATGTATGTATGTATGTATGTATGTATGTATGTATGTATGTATGTATGTATGTACCTTTTGTAATCCTGACATAAAACTGAACAAACTTAAGCACTTTGCTATAGATATATTTAGTTTGCAGCAACAGACTAAACAGCACAAACTGCGTTACAACAATTAACAATCTTACATCTTCTATAAAAAGAAATACATCAGAAATAAAATTAAAGATGATTAACCAATAAAACCGAATGTCAAAGGCAATGCCATATGTAGAAATGCCTCTCACTTTGTTGTTGTTGTGGGGCTTAACGCCATTTTTCAGCACACGATAGGCTATACATGGCGGCCAGTATTAATGGTGGAGGAAGAAACCGGGAAATCACCGGAAAGAACCACCGTCCTACGAGAAGCTACTGGCAGGCTTTCTCACATATCCACATTCGCCGAATCTTAGAATCGAACCCACGCAGACAGCGGTGAGATGGCAGTGATTCGTAACGGATAGCGCTTTAGACTACTCGGCCACTCTGGGCCCCTCCTCTCATTTTGAGAAAGTATTTTGATGTAATCTTCCATGCATCAACAACTTGAAAAGCAAATGTATAAACAGAGAAAACTTAATTCAGAATTTTGTTCAAAATTGTTTGTGACTTTAGGAAACAATCCTAAACACTAATAATGGGTGAATAGGGCAAATACACATGAAACCTTATATATTTCTATATTAAAAAATGAAGGGATATTCCTACAGTTAAATTCCCCACTGACACCAATTTTGAAATACCCATTTTAACGTTAAGGTCTATTGACGCTAAATTGACACAGTCCCTTGTCGTTATGTTCAATTCTCCATTCACTCCATGTTAAATTTCCCCCATATTAAATTATCTTTGACACCAGAGTACTCCAGGGGAGGGTGTGTGTCTGTAATGTATTTTTCTTATGAAGCTAAATTACCCTCAAATACTACTCGTGTGCCTCAGAAAAAATATCCTAATAGCGAGTAGCGACAGTCAATACCCGTATTTCTACAATAGGCTTAGGCCGCACAGAAAATATGGAGATCATCAATCAATAATATAAACCAGACTGATTTTGCATTAAAAGACGTTTACGTCATTAAATGGTGTAGTAATCGTATTCCCAAAAATCAATTTTACCCTAGCGTATTTAACATGTAAAATCTTTCACACAAAGGTTCTAATTATATTTATATTTCATATAGCGTTTGCGTGAGACGATTGGGTGAAATTAACATCACGGAGTAGTAAAAGTTTTAGCCTATATCGATTCCAAAAATCTACAACACATGTTACCACTTAACTCAATTTTCTTGTTGTTCTTGTTCATATCTTAAGGATCACAGAACTTGTAGCAAAACAGCCTACAATTCAAATCTTTACATGAAATCTCACCTTTGTATTATTTGAAATCAGAAATAGTCAACAATATTCGACAGTTGTGAAGAAATGAAGTCTTGCGGCCTGACATTTAAGGATTATATATATATATATATATATATATATATATATATATATATATATATATATATATATATATATATATATATATATATATAGATAGATAGAGAGAGAGAGAGAGAGAGAGAGAGAGAGAGAGAGAGAGAGAGAGAGAGAGAGAGAGAGAGAGAGAGAGAGAGAGAGAGAGAGAGAGAGAGAGAGAGAGAGTGTACTGGATGAAAAATGTATAACTAATTAAATCCGAAGATGCTAGAATCTTGGTAATTTAGGTATTTGTATTTACAAGGGTTCTGGAATGCATAAAACGCATTAAACCTATTCTTTAGACAGTGGAAAAGATAAGAAGGAGATTTTACAGTGTGATTAAACTGTGTCATACTTATAAATTGTAACATTT
Source organism: Potamilus streckersoni (assembly GCA_016746295.1). Lineage (NCBI taxonomy): Eukaryota > Metazoa > Mollusca > Bivalvia > Unionida > Unionidae > Potamilus > Potamilus streckersoni. The sequence goes on from JAEAOA010000489.1 coordinate 593,415, forward strand.
TTCTTTACAGTCACGTTTACAAAACAGCTTGATATGGGCTATAACTGACAATCATGGCTATTAGTATTCTACATCGTCATTTGTTCAGTTACGGACTCTTTTCCTGACCTTTTTTTCGGAGGTAAATAACTTAGAGTGGACTCACAACACATTTACACACTGGCACACTAATACATGGTTATAACATGTCTGCGTGGGTTCGAGTCTAAGATTCGGCAATGTGGATATGTGAGAAAGCTTGCCAGTAGCTTCTTGTGTGTTGGTGGTCCTTATCTTCGGATTTCCTGGTTTCTTCCTCCACCATTAATACTGGCCGCCATGTATAGCCTATCGTGTGCTGAAAAATGGTATTAATCCCCAGAAAAAACAACAACAATAAGGTTACAACGACATTAAAATAACACAATAAAATCTTAATTTACTAGCATACTTGCACGACACACTAATATCATCTTATTGGATATGATAACACCATATTCAGAAAACCCAGAACTAACATTCTTGTATTAAATACTAACAACTCTACAATTAAAAATTGTAATACAACTTGTGCAGTCAGGCCTGGAAGTGTGGTTGCATAGTTTCAGGTATTATATTTTTATTTATTTTTTTAAACGATATTCTCTATAACAGTATTACATTCGTGCTAGCTCATATAAAAAGAAAACGCTCAGGTTAAAATATCACAGTTGTAGCAATAATGAAATATAAGTACAATTAGTAATCACTAGGGCATTTGTCTCCTAATATTATGCAATCATAGCATCGTCTGCTGTATACAGGCCAAAAAGGTCACATAACGCATATGGTTAAGTTACACGGTAAATAGACATTGTATATGACAAACATAAAATAAAAGAAAAATAAAATATTGAGGAAGCCCTATACTGCTAATCATAAAATTACTAACATGTTTTCAAGTGTTACGAGTCTATATTCTTAAAATAGGTAGCAGCAAAGAGTGAAACGCAAACAAGCTTTGTAAAGTTCAACAAATGCTGTATTTCCCTAGAATAGAAAGTGAAAGTGTAAAATAAAAACTTACGGTACTGGGAATTAAATACTAAATAATTATAAAATTACAGTTACAAGTTCGAATAATACAAGTTCGGATAAACCTTAGTGGAAATCCAAATTAAATCCAATGTTGAAAGTATTGATGTGTTAGCAGTGGCCTGTATTATGGTGCTGTACCAAGAGTTTTTGTTGAAAAAAATAACATAATTACAGGTTTGAATTCAATATAAATCCCGGTGAATGTCTGTCTAAGAACATTACTTTTTCATGAGTACTTTGTATTTCTAGAGAAATATCACATGATAATTTGATGAAATAAATTCCAACCCAAATTAACTTCTGGACACAAAAATAATACAAACTGATTCTGCTAGATCTTATAAAAACGAATTACTAATTTTCAGGTAAGGTAAACAAGATTCATACATTTAACCAAGACGTAAAATGATACCCTGGATAAAGGTCAAAAGTACATTGTTTTAAAAAGTCTTAGTTATAGTTAGGGTCCATCATCAAAATAATTGAATGCATAACAATCATCACGTAGTCCAGCTATAAAAATATAACGTCCTTAACCCAGCTTAAGATAATGATACTCACTCTGAGTAAAAGAAAGAAAAAGGTTGTTTACACCAATACTGTCACTGATTTCGGACAAGGTCAGCCACTAGATACAATGTTTCATCGCCCACATCATATAATAGAAAAATAAAAATCGTAACAATGTAAATAAAATATACATAACAGAGGTAACTCTTTTCCACACGGCATTACTTTAACACGAGGAATCAGTAATTTATGCTTTAAATTTCCCACATCAAACTTGGAGTTTGGTAGGTATTTCGCAACAGACACCAAACGTTTGGAGTTTTTAAAGGTATTTTGCAACAGAGACACCAAACTTTGGAATCATTGTATGAATTAATAGAATATTTAGACAGTTCTGGCCATAAATATTTTTGTAAATAAAAATACATCAAATAACCGAACAAGTGTCATCCGTTTGAACGCTCCTAATCTTTAAATGTACAAAAATGTCATTTAAGACTAAAGTAGCTTTGCATTACAGCCGCAGTTTAGGATCTATACCAGATTACTTTAGGTGTCGATATCAGTGTCAGGTGTTAATGTGTGAATGCAAATCAGTGTATGCAACGAAACGGGAGAAAAAATAAACGAATATATGAATTATAAAGCATTGTCCAGTAAACTCATTAAATAATTTAATTAGTAAATAACTAACAAGTTATGAATAATTATTTACAGTGAAAGTATCACATTATCTACTGTAACTATGCAGTTTACGACAGACAGGTTGACCGGCAGTCGGATAGACAAAGAGTAGAAAAGTAACATGAAACAATACACCCTTATTATACTTAAAACCCCTTATTGTACTCAAGACTTATTAAAAAAGGGAATTATGTGGCCGCTCATAATTAGTTGTATTAGTTGATTAGTTGTATTCCCCAAATGAAAATGGGGAGAAACTGCAACCTCGGTGTAACCACGATTATACTCGGATTTACTTCCCCTGGTAAGCACACGATCTTAACTCGAACTGAGAATCAATGGTAATCAATGGCAAAACTCGGGTTCTGAGTCTCTCATCTAATGATGCTGACAAATGGTGGACACCGTGGTTGTTTGATGTTAATTGGCGGACGGCCAAGGGCACAGCTGCTGAACGCTCATATTGCTTACTATTATACCCGACTCTGTGGTCATAACCTAAATAACAGAAAGTAGCAAAACGAACAAATTTTGTACAACTTAACAAATAATGTAATTATTAAATGTATGCAATGAAAACGTTAAGAGAAAATTACAGTATTATGAAGTGAATCCAAAATACTCCATTAAAAGGTTATATTCAAATTTGAAAGAATCGAAAGTTCCGAATTAATTTCAGATCTTCGAATGTATGTATCACAATGGCATTGTCCAGCAGTTGTCCCACAATAATGTTTAAATCCAATGAGCACTTTGTAATTCCAATGAGTCATCCCAACAAATGTCTCTTCAATTATCTAAATATAACATTAAACACATTTGCAGACTGATTTCAAGATACGAAACAAAAATCATAAATAGGAATGAATGCAAAATAGAAATAAATCTGATTGCTCAGTTCTCTCCTTATTTACACTTTCACGGGTCTGTTATAACTTCATGTTGCAATATATCCCACGTAAGAGATCTTTACTAATCGATCTAATTTTTCGAAATATTCATGTGATCAAAGTAATCCAATGCTTTTAACTTTATAAGAATTTACTTGACATAATCCATCCAATGGGAAAATAACCCAAAACTAGTAAACAGGTCTTATTATTAATATTATCATTAATGGTCGTAAAAAATCTACTTCAACAATTATTAATAAATCCTACGCAATCTATAATACTATAATCTTAAATGGAACTTGAAACCCATGTAAATAATTACGTATCCAATATATTAACCATAGATGATCGTTACAATTTAAAGTCATGAATAAAAACTACACATAATACAGACACAATTATGTACAAAGAGTTGCAAAAATATAGATACACATAGCAGTAGTTATTGACTACTTCTGAAAGCGGGACTGGTATAATAGAAGATTGCGTGCTGACTTGCGGTTTTGTTTTCTTCCAAATTATATAAAAAAGTTCAGAGTTGACGGCGTGAAAATGATAAACCGGAGCTAACAGTCTTTTGAGAAATTCACATCTAAAGTGAGGAAAAACTATATATGCCTTTTCGGAAACTAAGTTATTCCACTTGAATCGGAACTCTCCTGTTCACTCAGTCCGCATGCTAGATTGGAAGGTCAACATCTGGGGAATATTGATACAAATACCCGCAATCAGTAACATGTTAAAGTAAACAGTTGTAATCTATGTTGTTAAGTATACAATGGAATTACATCCATCAATTGTACCCATCCCCACAAAAAAATGGAAATAAAGTTTATTTGGACAATGCCTATGATATCAATAGTTTTTTATTGTTAAGTAACAAGGATAAAAGGGAGGAACTTTTGGGGATTTCATTTTCTTTAAAAATCAAACTTGTGTTATGCACGAAACAGTATTCATTGCATTAGTCCCTTTTGACATTTTGATTAGTTGTCATTTGAAAATTAATTACATGCAAAAAGTTATAACAAAATACATTCCAGTAGCACTATGCGAATACCTCGAGGTTTTTCGTGATACTTATGTATTATTCTAAAAGGATATATTCTTTTTGTTAACAACTTCTATCATACTCTCCTAAGTGACATTGATGCAAACTTGACAACCATTTCAAATTGATTATTTGTTAGGTTCATCAACATATATGATTATGCTTGGAAATATCAAACGTTTAGGGCTACACACGTTTACATTCCTTTCACTTCCGAAAATTTGTATTTCTGATTTAAAGGCAAATGATATTAACTTTTAGTGTGTAACAGATCATAAAAGATAAGTTTTTGCAAGGATGTATCATATATGAATGATTTGTTCAAATATATGTCAAGCGGAAAATATTTTTGATGTCCAGTTAATGAACGTATTTGTAAATTGCCTCAACGTATCTTTTACTTTCGTTGGAGAAATGAGCAATTGTATCCATTTTTCTACATGGCTAATGTAAAACACCCGTATTTTGTAAATATTCTTTATTTGTGTGATGATATTGTTTCATGTTCATTTTTATTTCTGCTTGCAGTCCATTGCGAAACTTGTATTCTCGTCATTAGAAATCAGGCGCCACTATTGCTACTGGAATCAGTACACAATTAATAAAATCCGGTTCAGTACCCACGAATGTAGTCCCAGTCTATTTTTAAATCACTTTTTCCGGTCTAAATTTGGTGTTGATACTAGAGTTAGATTTTGGCATTCTTGGTAAGGATTTAAAGGCAATTGATTATTCTTTAAAATGTGATCTTATGGTGTGGTTGTCTGTGTGTATTTCGGCGACAGTGCACATTGAGTAATAAGGTCATGGTGATGATCCGGAAGTGAAATCTGTGTTCCGTTGCATGGTGTTTTGTTTACAATTCAGCCTCTCAAAAAAATGCAGGTCAACCCTTGACAAGAACTAAACCGTAAAGTCATCTTTGAAGGTATTTTAGATTAACATATGATTTGTATTGATTGTCACACAGTGGAAAGTTCAGTACTGAGGAACAAATGTAGAGACCATATAGTAAAATTAATTGTGTACTATGGCCTACTGTAAGTAGGCCATTCAACTTTCCACTTGAGGGCGCTCTTAATCTTTTTCTAAATTTTTCCATATTTAGTAATATTCATAAAATAAGGTCAATTCCTCCAGATATAGGCCAACCATATTTCCATGTTTATTAATATTCATAAAATGGGGTCAAATCTTCCAGATAGGGGTCGACCATATTTCCATATTTAGTAATATTCATAAAATGGGGTAAAATCCGCCAGATAGGGGTCGGCTGGGTCCCAGTGAAGATCCATACACGAAAACAAAGAAACAAAAAGAGCATCCACACAAATTTCGACAGTTGAAACTTCTTCGAATATAATTTGAATATATAATATTTTTTAACAACGCATAAACTAATTAAAATATTTTAGTTTTATACCGTTATTATTATTATTACTGACAGTTATTGTGCGTTTTCACTCGCGACACTGCCGAACACAGTAGTGATTTTCCAACATAAACTTTGTCTTTGAGACAAGTTATCAATAATTACAATAATAATTAGCCCAGTGATCATATAATTCTACCAGGTTGTTTTAATAATAAGATAGAAGTTTACACATAGTGTCTTGACTGACGACACTGTTACTGTGTTGTCGTCAACATAAACACCTGCTTTCGACAGTCGTTTTCTAGTCCATTATAATGGGGGCATAATTATTTTTCCTATAAAGTCTCTACAGTACTTTTGTTTCTCGATAATGAACTTTCCACTGCGTCCATATCTTAGTAAATCATATCTTAATCTAATATATTTTAAAGTTGAATTCACTTTAAAGTTCTTGTCATAAGATATCAAGCACTAGTTCAGATACTGGATTGTAAATAAATGGGTTTCAAATTTCACTTCCGGATCAGCATTAATGCCTCATTACTCAAAGTGAACTGTCACCGAAATACACATACATAACAACATGATAATGGTCAGATTCTCAAGAATAAACAATTATCTTTCAATTCATTCCAAAAATGCCTAAATCTAACTCTTTTATCACCACAAAAATCGAGGAAAATCTATTCCAAATATAGAAAGGGACTACATTCGTGGATGTAAAACAATAAGTTATGACCTGAGTCTATTGAAACTTCAGTATTCCAATTGGCATGATCGAACTTCCTATCCAGCTGCATTTATCACTCTAAAATTACAAATTTCATTATATTTCGTAATTTCATTGTCCTCTGTATATACAGTTGAAATAATTGACAATAACAAAGACCCACTATGTCGATATAAAGCGACAGTCTGCGTCATTTCCATTACTATTTAATGACAATTCTTTACAGTGTTTTGCAATAGATCATAGCAATCGAAAACGTAAAAAAACATAACAAACGATAGTAGTAATAGGGGCCACTATAGCGACAATGGGAATGTCAATACAACCTCTCTTTGGCCACTATGGAGACAAAAGTTATAGCGACAATGAGAATAACCATTACAAGAGTCTGTGGACCACTATAGCGACAAGACAAAAGGTTGGGACTGTATAGGGACAAGGGAGTGGATTAAATATAATATAATATAATATATAGGGTGTATAAGAATATAACAGGTATGGTGACATTACGGTGCTGGACATTTGCGACAAGGTGCAAGTGGCTGACATCAATCAGGCCAAATAGCGGGGGAAAAAAAGTATGTAGCGGGTAGCGGGTAAGTTCAGCTGGTTCAGCGGTGAAACTATACGAATAAAACAATGCTGGGCACAATCATAACAAAAGACCAAACACAAAAGAAAAATATACACATAGGAAAAAAATTTGAATAAATATTTTCGAGGCATTCAAGTGGCCCTGAAAATGGCCTTTGGTTTTTGGTTAGCAGAGAGGGCATCACACGGATCTTCTTCTCTTCCTCAAACTTCGTCTGACCGTAGAGTAAGCCTTATTCAAACAGCCTTGTCTCTCCACATAGATCTTTCGTTTCCAAAGGGCCGTCTCAGTGATCTGGGGGATAATCCACGATGATTTGACATACATGGATAGTCCTGCTTAAACAGCATCGACGATAGGACGGTAGACGATTTTTTATTAGTCCACATCTTGTGAGGAGAACAGGTGAAGTGAACCACGGTTATTTATAATGGTAGAGGAGATGGAAACGCATTGAGTTTTTTCACCAATCCTCACAAGAGTTACAAAATTCAGTCAGAGTGCAGAGTCTTTCTTCCAATCTGAAGAAAGCTGCCTCTGACTGCACATTCCCTCTGAGCAGTGAATCAATGCGAAAGAGTTAGAATATGAGTTAGAAACGACAGGAAGAAGAAGCAGAGAAGAAACTAGGTTTAGGAGAGAAGGAGGACGGTAAAAGTCAAATGGTGACAGTACCCGTAGACATTTGGACAGAGTTAAGTGGTCTGAAACAAATGTATCAGAAGTGTTTATTACAACCCAAGAGAAAAGACCTTCCCGAGCCAAACAACCAAACCCTGTTGACACACCTACTACGCATGATATACCCACCCTAGTGATTTTTACCTAATTATCAACAAGAGCATGTCCAGAAGTAGGCCTTGGCCGTGGTAAAGGGATAAGGCAGTTTAAGCTCATTGTGTTCCGCTCCTGAGTTTGTTTTTTTTTTTCAAAAATCATAGACCCTACTGTCCTTTCAGGTACACCCATTTCTCTCGAAAAGAGATAGCATTCATTTTGTTTTGCCAAATCAGTTAAAACTCAGAATCCCTTTTTTACCCGATGATGAACATCTGTGAGTGCGTGAGTGTAGGCCCTTATAATTATAAAAACAAATAAAAACCAAGAGACAATCACATTTTTCTTTCTGGTCTATTCTGGTAGAAAGTTGCAATCCAATGTCACAACACAACACTTAAAAAAATATGCTAGCTTCTTCTGTCTTTGTTCACACTCTCTTTTTTGAATTTCTTCACTTTCATAGGTGTTTCTTCTTCTTCTTCATCACTTTCTTCTCATCTTTGTTTCTCCTCTTTCTTGATGTGTCTGGGTTCTCCATTTTTGGAGCGTATATCTTCTTCCTGTTCGGAAACCCTCTCTTCCTACTGCTCCTGTTGTTTCTTAGACGACAAATCTCTCTCTCTCTCTCTCTCTCTCTCTCTCTCTCTCTCTCTCTCTCTCTCTCTCTCTCTCTCTCTCTCTCTCTCTCTCTCTCTCTCTCTCTCTCTCTCTCTCTCCAATGATAACAAGTATCTTGACTGTTGTATTTATCACACTTGTCTTGCTTATTTGACTGTCTGGACATTCTGACGATCATTTCCCTTTCTTCTGACAGCAAGTATCTTGACTTTTATCCCGAAAGGAGGTAGAGTAGTCCGTCGGCATCTCTGAAGAAAACCTTCGTATGACACCTCGCAAAGCTCTGATCAGAAGTTCTATCTGTGTCGGCTCTTCGTTCGTTCTGGTAAGTATGAGAGTGAAACGAATACTTGGAGTGAAGGCACTGACCCTTTATAAAGGCAAGAAACTGGTCTTACATTGATATATGAAACCATGACGTTGAAAATATAGTCTTTTGACTTTTTGCACTCAGGACAATACGATCGCATCATTTTGTGGAGAAAAGAAAAGATAGTAAGAGGGAGACACGTGACCAATCGCCTCCTCAGTAGCTGAAATCTTCGCTCAAATCTATGCTAGCGATTTTGAAGATGACATAAATGAGCCAGAATCAAGGCCTAGAGAGTCACCTCCAAACCAAATTCCACTGAACTCTGAAAAGTACTACCACATAAACGGTCCTCTAGAAAATTTAGAACCACGACCTACACGCACACGGCGAAGTTTAATGATTTCAAGTCCGACGTACCACTGGAGAATGCAGAATAGTTCATCGCCGATGTGTGGGATTCTTTTTTAACCACACTGAAACAGCAATGTGAAGTCAAAGAAGACAATCGCGTGAAACTTTCCTTTTATCACGACAGTATGAAGTCAGCTCTTTGGATCGAGTTTAGCAGGCCATCAGAACTGACAGCTTCTAAAGTAACCGACAAGATTCAACACGAGCAACAATCCAAAGACAAGTTTCACATCACCTTCGGAAAAGGAACAAAGTTCATGACCCACTTTTCTCCTCCACAAGGGACCGGAAGAGAAAAGGTGTTATTGGTCAACAACCTTCGCAGCATCAAGCGCAGCCTCGTCCAAATTAACAACCCTCAATATAAGATGTGTTAATCCCGTATCATCATCATAGGACGAACGTATGCCGACAAGAACGACACGGCAGAATGGAAAAGAACCTGGAAACCTATTCATAAAGCTAACCGGGATAACAACGAAGAGAAGCAGAACTCATGATAAAGCAAGCTAGCTTATCTAAAGACACACTCTGTAGCATTCCCGAAATAGCAAGACTTCTTATCTCCACACTACACCTTAAATGTATACCTTCAAGAAGTGAGTGGACCTCTGGTGTTTCGAGGCAAAGATTTCAAAGACGCAGAATATATTCATGTCTACAATCACGATGAACATTTTGATACCAATACCAGAATCACTGCATTTCTGGGATACAGATATTATTGCGAGAAATGTAACCTGGTTATAACAATCGAAAGCAACACAAGCATTCTGGATCGAAATGTTTGGCCCCTAAACCCTGTCTTGATGAACGACAACAACGAATGCATTGTCCTTCTTGTCAGCGAACTTATGTGAGAGCCTCAGTGCTAGACGACATCATGCTATATGTCTGCGGCACGATGCACCGTGCTAGACATCACTAAAAACTGCCACGCTGCAGACATCGTAGCAATATAACTTAAAGTTGTTAAAGCTACGTTAAAAATCCAAATCACACACAAATCACGCACGAATTACGAATCAGAGCACAGTGTATATATAAATACATTGTGTTCAGAAAGCAAATTGTACAAGTTTAAATAGAATATGTTTCTCAATGTCATTCTCTGGTAAATAATCCGACTAATAATGCTCTCATTGTTGTTAAGGTGTTTCATGTCATAATGACAAACATTGCACAATGTCTGTACTTGATACTATACATGAGTTTGCAGCTGAGTATTAGGTAGATTTTTAATGCACAATAATGATCACGAATGTGCATCGCATCAATAAGCACAGGACGAAACCACTTGATATCAAACATTGTATGCCTCATATAACAAAAACATTTAACTTTTTTATTTTCACCATAGGTCTTGGAGGTAACTAATTCAATATTGACAAAATTGGTTGTTAGGTATGGTTTGTAGAATTAGTGTATTTGTTTGGGAAGATGCTTTTCCTATACTGGTAATATTCTAGTCCAATCAATCGATGTGTGTTCTTTGCTTCTTCTAATTATCAAGTTACCTATATCGCAAGTTGGAGCTTATAACAGACATTTAGTGAGTTTGTCTTTCTAGCAAACAAATTTTAACTTGCATGCTATTTGGACGTCATTTTTAAAACCCTAAAACAATATAGCCATGTAGCAAATAAAAACCTACAAGCAAGCAAAGCAATCAAAAAAACAGCTGGATCAGTTACGAAAAATATTTGTAAGATTTCGTGTCTTTGGCACTTCACCGTTTGTGAAAATAACTTTAATTTTTCCTAAACTTTGTTTCATAAATAATTTAAAATCTTTATTCGTGCAAATATTGTGCCAAAAAGTTCGACCTTTTGATTCGATGTCTTGTTTGTTTGTCTTTCAGTATTACCCCGAGCCATTAACTACCAAAACAGAAAACGCAAATCCGGATCGGGATATAACTTGGGCAATTTCAGAGAACATGTAAATGCATTGGTTTTCAGCGAGTTAATAGTATATGTATTAGAACTGTTGTCAAAGTTTTACTTACCATTTTAAGAAAAAAAAATTCAACGTCAACGAATAAACTTTCTCAGTGCTCTGCAAGCGTATTGACTTTGTTTACTTACTAGTGTGTCACATCCGCTCTCTGGAGAAACGGAGTTGATGTTTCAATAACAAGAATAGATATAATAATGAAAACTTTTCATTTCAGAGCCATGTTTGCAAAGGTATCATCCCCTCGACAAGTAGACTTATTTTCAAGTCATACTTTTGCAGTTTTAGTATTGGACGTGTCCTTGATAGTTTACAATTGTGAATTATACAAATTGCATCCTCCCCTCCATACCTGTCTTTGAAATGGACTGGTCCATATCAGCTATGGCTCGGATCAGACTATGGCTCGGACTGGTGGCCTTTATGTTTTTTTTTTTTCTTTGTTACTAAAGCTCAGCTATTTTTAATGTCTCTTTAAATTACAAGTATAATTTGTAATAAACAAGGTATACGTTTGTGTCTTTTGCAATGTTTTGAGGGAAAACATGCTAAAATGTTATTTTTTTAAACTAGGTTACCTTTGATAGAAATAACAAGTATAGCAAAGAAGATATATAGTACCAGTCACCAATAATATATTGGAGAAAACAACCCACAGTGACTTGCAAAAATGTCGATTTGTATAACAAATTCGGAATCCAGAGTCATCTGCTAAAAATTAAACTTCTAAATGAAAGCTACATTCATCTACCTGCTTATAATGACCGAATTCTTGAGTTGTCTTGGTTTGTGTCTGTCAGTATAATATTAGTGAGGTATTGTTTATATTGAATGTATTTGTGTTCAGATATCCTATTAAAATGTGCTGAAATGGAAAAACACAATATGGAAATAATGTAATGCATTCATTTAAATAGTTTAAACATTTTATAATCTAGACTTTTACCATAAAATATCACTTTATCCCTGTTCCTTTATATTTATCAGAATGGCTGATATTCAGTCTATAAATAGCCATGTTTTTGTTGTAGTTGTTGCTTTGGGTTTAACGATATTTTTCAGCACACCATAGGCTATAAAACTGTTAAGGAGGAATGTGGACAGAGTAGTATAAGGAAACAAGAGTTTCAGCTCACCCCCATTTTTACCCCTCCAAACAAATACAAACTATATCCTAAACTATACCCCCACCCTCTTTTTTACAAAAGTATTAGTAAGGTTTTTAGCTCACCCCCTCTCTGTTATTACAGTGTTAGCAGGTAGAGATAATGTCATGTACTTTTTTTTACCATACATATGCATATAATTTTGGTGAAAGTTCATGTGTTTGAAGAATGGAGTAAAGACAGTCATAATCATGTTATCATTGGAATCGTGTTTAACTAGACAAAGAAACGTGTTTCTAGGGATTTCTTTGTCGTGTTCTTTTCACACGTCCCTGTAGTAGTAAGGGAAAACAAGAGTTTTTTTTCAAACCTTACTTTTGCCCCTACAAACAAATACAAACTATGTCCTAAACTCTACCCACCCACCACTTTTCCACAAAAGTTTAGTAAGGTTTCTAGCCCATCCATCCTCTCTCTGTAATAGCAGTGTTAGTGAATCCAGGTAGAGATAATGCCATGTGATCAATATCCAGGTAAGCTAACACAAACTCTGTCCTTATACAACAAAAGGTGATACCCTACGTATCCTGTCAGGTATTTTAGACAACAACAGGTGCAGGTGATGCCATGTGATCGGTGTATCATCTGGGTAAGCTCACGTCATACAGAGGTTGTGGACCAATGAAACCTCATAATATTCACACGTGATCGCCCGTGTATAAAAGACCTGTAGATTCTTAATTAGGCAGTAGAGCCAGCCTTCAACAGACAGAGAATCAAGCGGAAATTAGAACATGAGAAAGGTAAGTGATATTATTTTATACCTCATGTTTCATTTGTTGATATTAGATTTTACTACTGTAGCTATTTGTCACTGTTAAAATTTTCAAACATTATTTCTTTAGTTTAGATAAAATTTCAGTCGGAAAAGATAAGATCTATCAGTTTAGCCTCTCTCTATATTTTACAGGTGACTGTTAGTCATCGGATTACCTTTATTTTATACCGCAAATAGGTATCAGTTTACAGGTAGTGAAACAAGGATGTTATTACCTCACACGTGATCACCTGTGTGTAGATTCTTATTACACAGTAGAGCGTGGCGATTTCAGTTAACATGTGCAGGGCAAAAATTAAATTACGCATTAGAGGAAGGTAAGTGATATTATATCTTAAGTTTAGATAAAATTTTACGTTACTCATATTTCTTTTGATAATCTTTTTCATACTTGCTAACCCTCATTGGTAGAATGTCTGTTAACATATTGTCTATAATGCGAAATTTACGTATTAAATCATCCATATTATATTTACTCCTCGTAGGTAAGACCGGATCTGATCAAGTAGTTTTTTGTAAGTTATAATAGATGTTAGACAGCCATGCTTTTTTATTAAAAGTCTTGGTTCTACTTTTTTACACGCCGCTGTAAGGGAGACACCAATACCAGATATAATAAGCAAAAACGGATTTAATGATACCCCACTTGAAATTATACCAGAACTGGTCATTAACAAGGGTAGATATGATATTACTCGAAGGATCTTGTTGTAGTATTTGTAACATTTTTTTACGCACCAAAGCTGTTTGTGATAATATTTATAGTATTGTATTATTGCGTCCACATCCTGTTCTGGAATATCTTTTTAAATATGGTTGAAATCAACTATACTTCATTTCATTATAATATTTGTTTACATAATCCCCAGGCTTGGTAGTAGTAGGTAATTATCATAATTCAGCTATAAATTCCAAACACCAATTAAAAGAGCCATTTTCTAAAATTTTATCAGTTGGTTTAAGTATAAATTCTTCCTCAGAATTTTTGTTCATTATTACAGATAATACTCCAGACGAGCCATCATTTGATTTTCTGTCTATTACTATTAGAGATAATGTTCTAGATGATTCATCAATTGAATGACGCCAAGATTTGATATATATTTTAAACTTTGCAATGCTAAGCACTGACAATCTATACACACCGGTAACCTCTGCAGTGTATTTGATAGAATTATTTTGCTGCGTCCACATACCAGATGCAGCATCAACAGTATACACAATATTTTTAATCTGTGAGGAATTTTAACCATAAAAGTTTTCTTAATAATATCAGGAATTCCACTAATAATATCATTAAGTTTTGTGTTAATATTAGCGAGTGTAATGTCAACATTTGATGGATTTCCCAAAAAGTCATTTTTGAGTGTGTTTATGTTTCTGCGAAAACTTAAAAACGTGTTCACGTGACCAAGAAATTTATTTTTGAGCGCTGTTATTTCATTACTGATTGGAACGTCCTGATCATCGACGTATTTCTTTGTTACAGCGTCTCCATCTGTAGTTGGATATCCAAGATCTGTAATCTTGTTCTGGTTCATGACAATGTTCATACTAAATAAATCAACAGCTTTTTTAACAAAATCATTAACTGACCTACCAGAATCTTGTATCTTACCTAGATTATTAAAAATCACGATATTATTAGCAACCGCAGCAGGATTTCGTACAAGTACATCTGACAGTTTTACATTACTCGTCTTTTATCGTCCTTCTTTGTCCTGGAAAATGACTACTTCATTTGCATCTACACTGGCAACATTTAGTAAATTATAGATTTTATTTTTGAGCTGATCAAGAGTTGCATACCTGGATAATTCACCTTGATAACCTTCTGTGGATAAATCTCCTGATAGAGTTCAAAATTTTGTATAGTAACTCATTATTTACTGTCCTACATAAAATTATCAACACTAGTTTAATATTATACAAAATGGCAAAATCATCGATATTAAACTTTGATACAGAGAGACTGGTGAAGCACAAACATGACAATGAACTTCCTGATTGTCATTATCTTATTGTTGGGCAAACTGGATCGGGGAAAACAAATTTGGTTTTGAACTTGCTTCTTGGTAATAATTTTAACTATGACAGAGTTTATATTTACACAATCAATCCACAACAGGATAAGTACGAGTTATCAAGCGAGTATAATAACAAGCTTCGTGATGATCTTAAGGCTGGTGAAGATTTTTTTTTATAATTAGGCAGCCAGAAGATCTTATTCCAGTTAATCAACTTGATGCAGATGAACACAAGATAGTAGTTTTTGACGATATTCCGCTAAATAACATGGAGATGAATAAAATAAGATCGTATTTTTCACTGTCACGTAACAAACAGTGTAATTCTGTTTATCTTGCTCAAGGTTTTTATAATGTTGACAGATTTATTCGGCGAAATACTGGTTGTTTTATATTATTTCCAGGACTGGACAATGTTGACGTTAGAAATATTGCAAGCGAGCAATGCCGTGACGTGACAACAGATAAATTTATTGAACTTTATCGTAATGCTACAAAGGATAAATACAACTTTTTCTTGTTTTATAAACTTACACATGCTCCAACTAAAATGTTTCGCTGTTGTATTAACACTTACTTACAGTAAGGGGTTTCAATTTTATAAAAATTATAATAATAATAATAATGGACAAACGAACAAGATATAGAAAAACTATGGAAGATCTAAAAAAAACTTGCTCAATCTCAGGCATTACTTAAGCAAAAAGTACAACAAGCACGACGTGGACAAGTGACTGCTACAGAAGCAACAGCTATAATTTTCAAGCCAGTTACTGAAGCACTACTTGTAAAACAACCTGAAACTAAACCACTATCAGAAGAACTTAAACAACTGCAAGAAAAAAGGTTGGTTGGAATTGTTAAAGAACAACAAGAAGCAGCTGCTGCAAAAATTGTTACTAGATCTGATGAAGAAAAAAGAAAACTAACTGAATCACTTACAGCAAATATAGCTGATCCCACTGCTAGACAAGCTGAAACAGATCGTTTGATAAACAATCCGCTGGAACTTGAGCGAAGATTAGCCGAGTTTACAACACTAGGGATAAAAAAATATTATAACAAATTTATCAGGAGAAATAAAAGATATCAAAGAAGAGCAACAAAGAGTTGTTGATCTTACTGTAAAGTTTATGGAAGTTGGAGAGCAAAGACTTCATTTTATAAGAAGAGCAAATAATATGATAGATCTTAAGAGTATGATGTTTTTTTAAAGAAAGAAAATATAAAAGATATTGATAATATAAGCAAGTGGACGGATGCAGAATATCAAGCATTAATCGATAGATTAGATGAAATATTAAGAGACGGAGATGCTGTTAAAGATTAATTAAACGCGGTTACAGAAATTGATGATATGCATCCATTTTATAATATGAGACATAGTATTATTGCTTTCATGTTTAAAAAAACAGCAGAAAATAGTAGAGCAAAACCTTTTGGTAAAGGGTGGAGTTTTAAAAGAAAATTTGATACACTCGATAAAACTCGTATAGAAAAAAGTAGAGAAATAAAAACAGGAATTGGTGTAAAAATATTTACATCAACTACTTAAATGATAGGTAGATTAATGTTATTAATATCATCAAAAGAAGCTGGGAATGTTAGTGTTGAGATTGATAATGAAATCATTGACATACTTGATCATTTAAGATCGAGCGAATTATTAACATCTGACGAATATGACACTTTACATCGCGACTTAATTTTGTAAAATGATCTAATATAAAATGAATGCAAACAACATTATTGGTAAACTCTAGTGAGTCTGCGATAGCGCAAATTTTTCAGTAAATTATATTCCGCCTATCCAACTAGATCCAGCAAAACAATATGAGATTGGATTAATCTCTTGTACTTGCTGGAATGCTATGCCTAACGTGAAAACTGATGTTAACGATGAAATGTGGTTTACTACGTTTACAACATCTTCAATATCTACGACAAAAAATAAAAATTCCACAAGGAGCTTATAATATTACTGATCTAAACAGAACAATCAAAGAGCTCATCACAAAAGCTGGCGGTGTGGCTGATAATTTTGAATTGGCAGCGAATTATAACACATTGCGAGCTGGGATAACTTTGAAAAATATGTTAATAGCTCTTGAACTAAGAGAAAGAAGTATTGCACAACTGTTAGGAATTACTGAAAAAACTTATAATGCACTTGATCAGGCTATTACGTATGACAGTGAACTGCCAGTAAATATAACAGAAGTAAATACAATATTGGTGAATTGCTCTATTGCTTCTGGCTCTTATACATCAAAAGGTAGCAAAGGTCAAACGATTTACAGTTTCTCAACAGAAGTTCCGCCAGGTTCTCTCGTGCAAATAACTCCACGACATATTATCTATTCTCCTTTAAACGTTGAAGATCAAATATCAAGTATAATAATGCAGTTGACAGATCAATCTGGAAAACAGTTACATGTTAATAATGAAGTTGTAACTTATTTACATCTACGCGAGCAAAAGTAAAAATATGCAACATCAAATATAATGAAACAAAGAAAAAAATTATCGAAGAAAAATAATAGGAGGATTTTTTGGAAATATATTTACTAAAGTTATTGAAAATATCCCGGGTATAGCGCGTAAAGTTGCACCAATTGCTATTGACGCGGGTAAAGCTTTTTCAACTGGGGTTGCATCTGCCGCTGGGACTGCGGTTGGACAAAAAATAGCTGATAAAATAAAAGGAGATTTCCTGACTGCATCTGAAATAAAAAAGCTATCTCAGAAATCGCTCCAACAAAAGAAACTCAACGAGCTATGATAACAACAACAAAAAAATTATTATCACCAAGGGTCGAGCAGATCATACAAAAATTAATATCTAAAGTAACAGTGCCGCAATAAAATTTTATATAATGTAATAAATAAAATGTCTGCTAAAATTATCTCGAGTTAACAGAAACTCATGACATCGACAACGCTGTGACAGAATTTGATTATGTTGAATATCTTGATGAAAACTCTAACGAACCAAATAAAACTGGCATTAGAACCTTTAACACCAGAGACGAAGATATATTTCTACTGCCACATAAGGCTATGTTAGAAGTTCGTGGTCAGATTATGTCAGTAGCCAATCCACCTGCTGCAATTGCAGTTGGAGCAGAAGTAGCTCTTATAAATAACGGATGGAGTTTATTCAGAAGTACTAGATATCAACTGGCCAATCAAACTATAGAATATATTTCAGGTCATCTACAAGTTGCAAGTACAATTTTAAATATTATTTCGTTTTCAGATGTTTACTCGAGATCAACTGCAACCAACATGATGTGGTTTAAAGATACTGGACGGGGTATAGCTGAATCAACTGAATTTTGAAGAGAGGTGCTATAGTACACGGGGCTAATGCTGATGAAAATGCTGGAATTGTTAGAAATTTTCTCATTGCTAATGCTGCTGCTCTAGATATTGCTGCACCTGCTGCATTGGCTAATGCAAAAGGTATAAGAGTTTCCCTTACGGCAGCTTTTAATAATCTTAATATAACACCACCATCTGCAGATGCAAACGGCACTGCGATGTTAAATTTGCTTCTTAACACACTTGACGTGAGAAATCCACGTTAAAACGAAGGTTTTACTAGGCGAAGAGAACTTACAGCAAGATCATGTCAAATTACAATGATGCTTCCGCTAAGTATGATTTTCGGCTTTTGTCGCGATCATGATAAAGTATTTCGCGAAGTAAAACATGCGCGTATTTTAGATCGAGCAGAACAAAACGATTGCTTGTTTAGATCTGGAGGGGCTCATGTACAGTTTACCATAAACAAGCTTGCTCTGTGGATGCCATGTATAACACCATCGATCAAAAAAATGTCAGAATTAAATAGCATACTTGACATGCATACAAACAGAATTTATTTTAAGCCGCATAAAATATATCAGACAGCGGTTCCAAATACTACCGACTACACGTGGCGGGTCACAACAACATCAAGCGAACAACTGCCGAGACAAATATTTGTCGTATTTCAACAACACGCCCGACGAGGCAACCAACAACAAAATAATGCAATATTTGACCACGCTGATGTCAGACGAATATACGCTAGACTAAATTCGAAGCAATATCCAGAACGAGCTATAGAGTGCAATTTTTCAGATGACGCTAATAAAAATATTTCTCGACCGTACATGTATCTGCTTGACGCAATGCAAAAATATCAAGATGATGAAGATGGAACTCAGATATCAGCAGAGGAATTTCGTACACTTTATCATATATTTCATTTTGATGTTAGTAAACATAACGAGCGAATTGTAGACAGCATAGCGGATATTGAAATTACATGGACACCTGTAGCGGTTCCAGTAGCGCCGTTATACGTATACGCATTAGTGATCAGTCATAGATTTATCACGGTAGATTCTATCGGAGGTAAAATGGCAGTTCAAATTTAATCTACAGTTGTTATATAAAATGGCAAAATATATTGTAAAAGAAGTATATTTGACCGATGGCCAAGTTAAAAAAATTAGTAGCTGCTATTGCAAAGCGAGAACAGGTATCCTTAAAAATAAATCTTAATATTTCTGATGGTGTTTTAACAAAATTAGTGGTAAAAGAAACTCAAGTAAAAAAGTATGATCGTAAAAAACTTTTATTTTAAATTTGAGTGCTGCACAAATGACAGCGATGGCAAACGACATTGTCGTCAAAGTTGGGGTTCTGGGTCCGGCATTATCGGTATTAGCTAGCACAATAATACCCTAAAGTTTTGCCGGTGTTGGGAACATTAGGACTAGCAGCAATGTCAGGAGCAGTCTCTGGCGCAACGAAGAAAGCTTTTGAGGGTAATGGTATCATTCGTGGAAGTGGAATAAAAAAATTGTAAATTTTATGTAATTGATATATTATAATGCCACAACGGTAAAAAAAAATCGCCAACAACAAAATCGTCAGAAAAAAGAAAAAGAAAACAACAAAATCGCCAACTCCAAAATGCAAATGCATATGCAATCAAACAAAAGAAGGAGGAATTATTCCATTCGCTCCACTTTTGGCGGGACTAGCGGGAAGTCTGCTGCCAAATCTTTTAGGAATCGGACGTGGCCTAACATTACCAGGAACTCGACCACCCCGCTGAGTAATTATGATATAATCGATAAGTTAAAAGCAATTCCTGGATTTCACGAAGTTTATTCTAAAGATGAACTCACAGTAATATAATCGCCGTCAGCTGTAAGTTCGTGTGTGATAAATTTGCAAGATTTCAATGACGGATCCGGTACACATTGGGTAGCAGTTTATAATAATAATTATTTCGACTCTTTTGGACTTCCTCCAAGCGATGTAATAAAAAAGTATATGAACAAAAAATATTAAAAGGTATATTATTCGTCAAATCAACTCCAACCTGTTGGAACGTCTGCTTGCGGATATTATTGTATTATATTTATCCGACAGATATCCCAGGGCAGAAATCTCAATTTTTTAAAATTTATTTTACAGTTTGATAAGCAACATTCTCACGCCAATGATGAGATTGCAATTAATTTTATCTAAACTTACAAATACAATAATGTCAACATTTTGTCTCAAGTGTAGAACTAAAACAGAAAATATTAATGAAACAACAGAAAAAACAAAAACAACAGGATGATATTAAAGAGTATTTGTGCAATCTGCGGAAAAAGAAAAAATATGTTTTAAAGAAAACGTCCCCAACGAGAGTGTCCCCAGCGACAGTGTCGATAGGATCTGGTTATCCTGATATCGTCAAGGCGGTTATCTTAGTAGACGACTAAAAATGTAGAATGATATGCAACTGTGATTCTGAAAGAGATTTGTGTCTTGAGCAAAATAAAATTGAAAATTGTCGCATACTGTCAATGTTGTAACAACAGAGAAATAATAGGTACAGGTATATATATATATATATATATATATATATATATATATATATATATATATATATATATATATATATATATATATATATATATATATATATACACACACACACACACACACACACAAAATTATTGGAAAATTACTAAAACCAAAAGGCGGTTGGACTTTGCCAGGTCATCGATATACAGGACCTTATAATCCGCTAGATCAACAACTAGATTGAAACGATAATCCGTTGCCAGGACAACAGCCTTACAATTAAGTGGATGTAATAGCGATGCGTCATGATATCTGTTATCGTGATCATGAAAACTCGAAAGCATATTGTGATAAAGTAATGTTAGACGAATTACGTGATATGGAGCCAACAAATCTACGAGAACGTTTCGATAGAAGATTTGTTCAGGGAATGATTGGAGCAAAATATAAACTTGGACTCGGAAAAAAGTATACGATGATCTTGCAGTCGAACTACACAGACCTAAAAAATAAGTTTCCCACGACGTAAAGTTGTCGCAAACGCTGTAAATGATATCTGGACAATAGATTTGGTAGATGTATCCAATTTGGCTCAATTTAACGTTGGCGCTGATGGCGCTCCAAAAAGGTATTTGTTTAACGTTATAGACGTTTTTAAAAAATAAGCTAACAGAGTAACTGTTTCGGATAAGACAGGGACTTCAATGACTGATGCGTTAAAACAAATAACGAGTACAGAAAGAAAACCAAACAAAATCTGGACTGATCATGGAGCTGAGTTTTTAACAAAATGTTTGAGCAGTTTCTAGAACAAAATAATATAAAAAAATATGTTACAGGAAACGAAGGTAAAAGCATTGTAGTTGAAAGATTTAATCGCACGCTTAACGAAAAATACACAAACATATGACAGCTAAAACAACAACAGATACGTCGATGACCTTTCTCAAATCGTAGGCGAATATAATAACACGAAACACCAAACCATCAAAATATCACCTAATAATGGTATTAAAACTCCAATATTAGCAAATGAAAACATGTACCGCAGACATAAATTTAAGGTTGGTGATAAAGTTAGAATTTCTTTGATAAAAAAGGTATTTGCAAAAAAGATTTACTCCGAACTGGAGCGAAGAAGTATTTGTGGTTGATAAAGTTCTTTTGACAATACCTGTAACATACGCGTTAAAAGATTTGGCAGGGGAACCCATCATAGGTAGTTTTTACGAACAAGAACTACAGAAAACTGAGCAGGATGTTTTCGTTATTGAAAAAGTGATTAGGAAAAAAGGAGATACAAGTTTAGTCAAATGGCGTGGGTATAGCGATAAATTTGACAGTTGGATCCCAACCAAACAAATTATGATATAATGCTATTATAAATTTCCTCATACTTGTGTTTGACAGATTTACATTTTACTGGTTTACATAATGATACTAGATATTGTCTGCGATCGTCAGAGATCGTTGTTAGAATAAAAATCTTGACAAATATGAAATCGAATTTGATATTTTTCTGTCGGCCTGGCATATTGATGTTTATGAAAGGCCTGATTAGCTGCCAAAATATTTTTGCTGTTCGGCAACGGTAAAATTAAATATCATTATTTTTTTGCAATGTGATACTTGGCATTATATCGTTCAGTTGTTGGTCTGCTGTAATTAGATCTGTCAGCAACAGTGACTATCTCACCATCATCATCAGATTCGCTGTTATATAAAATATCATCTTCGCTATAACCAACAGATTTTTCTACGAAATATTTGGAAAATGTAATACTATGCGTGATTTTATTGCTAGCGACCTTATCGCTGACATCACTATTATCTTCTGCGTATAATTCAGCGAGTCGTTTCATCAAGTCCATTATTATAATATTTTTATCAAATTTATTGTTAAAAGATGACTGTCGAGGTAAAATATCACCAAAAAATTATTATAGTAAATTACAAAGAGCTAGCCGAAGCAGTAAGAAAATGTCTGTCGGGTTATAGGGCATATTCTGTTGACGTTATTGTAATACAAGGTGATTCTCATAAAATATTGCTAACAGAAGCAGAAAAAAATAAAATTAATGAAAGTGCAGTAACGACGCCAAAATTTGATCATAATGATGTTATAACATTTGCTCATCATTGTTTGACTAAAACCGAGCTATCAAATATTTTTAATCATCATATCTAAAAACAATCCTAGCATTGTATTCGCTTGAAAAAGCTGATCTTGTTACTCTATCGGCTATAAATTTTACTGCTCTGGAATTTATCTTATAATGTTTCGCCGCAGCTGTAATCATTTTGAATTTCATCTCCTCGTCCGTTTCGAGGTTTAACGAAACAACAGGTTTTGCTGGACATCTAAAATTAATACCATTGCTATTTTGTTCTTTTTTCACATTTTCCTGTTGGGTCACTAGCTCTAAATTTTCCAATCGATTGTCTGTGTTTACGTTATTGATGTGATTAATAACCAGACCATCGGGTTTAGATCCGTTGAACACCTCGTAAACAAACATATGACCAAGATAACGAACTTGATTTGTCGATGTTTTTCTAGCAGTTACATTGATATATCCCATATTGCTCATAGTACTAAAAACGTTTTTAGTCTTTCTGTTTCTCATAATGCCGCAATCGTTAGCCTCGTATAAATCAAAGACAGGATGCGGCTGAAACTCATCTTGTAAAGACAAATTTTCAATGTCATCAGTGACTGCACCGTTCACATGATATACACGCTGTCCCTTTGGAATATCATCGCAGAACAACGTGTAAATAAAATCTTTTCTAAGCATTGTAATCTTCTCAGTATTTTCTCCCTTTACACTAAACTGATAACCCGCTGGCGTTAATTTGCCGACAGATATTCCAGTTTTGATGTTAATGACTGAACCTAATGCATTTCCAGCATATAAGTTATAATTTGGGTGAACGTGATATACCTCTTGCTCATGTGCGCTTGTCAGATTTGCTGTCATTATACTATAGTGATTTTGTAGAACTCTAATTGTTTTTTCAACCCCAGCGCATGCGGAGTGTGAGGTAAATTATCAATTAGATATTAGACTATAGTATAGCAATGTCGAAATTGCGTGATATAGCCAAGAGATGCCTTATGGGAGAACCTGATAAAATAGCGACTGCTTTTGCAGGTTTTGATAATAGTTATAGGTTTGATAGACAAATCTTGCTAGTAAATTTTACTGCCACAAATATTTACCACCTACTACAGACAACTGTAAGACGTGAGCTCGAAAAACACAAAAGTATAAGATTATTAGTGCAATATCATGCTATATTTTCAAAGTTACTTGTAACGAAAGAATCAACTGAGGAGGAAATTGCAGACACTTATATTAACGCAAAATCAAGACGTGTTTTGCTTGGGACTGATCTTTTATCACTATCTGATGAAATACACCAAGAAATTTGGAGAAAAAAAATAGAGGAATTCACCGAATTAGGTTCGGGTTGGAAGTTTGAAATGATCAAAGAAATTTTTGTTTCACACGATGAAATATGACGCATTACGCGGTAGTTCGTATATTGCCCTACCACCAAAATTAAAAAATAAAAGCTGTTGTATAAACATAAAAAAACGTAGATAACAAATGTTTCCAATGGGCTGTTCTTTCCGCGCTATTTCCAGCAGACAAAAACGCTACTCGTGTTGAAAAGTATATCAGTCACGTGTCAAGATTAAATTTTAAAGATATTAACTTTCCAGTGGCAGAAAATCAAATACCAAAATTTGAAAAGCAAAACAATGTTTCAATTAACGTTTTCGGACTAGATGAAAATGAGGACGTATATCCGAGATATATTTCAGAAAAGTTTCACAATCGACTATAAATTTACTGTTTTATAAAAATCATTACGTTTGAATTAAAAACTTTAACGGACTAGTTGGTAAACAGTACAATAAGAATAAGAATAAAAAGTTCTTTTGTTACCGCTGCTTGCATGGCTGTACAAACAATGAAACATTACAAAATCATTTGCAATACTGTAGTGATGTACAAAGAATAACAATGCCATCTAAAAAAGATAGTGTGTTACAGTTTGTCCATCATAATCACAAAGTAAAAATTCCTTACGTCATATACGCTGATTTCGAATGCTTACTTTAACCTGTACTTGGCGTAGAAAATAATCTTAATCAATCGAGTATAATAAAAATTCAAAATATTTGTTTCATGTGGAGTAGCGTATAAGGTAGTTTGTTGTACTGATTCTAGATTATCTAAACCATTCCAATTATATCGTGGTAAAAATCCAGCTGTCTGGCTTCTCAAGCAGTTGATTAACGAAGTTGATAATATTACTTATCGTTTGTAAAGAGTAACGCCAATGATTAAATTAACACCTCAACAAGAATCCGATCACGAGCAAGCAGAAATTTGTTATATTTGTGAAAAAGCTTTTGACACTGACAAAAAGTACATGACCATTGCCATTTGACCGGACAGTACCGTGGAGCGGCTCATGATCAGTGTAATTTAAAATTTCATGCTCCAGATTTTATTCCAATTATTCTTCACAATTTTCCAAGATATGATAGTCACATTATCGTGGAAGCTTTTGGTGATCCTAAAAGCTCGTCTAAAACTCGATAACGTCGTCAAATGCATTCTAAATAATTTTGAAAAGTATATGTCAGTTACGCTAGGTAAATTGCATTTTATTGACAGCCTGCAGTTTATGGCAGCCTCGTTAGATGAGTTAGTAAACGGTTGTAGTAATTTTAATAACCTAAGAGACTGTTTTGGAGATAAATTGAATCTACTAGCTAAAAAAGGGGTATTTCCGTACGAATATCTCAATTATTGGAGTAAATTTGATGAAACATCTTTACCTGTCAAAGACAAAGTTTACTCGCAACTTAAAAATGAAAATGTCACCGATGACGAGTACAAGTATGCACAAGATATCTGGAAAGAGTTTGATTGTGAGACTTTTGGTGATTGTCACGATTTGTATTTGAAAACTGACGTGTTATTATTAGCAGATGTTTTTGAAAGTTTTCGAGAAGTGAGTTATAATAATTATGTACTAGATCCTTGCTCGTATTATTCTGCCCCTGGGCTGTCATGGGATGTTCTTCTACAGTTTAGTAAGGTAAGGTTAGAATTACTGACTGACGTCGATATGTTCAATTTTATCAAAAAAGGTATCAGAGGCGGTATTAGCGTGATAACGAAGAAATATGCTGAAGCAAACAACAAATATTTAAAAGAGTATAATCCTGAGCTTCCCTCGAAGTATATAATTTATCTAGATTGTAACAACTTATATGGTTGTTCAATGATAGATCCAATACCTCTTGGTGGATTTCACTGGATCACGGCTGATCGATTTCTATCTGAAACAGAAAAAAAGATACCCGAAGATGTTTCATATTTCGTTGAAGTTGATCTTGATTATCCAACTTGGCTACACAAATTACCCACGTGACAGTAAATTTCATGACGACACAAATAAAATGGTTATTGGTAAGTTCAAAGATGAAATGAACTCGAGCGCTATCAAATACTTTATTGGATTACGCAGCAAAATGTATGCCGTATTGTTAGACAATAATAAAATAACGAAAAAAGCAAAAAATCTTCCTCGTGATTTTGTTAAAAAGTTTATGCAATTTGATGACTACAAGTACGCGCTTGATGGCAGTGTTAGTTTTATGAGAGCTATGGCAATTCGTACTAATAATCATAGGCTTGATACAGATGTCATTATCAAACGTGGATTGTGTAATTTTTGATGACAAACATTATTGCGAAAATGGGGTAGATACACTTGCCCTTGGGTGTCCAACAGTATAACGAAATTGCATGCGTCCTCGTGCGCGTGCAAGTCAAACAACGTATTAGTTTCATTTATATGTTTGAGATTTTTTATGACATTGAGAGTCAATAGTTGATAGTCGTAGTCGAGTCATAGAGTAGTAAAGTCAGTTATACAACTTCTATTACCTTAAAAAGGTATTTTTTGTGCTAGATGAAGTTGTTTGTTCGTATGCCTACATAGAACAACATGTCGTGTTAGAGGAGCTAATTTTACTTCGTTTTTCTGAATAATTGTTTTCCTGGAGAACAACATTATTGATTTGGACAAAGATATTTTCCCGAAAATATTCTAAATTGAAACGAAACAATACAAACTGTGTGTGCTTTATTGTGCAAATTCTGGAATTTTCTGTTAGTCTACGTCTGACGTGGTCATCCACCATTTTGGACTGGAACTTCAGACACATCAGACTTTGTTTAGAACTTTTTAGAGTACTTATGTTTCTATTTCGAACAAACAATTTGGATCGTTTCTGTAAACCGTAAGTCTTGTTTAACATATTTGCATATTTACTAGGAAAATAAATTATTTTTGTTAACATTTACAAAACTTATTGTCTTCGCTCTTTTTTGTTACTTTGAACGAGCCGATATGTAACACTACTAATAAAAAATTATCGTCTTTTGCTTGTGACCACAAAGCTTTTTAGTAAGTGATATCTCTTGATGCTTTGTTTTGACTTGTTAAGCCAGCGGATGGTATCTACACTAACACGTTTTATTATATATGTCATGGTGAGATATTGAAATAGATAAATAGGAGAAAAATTATATCGCCCAGTGGCGATCTCACTTTTAGGGCCATCTTCTTGTCTATTTAGATATTATATATGTGTTATTCCGACCAGTATTTCCATATTTAGGCCCATTCCTCCTCTCTCTCCATCCCATCTTCTCTCTCCTCCCACCAAGATAAATAGCACTGAAAAAAGTGCCAAGACTTTAGACCGTCTTGTATACATTTATGTAATCAATGAGAATGTGACATCGGTAACCAAATGTAGGCTGTAAGTATTAAAAGTTTTGTAATCAGTTTTCCACATGAATCGTGCAAATATTCAGTGACTAAATTTACGTGACCTTTTAATATTCCTGTATTGTACTGCATACCTGGTACACTCAACAACAATGCTACTCTGTGTCACCCGTACAGTACTTCATACCTGTTTCACTCAACGATAAACGGAACCCATTGGTTATCAAAAGGTTGTGATTACGAATAGTAAGAAAATTGCTTACATTCATTGCAGTGATAATCGTGTCTGAGAACGATGGAAAAGTCAGGCATTGATTAGCATCGATCGCTAATCGAAATTAAATGAGAACCGAAATTTGATTGCAACGTATGTTACCGAAATAGACTACAAGCTTTCCAACACACGCAAATTAATCACTGAATTTATAAATAAAAAAAACTGATAATAAAATCCTTATAAGTAAACTCTTAATCATAAAAATATGTTGTTTGATGATATCGCTATTTTAAAGTATATTGGGAAATTATGTGATGTCTCTACGGCTACACTTTGTCCAAACATGTGTTAAAAAATTCTTTACGTTCGTCTAAAGAGTCATTAATTTCACAAGAACGCTAAAATTGTAGCAAATTGCTGAACCTCTCTATTCTGTAGTGATGCATTAGTGATGCAGCCGTGTATCACACTGACAAAATGGAGAAACAAATGCATGCATATTGAAGATTTTTTCACCCTAAATATTTTTTTAAAAAAATACTACATTTATTGAATAGATATAAGGAAATAATTTACTTTGCCACTCGTGACTATACACTTTTTCCACTTCACTGGGCGATATAATTTTTCTCCCATTTATCTATTTCAATATCTCACCATGAAATATATAATATTGACGTTCCGAACCATCTTGAAATTATCAGATGATATAACACTACTTGCAGTAAGTATAAACTACTTTATTGTTTTGCTGATATATGTGACCTCGTGGGTGCCTTATGGTGCCTTAATAGATTTCCAGTCTATGACGCCATTGGTTTTTATGAATAATGTTACGTCGGCTTTGGTATTAGTATTGACGATTGCCATAGAGTGCCAAACAGTAGCTGATTCTAATGCGATTTCATATTACTTTGGTGACCTGGGATCAGGTTCTATAACAGGATTATAAAAAAACGATGTTCTTTGAGATGAGACAAGTAAAAATATCATCGACATTTTTTATTTGTTATTAGCAGATGAAAACAGAACTGATTTGTGTTAGCGAATTTAATCGCTGTATAATACACAATACTTGTCAGTCGTTAAAAATACCTTTGATCGTAGATGATCACTTATATCAACTATTTTATCTTCTATTTATATGCTATTGTTTCCAGGTTAGCAACATCAATCAAAATTAGCAAATTTAAGAAATAAATAAATCGGATGATTTTATACCAGGTACTATTTCATCTATCAACTGTGGTAAGATACAGAATAAGCTACAGACTTAACTCCGAGCGGAGAATCAAATGCAATATTACATGATCATTGACAGCGTACTTAGACCTTGCTGGAGAATCAATAACAGGTTTGGTAGACATGGAAGTCAAAGTGATATACAACACAAAACTCGGTAATACTCCGTTGTCCAGTGACAGCCGGGTAGCAAACGAAAATTAGGTTAGACAAAATTTTGGGATAAAATCCGATGACACAATACCAGGCATGTTAAACCTGAGCTTCAACAAGATAACATAGCAGCCTTTAGAGCAATAACATATGATCTAAGAAACAAGAATTACGTCGATGTTTGATCACTGGTTATACCGCAATATGAGTAACAAAATCAGAAGACACAATGACAAGCACGCTAAACATGGGATAAAATAAAATAACAAGAACATATTATCCAATATCTCAATTTGATCTGACAAACAAATCTTAAATCGACGTGGTAGTAAATAATGCAGTTGCCGTTGTAGGTACATTAGCTGATGCTCTTTATGGTAAGCGAACAGGAGGTACAATCACAGGAACTATCGACATCGTAGCAAATAAAATAACAACATACGTAACTGTTGCCGCATCAGATCTTGAAAATAAACCTTATGTTGATAGTGTTGTTGGCAGCACAAAACGAACTAGCAGTAACGTCGGTTATATTCCACAGCTTGTTGATTGATAATTGACAGTTTTGCTAAACGACGAATATTTCACGAGCTTGATATGGACTGTCCTGAAAAAAAAAACATTACTTGAGGTAGTATATTATGATCATGACGCTAATCTACTTTCTACAGCATATATGATATTGGTTGACTCGAAGACAAACAGCGATTATGAAAAGTATTTTAAGCAACAGATAAAGGCGGCTCTGATAGCAGTAAATACAATTCAGTCGGCGATTGAATCTTACATCGATGCTGAGCGAGGTCTATTCTATCAAACACTCGATGACATAACAAGTATCAGCCATACTATCAAACATGTTGATGTTTGGAGTAGACTTTAATCATTATAAATAAATTTTATTATAAAAATGAAACTAGAAAGCTGCTAACGGAAACAAAATACAAAAATAGAAAAGATTTTATTGTTTGGTCTATGCAGTACTTGTACATAATCAAGTGTGTAACAATATTTAAAATCATTAAATTACACTGAATCAGCAAAATATAGTTACTAGGACAGTGTAAACGATATTACTAAAATACCAGCAAATTTTGATTATACACCTACTATTGAAGCGTTTGTAAAACTTTATTATGCTGATTATGAAGATACAACTTCTGATGTATACAGCGGATATAAAACTTTTATAAAACTTGCTGATAATGTTAATAGTAAATTTCGTGCTCTGGTAAACAAAGGTTTACCTTTTATTATTAATTCAAAGAAAAAGATCCATGCGTTTTCCCATATCCCGTGTGAAGGACGGCAAATATGTCACTTCCATTGATAACTGATTTTATTACATCATACTGTAGTTCTTTAATATTAAAATAGTATCCATTTTCTTAAAGGATCTCATTGGCAAGAGCTTCAATGTATTCGTTTTTACCTGCCAATTTTGCAATATAGGTTTATGCACCAAACCGTCCAATCCAGAAAGAAGACAAAAACTCGAAAACATTGAATGAAAGTCACGCCATGTCTACAATAACAAAGAAAAAACACGTAGTATTCAATATATATATATATATATATATATATATATATATATATATATATATATATATATATATATATATATATATATATATATATATATATATGTATATATGTTCTTTTATGTTTACAATGTTTTACTCTATATCAGTATTTTAATTTAGACTATGCAGTCTGAAATAAAGAATTCTTATCTTATATTAATTGAGATAACAACAACCGGAAACATGTCGCTGTCGCATATTCCCGGAAAATGCTGACTGATCACTATGAAACTACATATCAACAGTTTTGTTGTTATCACGTGAATATTTGAGATGTGACGTTTATGCATATCGGCTGCGAGATTTAGTTAGTCGTGTGACTGGCATCAGTACACAATAAAATCCAGTTCAGTACCAACGAATGTAGTCCCAGTCTATTTTTAGATCACTTTTTCTTGTCTCAGATTGGTGGTGATACAAGAGTTAGATTTTGACATTCTTGGTAAGGATTTAAAGGGAACTGTTTATTCTTTAGAATGTGAGTTTATGGTGTGGTTGTATGTGCCTATTATGGCGACAGTGCACATTGAATAATACGGTCATGATGATGATTCGGAAGTGAAATCTGTGTTCTGTTGCATGGTGTTTTGTTTACAATTCAGCCTCTCAAAAAAATGCAGGTCAACCCTTGACAAGAACTTCACCGTAACGTCATCTTTGAAGGTATTTTAGATTAACATATGATTTGTATTGATTGTCACACAGTGGACAGTTTAGTACTGAGAAACAAATGTAAAGACTATATAGTAAAATTAATTGTGTTCTATGACCGACTAACAACGCAAATGGGGCGAACGAGGTCAAAATTCATCAATGCTGTCTATTCGTCTTGTCTAACAACGGATTAAATACAAAATCGTGTAATGCTTGTAATTTCTGAGAAGATAAATGATTTCCCTATCGATTTAATGTAATTATGGGTCAATGTAAGGTCATTTAAGTTTGCTAGGCCTGATAGTTGGCGAGTACCCTATGCCGATACCAAATGGTGTCGGCAAATTCCAACTTTTTGATAGGGAATGGACTCTGACCCAATACCACAACATACAAAACCAAATATCAAAAATGGGGTGTCAAGGGTAAGAGGAAACTCGGACTAAATGGGCATATAGTTTGTGAATAAAAACAACTAATAAACAACAAAAACATATCTAATCTAAAGGAAATTTATTATGAATTATTCAAACAGTTTCTGTCCCTGAGACAATAAATATAGTGAATATTAAGCGTAAATAAAGTTCAAAAATTGATTAAAAAGTGTTTGAGTAAGAAAGATCATAGACAAAATGCTACACACACGAAGATTGCTATTAATATAAAACATATAATCATTTATAATAGCTTTCAGTGTTGATGCATTTTATGAACGATTCGAGTCTTACAGTTTTATATTTTCAGATTAGTGCCCCGTCGTATAATGTACGAGATAATGAACAACATCCATACGTTTAAAAATGTGATTTTAGTATCTTGTAATTCAACGCTTCTTTATTTGCTGGTCATTGAAGAAGAATGAGGCGATGAAACCTGAAATGAAAGAAATGCAAAACTGTAACTCACATGCTCTTGAGTTTGACAATTGGACGTTTTTTTTTCAACCCTCTCGTACAGTATTACATACTCATGATGTCAGTACATTGCATTTTAAGTTTTGGTTTGAATTATTTTGCTACTGTACACATTAGAGAGCACGTTTGGTAGAGATGGGAGGCTGATTTACGTTAAGAAGCTTTATATTAGATGCATTACCGTCTCCTTGAGAATGGCCTACTCTACAGGAGAGTAGCTCTATTTGAGTCCAATAGAAATCAATACTTGATGTCGGATACCAACGTATTTCAGTGGAATAAAATGTTCTTTAAATATAAACTCCATCTTATCACATTGTGCGACCACTCTATGCATCAGTTCAAAATTTGGTAGAATGCTACTGATCAAACTTCATGTCACTGGGAATGACGTTAAAAAGAAAGAAAAAATAATTATAAGCGAAAATCAAGGCAATCAGACAAATGAAGGCTTCTTGAAAAAATTTTTTTTATATTTTACTTCCTATTTTTTCCCCAAGGACTAAATCTAAATTGTTATAAAATAAACTCTCTCTCTCTCTCTCTCTCTCTCTCTCTCTCTCTCTCTCTCTCTCTCTCTCTCTCTCTCTCTCTCTCTCTCTCTCTCTCTCTCTCTCTCTCTCTCTCTCTCTCTCTCTCTCTCTCTCTCTCTCTCTCTCTCTCTCTCTCTCTCTCTCTCTCTCTCTCTCTCTCTCTCTCTCTCTCTCTCTCTCTCTCTCTCTCTCTCTCTCTCTCTCTCTCTCTCTCTCTCTCTCTCTCTCTCTCTCTCTCTCTCTCTCTCTCTCTCTCTCTCTCTCTCTCTCTCTCTCTCTCTCTCTCTCTCTCTCTCTCTCTCTCTCTCTCTCTCTCTCTCTCTCTCTCTCTCTCTCTCTCTCTCTGCCTAGCTTACCAACAGCAAGTATCCCGGCAGATAGCAAGAAAATTCCGTGCCATCCTGTCAGCTCTTTAAGTGTCGTTCCAAGCAGTGCCGTTCCTATTCCGGAAAAAATCTAATGCAAATAAATAAATAATACGTTTTGTCGGTTTTCTCTTTGTCTTGAATTGTGTGTTTGTGTGTGTTTGTGTGTGTGTGTGTGTGTGTGTGTGTGTGTGTAATTTTGCATTTTTAACGTAGCTTTAACAATCTTTCAGTCATATTGCTACGACATCTGCAGCGTGTCAGTTTATAGTGATGCCTAGCACTGGGGGGTCATGCCGGAGACACAGTGTATAGTGATGCCTAGCACTGGGGCGTCATGCCGGAGACACGTAGCATGGTGTCCCACCCAGTCACATTATTCTGACACCAGACCGACAAGTCCTAACACTTGCCTCTTAATGCTGAGCTCCAAGCAAGACAGCTATTAGTACCATTTTTAGAAGTCTTTGGCATGACTCGGCCGGGGTTCGAAACTGCGACCTCCCGCATTCGAGACGGACGTTCTGACCTATATAAAACTTGTTTAAAAGACTTTTTTTCAATTCTTGGGGCCTTTGCCAGAATGGTACAAATCGGGCCCCGTGTCTGTTGAGGTCGTTCCTGAACTTAATGTTTATTACAGAACTACCTAAAGTCCTAACACAGTTGAAAGAAAGTCAATTCATCTTAAGAAACAATGTCGCTGTAAAACAAAATCACTGATGCAGATACGGAAATGGAAGTCTTTGGAACATGGCTCCACACGACTCCTTTCAAAGGTGTTGCTGAGATTAGAAATCACATGACAATAACAATTATCTTCCCTTATGCCTCCTTCTTTCTATAAGCACATTTAGTCTCATGAAAATGATTGCGATGACTGGTACCAACGGACGAGCTTACTATTCTATTTTGAGACAAGGTTTCCGAACATCGGATCCATATAGTCAAAGGAATAATCACTGATCTCCCTCTCTCTCTCTCTCTCTCTCTCTCTCTCTCTCTCTCTCTCTCTCTCTCTCTCTCTCTCTCTCTCTCTCTCTCTCTCTCTCTCTCTCTCTCATGTACAAATGGAGACAAAACATTAATGTAGCTTAAAGGTCAAGTCTTTACATCAGGGAAACCTGAAACTGTGACAAGATTTATACAAGAAGCTCAGAAACCGGATCTTTACCAAAGGAAACATGGAAGTGTGGGAAGATATATATCATGCCAGCAAAACGCGTGTTGTTTAACGGCTTCTTTAGTTGCTTGTCAATCATGTTCACATTCCTTGAAAGGGTATTTTTCTGTGTCATAGATATTCTACGTTGACCCAGCATATCCTTACCAATACACAAAAACACGCAGACGCACACAAACGCACACACACGCACACATTCTGAAACAGCATTTTAACCTTACCAATACAACAGACACAAGTCCAAAATTTATCCCCATATTGTCTGCGCCATAGATGTTTGAAAGTGATGCTGGAAGCACGATCCGCAAGCCGCAGAAAGAGAAATAGACGGCACAAACCCAAACAAAGAAGAACGCTTCGCCACAAAATTCAGACGCAATAAAGGTGGCCGTAAAACTGGCAAATAATCCTGTCACACATAGCATTGCAACCTGAAATGAAATAGAAAGTAAACACCTATCTTAGAAATGCTGGATGCCATTTATCTACTGCTTCTTTAAGTTTCCTGGTTCTGCAAGTTGATTATATTTATAAAAGTCAAATTGTCTGCACTGATTCTTAGCTGTTGGAGTCTTTTTCTGTGGTACGATCCTGTAGCAAACTCAGCAACGCATAACACGCAATAGACACGAAGTGATCGAGTAATTCATAGAGACCTACTAAATATACCGATAGTGCGATTGTTTAAATAGATCGATTGATACATCACCACAAAGATAGATAGATAGATAGATAGATAGATAGATAGATAGATAGATAGATAGATAGATAGATAGATAGATAGATAGATAGATAGATAGAGACGGACAGACATAGTACTCTACCTTAAAAGTGAATCGGTCCATCAAGGCTCCCCAACAAGGACGACCAACGCAGTTAAAAATGGATGAACAAGATCCAACAAGGGCCAGAAAATGGTCGTCCTGGATAAATGTCTGTCCATATGACTGAAAAATTCCAAAAGTAAACTATGTTCTGAAGGACAACTGCTAAGAAAACAGATTTTTTAATATTCGGTTTTGCAAAACAATATGGACAAAATCATAGTATAAAGGTGGCATTTTATTTGAAATATTTATTGCCAAGAGTATAGAAATATTGGATAGGACAAGAGTATAGAAGTATTGGATAGGAAAAGAATTTGCCAGTTATTGTAAGTCAACTTATTCATAAGCTGACTACAACGATGTGTTGATGAAACCTATTTTATTCTCTTGAAGGTATAAGAGACCTTAACAACAGATGTCGATAAGCAACTATCTGTCATTACCTGATCGTACGAAATAATATACAGATAATCAACTATCTGTCATTACCCGATCGTACGAAATAATATACAGATAATCAACTATCTGTCATTACCTGATCGTACGAAATAATATACAGATAATCAGCTATCAGTCATTACCTGATCGTACGAAATAATATACAGATAATCAACTATCTGTCATTACCTGATCGTATAAGACAATATACAGAAAATCAACTATCTGTTATTGCCTGATCGTACGAAATAATATACAGATAATCAAGTATGAGTCATTACCTGATCTTATGAAATAATATACAGATAATCAACTATCTGTCATTACCTGATCGTATAAGACAATTTACAGAAAATCAACTATCTGTTATTGCCTGATCGTACGAAATAATATACAGATAATCAAGTATGAGTCATTACCTGATCTTATGAAATAATATACAGATAATCAACTATCTGTCATTACCTGATCGTATAAGACAATATACAGAAAATCAACTATCTGTCATTACCTGATCGTACGAAATAATATACAGATAATCAAGTATCAGTCATTACCTGATCGTATGAAATAATATACAGATAACGAACGTAATTTTAGCAGTTTCGAGTGGCCGAGTGGTCTAAGGCGCTGTCCTTTACGGATCACTGCCATCTCACCTCAGTCTTTGTGGGTTCCGCGAATATGGAAAGGTGAGAAAGCTTGCCCGTAGCTTCTTGTGGGTCGGAGGTTCTTTGCGCGGATTTCCCGGTTTCTGCCTCCACAATACTGGCCGCCATGTTTAGCTTATCGTGTGCTGAAAAATGGTGTCAAGCCCCACAACAACAACAATAATAACGACGACAACAACAAGAACAACAACAATTACTGCTACCATTGTTGTATTAACTACTACCACATCAACTACTACTACTGCTACAACTACTAACAACAACAACAACAACAATAATAATAATAATAATAATAATAATAATAATAATAATAATAATAATAATAATAATAATAATAATAATAATGTGTAACATAGTGTGTCGTCCCAAATAGCATGCACGTATTAAAAATAGGGTACAACCGCAAAACAACGATTACAGGATTAACACAATGGTTCTCTGACTTTTAAAATTTTGCAGGATAAAAGGCAAAATTATGTAGGATATAAATAGTACTGTTGATTATTTGTATAAAGTTAAAATTTAATGTTCTTTGCATTACAATCCTCGTAAGAAAGTCCACAAGCCCTTCTCTAATTATCATATTTGGGACATTTGAAACACATCTTCTATATCTACACAAAACGGGCAAAATCTTTCAACGTAGAAAATATTTTTGATATCTACGGTACCTATATTTGCCACTATGGGAAAGCTTTCATTTCTAAGTATGCATATCAGGCTAACAATGTTCGAAGACTTTACATAATCTATACAGTGTTGATAATTCAGATTGCTACTTTTCTTATTATGCGAACGTAATCTGTCTATGGAATTTAAATCTCTTTTTAGTTATTTTTAAAAACAATATATTTCCAACGTTGTTTAAGTATAACGAAAAAGAGTTTCTACAACTACTACTACTACTACTACTACTACTAATAATAATAATAATAATAATAATAATAATAATAATAATAATAATAATAATAATAATAATAGTAAATAAGGCAGTAATCCCCCCAATTTCGTATTCTTCAGGCTCTACAATTTTTGACACTTCAAAGATCACTAGTCACTGGCCATTTTGCCTTTCTGACTTTTAATCCTACATAAGTTGTCTGACCATTTTAGTGAAGTGAAAAATGGTTTTAAAACTGTAATGTATATTTCAAGACATACTCTTGTACCTTGTAGAGCGTGGTAACAAATCCCATCCCACAGTCCATACAGAATAGGACCACCAACCATATGTAGAAGTTTCTAGATCTAAAGGTGATCTTTATAACCTGCAACACAGTCTGTTTAGATTTTACGACCTGTACATTTGGTTCATCTTTTGTTTCTTCCATTTTCTCATTAGATGTTGGATACTCATTTAGATTTCCGTTTGCAACTATGGCATCCCCTTTCTCTATGTCCTGCGAGTTCATATGCTCCCCAATAGATGATCCATTTATTACTGTCGTAACCACGTTTTCGTTACTATGGGAACCATTTAGATGTTTAACATTTGCTCCGAAAGAATCATTTAGAATTCCCTCTGTTGTGAGGTGACTGTCCTTTCTTCCAGGTATATTAAGCTCCACTTTTACGCCCTAAGATTAGAAAGAAACAAATTTGCGACAATGTAACTCTCTCTCTCTCTCTCTCTCTCTCTCTCTCTCTCTCTCTCTCTCTCTCTCTCTCTCTCTCTCTCTCTCTCTCTCTCTCTCTCTCTCTCTCTCTCTCTCAACACACACACACACACACACACACAAACGTAGAATTTTTTCCTACACACACACGTAGAATTTTTTCCTACACACACACGTCATTAATAAATCTTGCTTTTGTAACTCCCACTCCATCCCCGTGGAAGATCTATTACTAAAGCCCCACGGTCTAAGTGTGGGATACAAAATTTATAACACGGGACAAATCTCAAGAGGAAGATGCCATCATACAATAAATTACTTGCAATTTTAAAACGTTTTCAGTTATTTTAATATTTTATGAAAACACTGTTGAAGATTAACCATCGTGGTTCAATAGAAGTATCCAATGTTAAAAAGTTTGTTTTGATTTTTTTTAATTGAGTACAATCTTTTATGATAACATTCTCACTTCTTGCTCAAGAGTTTTCATTGAAAATCAGTGATTTATAACAGGTTTATTTTAATCGGTATATGTTACCTGATCGGGAGGGGACGTAATCATGATAATTCCGATTATCTGCATGGCAGTGTAGGTGGCGCCAAGAATCAAGAAACTTGTGGGCACGCGGTCTAGAAGATCATCGTCTGAGAAATATCTACAATAGAATGGCGACCTTGATTAATGGCCCCTGCAGGCTGGTGCAAGTTATCGTTGCCACAGCTAAAAGAAGTAATAAATTGGAAAGTGATTGAGGAGCAGTAGACCAAACTATTTTCCGAGAGCCACGATTTGCTCTAAACGCTAGTGCCTTAATTTGTTATTTACTCCGAATTCATGCAAAAATATTTTGCCATTACTAACTTTTATTTAGGGTGCTTGCATAGAATATTAAAAAGATAAAATATGCTCGATTTAACATATATGTTGTTTTCACCGTCAGTCAACCATGTTTTCATCAAAATCATGATAAATTACACCGATGACATCCCAAAGTGAAACCGGTTCCTAAAAATATTGCTTAATGAACATCTCGTATTTGTCTTGTTCTGGTAGTTTTGCATACTGGGTCTGTCTACTTTTTTCTATTCAATTATTATAACCAGACCACCACCACCAGGCACCCTACCATCATACACGACTTACCTGTCTGATCCCACGATCACATCAGGCACCTTGTTATCGGGATTGATGTATCGCGTAATGGCCTGATTGAAAACCAAGGCGCCTCCTCCAAATCCGGCAACAATGATCCCTCCCGCTAGACCCGGGTTATTAGGCATCCACTGAAATTTGGGGAATATATAATTACATGTCACATTCATATGTAATTACACGACATGTCCAAGTATCATAGCAGGGCATGTTCATATGGAAATAAGGAATATTAAATAGGGTTGAATTCATTCCACAAGATGTGGTGAACGCAAGATTGTATTTGAAAGCACGAGAGAGAGAGAGAGAGAGAGAGAGAGAGAGAGAGAGAGAGAGAGAGAGAGAGAGAGAGAGAGAGAGAGAGAGAGAGAGAGAGAGAGAGAGAGAGAGAGAGTTTTTCTAGAAGTATTTCCGTGTTTAATGATGTGATATGATGGAGCTGTGATAGAGGTCTTAGACGTGACGCTGGTTTGGATGTCGAGTAATGGTCTGTTTGACCTGGCATGCATCTTATTTGCTGCTGTCGGTGGTGACCTTAACTCGGAGGAAGATAGTGGTTATCTCATGTTGAGGGACCAAAGGTCAAGGACCAGCGGGCCTGCAGGGAAAAAATTGGTCCTTAGGCAGGCTGGGAGGGGCGGGCCATTTTTGGTGGCTCCTTGACAATAGACATGTGGTTCATCTGGACTCCACAGGTTATCTCCCACGTTTGGGTTACACACCACTATCGCTACTAAACAGCAAAACCACCGTCATTGCTATCAGACTAAAAATATAATTATTATAGCTATTTGAACCACCGTCATTGCTATTAGACTAGAAATATAATTATTATAGCTATTTGAGCTAACATCATTATCGCCGTTTGAGCGAAAATGTTATTTGTGTGAACATCGTTATCGTCATTTATTTTGGAAATTATTATAATTAATTCTTTTCAAATTCATTTATCACCATTTAAGTACAAACTTGTGGTAATATGTACAAAACCATTTACCAATATTTGAGTGAAATTAATTTAAGTCATTAACCTTTGTTTCTCTTTTGCGTGTTTCTTTTTCAATATCAGTTGATATTTCGTTTAAAATGCAGTTCGTTCTAGTTTAGAACTGTATTATGTATCCGTTATTTAACTCAGTGCGCATCATTGTATTAAATGATTTGGACTTTTGCGCAAAATTTTGATTCCTAGTTTTTCTACCTTTAACTAATCTTTAAATAAGCATAGTATTTTCGTAACCATTCTAATTGTCGTCATGATATGACACCAACCCGGTTCATCTTGTTACATGCAGACTGTATTCATCACAACTTATTTTTTATAGAAAATCCACACTGACACATTCCCATTATACTTTGAGGATACACTTGACATTTAGCATTTATTTGCAAAAGCACTAAGCAACACATTTGTGTGGTATTTTTGCAGTCAAAATACTATAAGAATTAAAAATATTTGGCTTTAATGCTAACATTTTCCACTGTCTCCCTTGGGTTATATTTATTTATTATAATACTTGTCGATAACTGGCAAAAGTTACATTATATTTTGAATTAAAAAAGTTCTCAACATAATGATTACCGTATTGAAATAATCTTGCCTTATGTCCGACACAAAGAATATAGTAAATTTCAGTAACATTTTTGAGGAAGTTTTTCAAGCTGTTACTGTCTTTGTCTATTTTTAAATTTAACAAAGCATATTTAATTATAAGATCATGCTGTCATTTTGTTTCTGAAACCTTTCTCACAATATGTGCTACGTTCTATTCATCGCAATAATACCTGTAATCGTTATATATATATATATATATATATATATATATATATATATATATATATATATATATATATATCCGTTTGTCATTTGTTGATCCCAGCAATATGTATAATGAGAACTATCAAAATGTAAAGTACTACCTTCTGCCTCTTTTATATTCTTTTATTCTGATGCATCATTTTGACAGTATTTGACAGAGCTCTGGACTCGCTTGGGACGAATTCAAATTTAACTTGCTTTTCTTCAGGCAGAATACTTTTAGGTATTTCGTTTCATAATAATACAATGTTTAGCAGATTACATATTCAGCTGATGTTTATTTGTGTAAGACATAATCCTCATCTGGATCGGCCAATGCTACCAGAGAGAAGATTGTGCTAGAAGACTGCATACATCAGTGATTTATTATCTGTCTTCTGTCACAATCAACATTCCATGAATACCGTCTTTAGACACCATCTACGATATGTCTTCTGTCACAATCAACATTCCATGAATACCGTCTTTAGACACCATCTACGATATGTCTTCTGTCACAATCAACATTCCATGAATAGACACCATCTACGATATGTTTTCGGTCACAATCACCATTCCATGAATAGACACCATCTACGATATGTTTTCGGTCACAATCACCATTCCATGAATAGACACCATCTACGATATGTCTTCTGTCACAATCACCATTCCATGAATAGACACCATCTACGATATGTTTTCGGTCACAATCACCATTCCATGAATAGACACCATCTACGATATGGCGACCGATCTGCCTCTAGTACCGCAAAATGTGTGACAAGAGAACCGTGAGTGGAACCTTTCATTTATCCAGAACGCAGACATAAATTTAGTTGTCCATTTGACACAAACATATCTACTTTGCGTATCAATTTTACAGCTCAAAGAAATGTTATTCGATCCGTTCATAACCTTGCTTTGGTAATTTCTGAAAATTCGAAATGTGACTATGTGGTCCCAATATTTCTCGTGAAATGGAGCGATATCTGATAGAGTGTACTTGACGGTAAGATAAAGTGTGTCTGTATTTGAGTTTTTCTTCTCATGCTACTAAAGTATGTATGTTAGATACAGGTCTACTTCATGAGATTGATTAGTACCTAATATTCATATTCTCAGGAACAAATAAAGAAGCCTAATGCTTAAACCTTTAAAGCTTATCAGGATTTGCGCACGTTAAAGCTGGACAACAACATTATTTGTCTTCATTCTAGATCATATTCGCTCTCATTCATTAAACATTTTGTGGTACATGAAAGAGGTTATTGTTGTATCACCCTGTAGTCACCGCGAATTTGTTAGTATTATTTTGTGTTTTTTGTGAGGTTTTTATATTTCCATTTACGAATGGCTATTGCATTCAATAGAAACGTTAAAGTCTTAACAGACAGTAGAATTGAGTCAGCTGTGTTTGCCTAAGATGAAACAGCTGGCAGAAGTAATATAACATGTTCCGGAAAGGCACCTTCAACAAAAAAAAATTGCGGTATTGTCATACAGATGGATTTTTCCACCAAGGAATTCTGAAAAGCATATTCCAAAATGTTAATATGCTGATTCCAAGCTATTATATAACAAATAAAAATAGTCTTGGTTTAAGTAAACGTTTAAGTAAAAGAACAAAACCGGATCTCGTTTTTATATGATGTAGAAAAATGAAAGAAGCATAAAGTCTAATTATTTAGAGTATAAAGACCTTGATAACGGATGTGAGCGTCGATGTGTAAGCGGCAAACATCCCGAAGCCAAACAGGAAGCCGTAGGTGGCTGCGAAGGCAATAAAAGACTTCTGCAGGGTGAAATAACTCAGCAACACTGATCCACTGAAGAAAAAAAAAAGATTTAACGATGCTCGAATCTTCTTACTGGTTGATAAAATTATAAAAATTGCCATTCACAGAGAACATTATCATAGTTAAATACATTTTATGCAAGATTGTTTAAAACCTGTAGAACGCACATAACAAATACCTATGCACGACTATAATGGACATATCAGATACCGATGCAAGACAGTTTAAAGGCTGTAAATTGGACATATCAGATACCGATGCAAGACTGTTTAAAGGCTGTAGAATGGACATACCAGATACCGATGCAAGACTCTTTTAAGGCTGTTGAATGGACATATTAGATACCGATGCAAGACACTTTTAAGGCTGTTGAATGGACATGCCAAATATTAATGCAAGACAGTTTGTTTAAGGACTATAGAATGGAACTACCAAATACCGATGGGAATGTTTAGCGGAAATGTTTTAATTAAGTTTGACACTGAATTGGATAATGTTGGAAAGTAATAAAGTGAAATTGTACTTATGTCGAAGAGTAATAAATTGAAATTGTAATTATGTCGGAAAGTAATTATTGAAGAGGAACAAACTGAAATTGTAAAATTGTCGAAGAGCAATAAAATGAAATTGCAATAATGTCGAAGAGTAATACAATGAAATTTGTAATAATCTCGTAGAGCAATAAAATGAAATTGTAAGTTTATTCTATCCAAGACTGCAAACCAACATTGTTAACTTATATCTCGTATAATTTACATATTTAATTGAATTAGAATCAGAACCTTGTAATCCTGCATTAGTTTGTAATTTAATTAATTAATCAATAAAACTGTTATTTGGATATTGGGAAGAGCAATCCGAAAAAAAGATCATTATTTTAAAACTGCAGCAGTTGATAAGACGGGACTCTCAGTTGAAATCATTTGCAGAACTGAACGTTATCTTTACTTTCAGATGCAAAATGTATCGATAATCTGAATTTCAATTCTTTCAAATGCAAAATGTATCGATAATCTGAATTTCAATACTTTCAAATACAAATTGTATCGATAATTTGAATTTCAATTCTTTCAAATGCAAATTGTATCGATAATCTGAATTTCAGTACTTAAATGTCGATAAAATAAAAAGGTATGCCTTCAAGATTACACTACTGATATTAAAAGAATAATGTTTCAAACGTTGAGACATATTTTGAATATTTTATGATGCAGGTTATATTATTTAAGGCTTAATGAGACCGAACAAATATTTCAGTTTCTTTTTTTGCAATATGTAACAAATAAATTTAGATCTAACTGAATTTTTATAATTCAATTATCGAATATTTCAATATAACGCCAAATAATAGGAGTACCATTTTTAGCGGTGTCGAATATTGTATTTGAATTTATATTTTGAAGTAGAAGGTAAATTTAATTAGTGTAGGTATCATTGAATTTACGATGTCTGTGTTATCTATGCAGACCATATGTACTGTTCTACCTCTTTTTTCATGTGAATTATGCAAGTAACAAGCACTACAAGTGAGGCAACCTGATAATGAGTGGTGTTATAACAAGGTTGAATTTTAAAAGTTCATTAGCATACAAATACAGAATAATCAATCATGTGAAATCACTGTTCTCATGAGCCGAAAACTAAAATAAAATTAAAAAGTAGCAGAAATGAACAAAAAAGGGGGAG
Source organism: Potamilus streckersoni (assembly GCA_016746295.1). Classification (NCBI taxonomy): domain Eukaryota; kingdom Metazoa; phylum Mollusca; class Bivalvia; order Unionida; family Unionidae; genus Potamilus; species Potamilus streckersoni. The sequence goes on from JAEAOA010000489.1 coordinate 637,874, forward strand.
AAAGTTGACGGCTTACATGATGATACCTATAGACTATTTCATGGAGACTTCGGCGAACTTCGTAATTTGCTCGGAATTTTGATCACGTAGGGGTTAGTCAGCTTGACCGCAATATCCAATTGACAGCTGGTGGTCAGAACTTGACGGACGCATCAGCATTAGCATCATCTGTTCCAATTACTTCAGCTTCGTTTATCGAGTTGAAAAATGCCTATTCAACAGCGATGATGCCACAGATTGATTATTATTGGAATAATAAATTTATTATTGGAACCGAACTGTCTTATTTTCTTGAAACCAGGGCAGATTTTAAAGCTAAACGAGAGTTGCTATGAGCTGTTTACATCTGGAAATGTACATGTGGGTATGGAAACGGTGTCGATGTTAAAAATTTAATCCTTTTTTTAAACCATAACACTGTATTATATAAATCGAGTTTCGTTTACCAATATAAGGAATATTTTGGTATTATTACGCAGTATAACAAACCTAGAATATTTTTCGACGGTAAAGCTGCAGAAGTCTCTTCACCGTCAGCACTAAAATGCAGCAAACACATTCTCGCATTCTTGAATTGAGACATTCGTTTTCCAGTCAATTCAAATTCCGATTGTTTTGTTCGTATGAGCCACTGTTTCAACAAAAAATCATCTCTCCATGGCAGACGATGGAATCTAATGCCACACCCTTGATTGGAACGAGTTTTGTAATTCTGACGTTACAAGTAGCGGGCATTTCTTAATTTGTTTTAATCTAATACTTCTAAACAACAATGTACGCCATTTTGTTATGTACATGTAACCACCAGCGTTTGATTGGCTGGAGTATAAAGTGACTCGGGAGGCTTTTCGGATAATTACGGAACAACTCGGTTAAATCCGGTATGAAATGGGCTATTACGAAGCTGACGGGTTCTTTGATACCTATTAATAGCAGATGGGTTTCTTGATGCCTATTATCAAGTTAACGGGTTATTTGATCTCTGTTAACAAGTTAACGGGTTCCTGACAACATATTTGATAAAAAGAATAGCAATGGTGCAAACTGGTTTAGGGAAGGCCTATTCTATACAGCTATTAAACATGCATATAAGCATCTTTTGTCAAGCATTAAATGAGCAAATAGATTCTTGCCTAAAAAGCGCACATCCCACGGTGGTGGAAATTCTTGTGCCGAATCTCGTGAAAAGAAGACCGCCTATCACGTTGCCGATTGACTGGCTCACCTTCGCTATGCTCGGGACCCACAGACCGTCCACATTGTTACGGTTCTTTTCGCCGACCCTATATCGCAGATACGAGATTATATAGGGGCTGAAGTTTCCTGCAAGTGACAGAAATCTTGTTAGGAAATCTTAATATGTGCCGAAATTCTTGGTATGTTTGTACTACATTTAAGTATGTGTATGTGGATGTATCTAAGCAAGTATTGTTACAAGCCAGGGGTCTTTTGCTTGACCGAGTGGTGTCAAAACCTTGGCGCGAATCCCGCCAGAAGTCATATGTTTACCCCATATTTCTAAAGACTTCTATACAACTTCAGTTGTAAGTTGGAAAAACTGACGTGTCCATTCTACACATAAATTTTACTCTAATCAATGTAAGACCACATTATTTACAACTTGCCAAATAACCATCAACCGCACATCCGCATAGTTTCTCTAAATTAACTTTCCCTTCCGTCAGTAGTTCACACCATAGAAACTCTACAACTATCCCTAACACGGGGGACTATTTTAACCGCCACCTGAGGCCAGTCGACCACCGTTTCAAGGCACATCACACCATTAAACCTACATCACATTTGCCACTATGGCAACATAAACGGTATCTTCCGAGGCCTCTCTCATTTATTCCATAGTGTAATTTACCGTTTTACTACCATAAATACTGCTGCTGCAGTCACAAAACCGATGTACACCACTAGATTTTAAAAAGTACTATATGTACATGACGACAGGGACAGTCATGCGGATTAGGTCTGAGTTCGCTACTCATTGACCATGGCATCTTAGAAACTCACTAACACTTTCTTTCTTTGACGTTTGCTCCTAATAATCGACTAATTATTTCGTGATAAGGAATATTTCCCATTGCACCAAATTCCAATAATCAAACATGTAATCACACAAACCTACAATTTGCTTAAACTAATTGCGCATCTCCTTAATTTTATTACAGTATGTATTTATGCTTCTCTCTCTCTCTCTCTCTCTCTCTCTCTCTCTCTCTCTCTCTCTCTCTCTCTCTCTCTCTCTCTCTCTCTCTCTCTCTCTCTCATCATAAGACAGCTTCCATATATACCGCATGATCTGATCCATCCCGTCCATTTATTTATATTTAACACGCAAGTAAAATGTTTTTCTATACTGTCCAACAATATAATACACCATGAAAAATATTATCTGAATTATTATTACTTTTCTACATTTGTTATATATGATGGAGTAATTTTAGTCCACAAACCAATTCTTTGAAAAGTCTCTCATTTTAAACAGTTTGTCAAAATAATTTTTTTCTTTTCATATAAATAATTTTTAATGTATTATGCTGAGCGACGTGACTTGAACAAATTAATTGAGTTTAATATTTCCGTTACTTTGAATAGTGCAACCGGCAGATATGTACCTGCTTACCGCTGTATCACCCCCAATACACATATTCATTATACGACAGCCTGTCTGATTACTTCAATCCAATAATAGGACATCGTTAGCATACACGTGACCATAATGTTCTGAATAACTGAAGTCCTATATCACGCGAATAATCAGGTGATAAGTTAAACATATGACGGTAGGGTCATTTATAACAACACCAGGGTTAGTGTTATCGCCACACAATAGATAATAACAAGTGATAAGATAATGTTCAATATCGATGGAAACAAAGGCAAGAAGCCTGTCCAAATTATTCGTTTCTCTCACTGATCAACGACTGCCATCTTCTGGTAAAGATCAACAAACAAATCAGTACTTAAGTTTAGATTTTTACAATCAATTTTCATTTGTAAAGCACCATCCTTACTATAAACTCTACTGGTTATAGACCAATTCTCGCTGTGTACCAATTGTCGCCATATTGATAATAATTTGCTACCGCACGCAAAGTTTTGGTTCCTGTTTAAAAAAAATAAAAAGAATAATTATAGCTGAAAAGAACGATCGAAAATAAGCATCAGGGTAATATTATTAACAGAAAATTATTATTATTATTATGGCGACAATTGGTACGCGGCAAGAATTGGTCTATAACCAGTACAGTTATCAAAGAAAATATATATAATTTTTATGCACAAAACAATCAATCCTGAAAAGCGTTTGCAAGCTGTTTATTTTTTCGTTTGTGTGAGAAGTAATTACCACAAAAATTACACTCTACCCACACTCCCAGAGACATCCACCCCAAACTAAGGACAATAAACACATGGGATTAGTCAGAATTTCGGACACGCGTGACTATGCAGTCTGGTGTTACAATGCAGTTTGATATTTTAATACGGTCTGGTGTTACAATGCAGTCTGGTGTTACAATGCAGTCTGATGTCAGAATGCTATCTGATGTTAAAATGCAGTCTGATACTACAATGCAGTCTGATGTACAATTTTGTATAATAGTAAAATGTAATCAGATGTTACAATGCAATCTGATGTTACAATGCAGTCTGATGTTACAATTTTGTATAATAGTAAAATACAATCTGATGTTACAACACAATCTGATGTTACAATGCGGTCTGGAGTTACAATGCAATATGATGTCTCAATGCAGACTGATGTTTGAATGCTATTTAAAATTATAATGCAGTCTGATGTTACAAGGCTGTCTGATGTTACGATGCGATCTAACGCTAGAATGCTATCCAATATTACAACGCAGTCTGATTATGCAGTCTGATGTTATAATGTAATCCGATGTTCTTGCGCATGCACGAATTCCTGACGTGTAATTATAATCGCTCTTAAAAATCTAAATTAAATACCTTTGAAAAGTAATTTGTTAGCTTATCACTCCTAGTTTAACCTGCTAATAAAAATGTCCACCGACAGGTTTTCGAGTGAGTCCCCCACTCGAGTCAAACATAAAAAATATGATAGTGTATGCCGGGTGTTACAGCCAACAAGAAAACTTGTCACATGAGTTACACTAAACAGAGACAGTGCACAATTGTCTGACGCATTGTCATTTTTACAATTTGCGTTCCTGGTAACTCATTCTCCAGGTATAATCGATTTTTTTTTAGCAAGCAGCTAATACAGATATTCCAATAGCCATATTCATTTACGTAATGAAATAAAAAAACTTTAAGATATCCGTTTTTAATTTAATCTTATAACGGAACATTCTCTATTAATATTTGCAAAAACAGCAACAGTGGTAGGGATGTAGTAGTAGTAGTAGTAGTAGTAGTAGTAGTAGTAGTAGTAGTAGTAGTAGTAGTAGTGTCTGAGTATTATATTAAGATTTATTGGAATAAAAGCAATTGATCTTATAAAGACGATTTTGAGATCAAGATTCGACATTTGTATTAAAATATACTTGAATAAACAGTTTTCTCTAAACATTTTTAAAGATATAAATTGATATACTGCAAGTTAAAATGTCATGTGAAGCACGAGTTTTAACTTTGCTGAGCATGCGCTTTAGCTGTATACAGTGATTCGTTTTAGTGAAATATAAGAAATAATTTGCTTAAAAAGTATTCATTTCAAAACAAGCTGCTAAATAATTTCATCGAGATATATTCTGTCTCATTAAAGAGTTTAAAATTTTAAATTAAATTCTTTAATATTTGTTCTTAATAAATGTCAATTTTGTTGTTGTTGGTGTTGTTGTTGTGGGACTTAACGACATTTTTCAGTAGAAGATAGGCTATACATGGCGGCCAGTATTAATGGTGGAGGAAGAAACCTGGAAATAACCGAAGGAAAAAAAATCACCGACCCTCGAGAAGCTACTGGCAAGCTTTTTCGCATATCCACATTCGCCGAATGCTAGACTCGAACTCACGTAGCGGTGAGATGGCAGTGATCCGTGACGGACAGCCCTTTAGACCACTAGACCACTCGGAGCCCCCCTCAATTTTCTTGAGTTGCTTGATTGGTATAGTGAATGTTTGAAACTGAGTAACTCTAAAACATTTCGAACGAAGTGCGTTTATTTTAACTTGAGTACGGGGACATTAAACTTAAATCACCAACACCACCGACAATAATAATAATAATAATAATAATAATAATAATAATAATAATAATAATAATAATAATAATAATAATAATAATTAATGTGATGATGACACAAATGATATTTGCAACGACGATAGTATATCGAAATTTGTGATACAAAAGAGACGACAATTGTAATAAAAGTAATCGATATAAAAGAAACAACTCACCAAAAGTATAATATGTTCCTAAAGTCAAATGAATCAATATTCCTCCCAAAATTACAACAATTGCTCTCCATCTAAGTTTTCTTTGGGTAGCTTCCGAGTTCGGGCAGATGTCAGCCATCGTCACATATTAGAGTATAAAATTTCCGTTTACTATGACACACGTGGGGTATGAATGAGTTATCAGTTCAGGTCAAACCCACTATATCCAACTTGCGTCCGTTCTTATACGTTCTATTGGTGACTATTATCGACCAAATTCCATAACGTAAGTAAACGTTAAATCTGCAAGCCCGCGTTAGGTCCGGCCACTGATATGTATGCCTAATTTGGTGTGTGTGTGTGTGTGTGTGTGTGTGTGTGTGTGTGTGTGTTTCGTTACATGTTATTATAATATAACATTGCATGTTGGACATGACCCTGTCCAAAACTGAGTTCATTTCTGCTTGATCTGAATTTACTTTTTCTGTAAACCACTAATACAAAACTAACTTATTATTTTTGTGTAATGGCTTACAAATCAGAATTAATATTAATAGAAGTAAATATGTTTATTTGGGTCAAGATCTAGGTTTTGGAATTCGCTTATTGTATAACATAGTCCAGGTTCTGGTTTCTAATAATGACCACTATTTTATTTTGTAAACATCTAGAAGGTCATTTTTCATTAGGTAATAGTTTGAGATTCTTTTATTTAAAAAATGCTAATTTTGACCTGATGTCAAGTAGAGAAATATATTTATCTTTTATTGAAAGGATTTTATTTACATTCGTGCTTTAAGTTCTAGCACTGTCAAAATGCATTATATATTTTGTCCAGTATTATTTCGGGCTGGAATCAAATTCTTCAAATTATTAAATTTAAGTGATTATTTTCTCTGGAAGTACAAAAGTGCCCTGATAAAATTTTTGGAAAGAGACATTCACTGGAATGTATAGTGAATTCAAAACTGGAATTCTATTATTCTGATTCAAAAATACCGTTGGATCGTCAACAATATACTAGCTACAACAGGCACATCAACGTCTTCAACTTTGGATTTAATTTGGATTTCTACCTAAGTTTTTTTCAGCACTACAAATTATTAGGACTTTTATATGTGATTCTAGGATTATTTGGAATTTGATTCGTAATACCGTAAGTTCTTTTGTTATTACATTTTTACTATGTATTCTAGTGAAATAAATTATTTGTTGAATTTTACAAACATTGTTGCTTTTTACTCTTTTCTGACGCTTTGTCAAGAGCATAGACTCTTATCAATACAATGTTTGTTATAGAAACTTAAATATCTTGGTCAGCAGTAGGATTTAGTGAGAGGGTAAACAAATGGAGTAGAATCGGTGTGAAGTGACTGAGAGGGTAAACAAATGGAGTAGAATCGGTGTGAAGTGACTGATGTAGGCTTGATAATGGGAGAAAACAATCGAAACTCTCGGATTTACTATATGTTGTTAGGTTTCTCTTTCCTTTTTAGCGAAGACGAAATAATCCTCTAAGCATTGAATTAACAACATTTACACAAGCAATACACCAAGACACTGTCGTAATGGGCATATAGTTTGTTAATAAAAACAACAAACAAAAAAAAAACTATATCTAGTCTAAAGGAAATTTAATCTGAATTATTCAAACAGTGTCTGTCCCTGAGACAATAAATATAGTGCATATAAAGCGTAAATAAAGTTCAAAATTTGCTTAAAAAGTGTTTGAGAAAGAAAGATCATAGAAAAAATGCTACACACACGAAGATTGCTATTAATATAAAAAATATAAGCATTTATAATATCTTTTCAATGTTGTTGCATTTTATGAACGTTTCGCGTCTTACAGTTTTATATTTTCAGATTAGTGCTCCGTCGTAAAATGTACGAGACGAACAATATCAATACGTTTTAAATGTGATTTTAGTATCTTGTAATTCAACGCTTCTTTATTTGCTGGTCATTGAAGAAGAATGATGCGATGAAACCTGAAATGAAAGAAATGCAAAACTGTAACTCACACGCTCTTGAGTTTGGCAATTGGACGTTTTTTTTTCAACCCTCTCGTACAGTATTACATGCTCATGATGTCAGTACATTGTATTTTAAGTTTTGGTTTGGATTATTTTGCTACTGTACACATTAGAGAACATGTTTGGTAGAGATGGGAGGCTGATTTACGTTAAGAAGCTTTATATTAGATGCATTACCGTCTCCTTGAAAATGGCCTACTCTACAGGAGAGTAGCTCTATTTGAGTCCAAAAGAAATCAATACTTGATGTCGGATACCAACGTATTTCAGTGGAATAAAATGTTCTTTAAATATAAACTCCATCTTATCACATTGTGCGACCACTCTATGCATCAGTTCAAAATTTGGTAGAATGCTACTGATCAAACTTCATGTCACTGGGAATGACGTTAAAAAGAAAGAAAAAAATAATTATAAGCTAAAATCAAGGCAATCAGACAAAAGAAGGCTTCTTGAACAAAAGAAGGCTTCTTGAGAATTTTTTTTTATATTTTACTTCCTCTTTATTCCCCATGGACTAAATCTAAATTGTTATAAAAATAATATCTCTCTCTCTCTCTCTCTCTCTCTCTCTCTCTCTCTCTCTCTCTCTCTCTCTCTCTCTCTCTCTCTCTCTCTCTCTCTCTCTCTCTCTCTCTCTCTCTCTCTCTCTCTCTCTTCGCTTACCAACAGCAAGTATCCCGGCAGATAGCAAGAAAATCCCGTGCCATCCTATCAGCTCTTTAAGTGTCGTTCCAAGCAGTGCCGTTCCGATTCCGGAAAAAATCTGATGCGAATAAATAAATAATACGTTTTGTTGGTTTTCTCTTTGTCTTCAATTGTGTATGTGTGTGTGTGTGTATATATATATATATATATATATATATATATATATATATATATATATATATATATATATATATATATATATATATATATATGTGTGTGTGTGTGTGTGTGTGTGTGTGTGTGTGTGTGTGTAATTGTGCATGTTTAACGTAGCTTTAACAATTTTTTAGTCATATTACTACGACGTCTGCAGCGTGTCAATTTATAGAGATGCCTAGCACTTTGGCATCATTCCTGAGACATGTAGCATGCTGTACCACCCAGTCACATTATTCTGACGCTAGACCGACATGTCCTAACACTAACCTCTTAATGCTGAGCTCCAAGCAAGACAGCTGTTAGTACCATTTTTAAAAGTCTTTGGTATGACTCAGCCGGGATTCAAAACCGCGACTTCCCGCATCCGAGGCGGACGTTCTAACCACTAGTTTGTCTTGAAGGAAACTCCTCACTGTGCTAACAACGAAGCACGTAATTCACCAATTCTGTGGCTCTTCTTCTTTGTGTTACAATTCAGCAGGGCAGTCCATTCGGCCGAGTTGACCGATTATGGCCCAATTGGGCCCAGTGGTCACTCGCGTTAGTAATTTGTTTAAAATATATATCTAAAGAGAGAAGGTAATTTTAAAGCAATGGAAAACAATTTATGTTCAATATTATATAAAACTTGTTTAAAAGTTGTTTTGTTTTTTTTTTTCAAATGCCGCGCTCACTGGGGTCCCCTCTCAAAATTCTTGGAACCTTTGCCAGAATGGTACAAATATGGCCCTGCGTCTGCTGAGGTCGTTCCTGAACTTCAGGATGTTTATTACAGAACTATCTAAAGCCCTAACGCAGTTCAAAGAAAGTTAATTCATCTTAAAAAACTATTTTGCTTTAAAACAAAATTACTGAATCAGATACGGAAATGGGAGTCTTTGGAACATGGCTCCACACGACTCCTTTGAAAGGTGTTGCTGAGATTAGAAATCACATGACAATAATAATTATCTTCCTTTAAGCCTCCTTCTTTCTATAAGCACATTTAGTCTCATGAAAATGACTCCGATGACTGGTACCAATGGATGAGCTTATTATTCTATTTTGAGACAAGGTTTCCGAACATCGGATCCATATAGTCAAACGAATAATCACTGATAGCTCTCTCTCTCTCTCTCTCTCTCTCTCTCTCTCTCTCTCTCTCTCTCTCTCTCTCTCTCTCTCTCTCTCTCTCTCTCTCTCTCTCTCTCTCTCATGTATAAATGGAGACAAAACATATATGTAGCTTAAAGGTCAAGTCTTTACATCAGGGAACCTGGAACTGTGACAAGATTTATACAAGAAGCTCAGAAACAGAATCTTTACCAAAGGAAACATGGAAGTGTGGGAATATTTATATCATGCCAGCAAAACTCGTGTTGTTTAACGGCTTCTTTAGTTGCTTGTCAATCATGTTCACATTCCTTGCAAGGATATTTTTCTGTCTTAGATATTCAACTTTGACCCAGAACATCCTTACCAATACACACAAACATGCAGACGCACACAAACGCACACACACACACACACTGAAACAGCATTTTAACCTTACCAATACAACAGACACAAGTCCAAAATTTATCCCCATATTGTCCGCGCCATAGAGGTTCGAAAGTGATGCTGGAAGCGCGATCCACACGCCGCAGAAGGAGAAATAGACGGCACACACCCAAACAAAGAAGAACGCTTCGCCACAAAATTCAGACGCAATAAAGGTGGCCGTAAAACTGGCAAATAATCCTGTCACACATAGCATTGCAACCTAAAATGAAATAGAAAAGTAAACACCTATCTTAGAAATGCTGGATGCCATATTTCTACTGCTTCTTTATGTTTCCTGGTTCTGCAAATTGATTACCTTTATAAAAGTCAAATTGTCTGCACTGATTCTTAGCTGTTGGAGTCTTTTTCTGTGGTACGATCCTGTAGCAAACTCAGCAACGCATAACACGCAATAGACACAAAGTGATCGAGTAATTCATAGAGACCTACTAAATATACCGATAGTGCAATTGTTTAGATAGATCGATTGATACATCACTACAAAGATAGATAGATAGATAGATAGATAGATAGATAGATAGATAGATAGATAGATAGATAGATAGATAGATAGATAGATAGATAGATAGATAGATAGATAGATAGAAACGGACAGACATAGCACTCTACCTTGAAAGTGAATCGGTCCATCAAGGCTCCCCAACAAGGACGACCAACGCAGTTAAAAATGGATGAACAAGATCCAACAAGGGCCAGAAAATGGTCATCCTGGATAAATGTCTGTCCATACGACTGAAAAATTTCAAAAGTAAACTTGGACTATGTTCTGAAGGACAACTGCTAAGAAAACATATTTTTTAATATTCGGTTTCGCAAAACATTATGGACAAAATTATGATATCGAGTGGACATATTATTTGAAATATTTATTGCCAAGAGTATAGAAATATTGGATAGGACAAGAGTATAGAAGTATTGGATAGGACAAGAGTATAGAAATATTGGATAGGACAATAGTATAGAAGTATTGGATAGGACAAGAGTATAGAAATATTGGATAGGACAATAGTATAGAAGTATTGGATAGGACAAGAGTATAGAAGTATTGGATAGGACAAGAGTATAGAAATATTGGATAGGACAAGAGTATAGAAGTATTGGATAGGACAAGAGTATAGAAATATTGGATAGGACAAGAGTATAGAAATATAGGATAGGACAAGAGTATAGAAGTATTGGATAGGACAAGAGTATATAAGTATTGGATAGGACAAGAGTATAGAAGTATTGGATAGGACAAGAGTATAGAAGTATTGGATAGGACAAGAGTATAGAAGTATTGGATAGGACAAGAGTATAGATATATTGGATAAGACAAGAGTATAGAAATATTGGATAAGACAAATAATATACAGATAATCAGCTATCTGTCATTACCTGATCGTACGAAATAATATACAGATAATCAACTATCAGTCATTACCTGATCGTATGAAATAATATACAGATAATCAACTATCTGTCATTACCTGATCGTATGAAATAATATACAGATAATCAACTATCAGTCATTACCAGATCGTACAAAATAATATACAGATAATCAACTATCAGTCATTACCTGATCGTACGAAATAATATACAGATAATCAACTATCTGTCATTACCTGATCGTATGAAATAATATACAGATAATCAACTATCTGTCATTACCTGATCGTATGAAATAATATACAGATAATCAACTATCTGTCATTACCTGATCGTATGAAATAATATACAGATAATCAACTATCAGTCATTACCTGATCGTATGAAATAATATACAGATAATCAACTATCTGTCATTACCTGATCGTATGAAATAATATACAGATAATCAACTATCTGTCTTTACCTGATCGTACGAAATAATATACAGATAATCAACTATCAGTCATTACCTGATCGTATGAAATAATATACAGATAATCAGCTGTCAGTCATTACCTGAACGTATGAAATAATATACAGATAATCAGTTATCTGTCATTACCTGATCGTATGAAATAATATACAGATAATCAACTATCTGTCATTACCTGATCGTACGAAATAATATACAGATAATCAACTATCAGTCATTGCCTGATCGTACGAAATAATATACAGATAATCAACTATCAGTCATTACCTGATCGTATGAAATAATATACAAATAATCAGCTGTCAGTCATTACCTGAACGTATGAAATAATATACAGATAATCAGTTATCAGTCATTACCTGATCGTATGAAATAATATACAAATAATCAACTATCAGTCATTACCTGATCGTACGAAATAATATACAGATAATCAGCTGTCAGTCATTACCTGAACGTATGAAATAATATACAGATAATCAGTTATCAGTCATTACCTGATCGTATGAAATAATATACAAATAATCAACTATCAGTCATTACCTGATCGTACGAAATAATATACAGATAATCAGCTGTCAGTCATTACCTGAACGTATGAAATAATATACAGATAATCAGTTATCAGTCATTACCTGATCGTATGAAATAATATACAAATAATCAACTATCAGTCATTACCTGATTGTACGAAATAATATACAGATAACTAACGCAATTTTAGCAGTTTCTACGCTACATAGTGCGGAAACATTGGCAAAATATTCATACGTTCAATGATGTCAAATATATTATTTGATGGCTCCATACAAAAGTAGATCTTTGATAAAAACAAGAACAATAACAGCGCTAGTAGTAGCACTATTATTGCTACCATTGTTGTATTAACTACTTCCCCATCTACTACTACTACTACTACTACTACTACTACTACTACTACTACTACTACTACTACTACTACTAATAATAATAATAATAATAATAATAATAATAATAATAAAAATAATAATAATAATGTGTAACATAGTTTGTCGTCCCAAATAGCATGCACGTATTAAAAATAGGGTACAACCGCAAAACAACGATTACAGGATTAACACAATGGTTCTCTCACTTTTAAAATTTTGCAGGATAAAAGGCACAATTATGTAGGATATAAATAGTACTGTTGATTCTTTGTATAAAGTTAAAATTCGATGTTCTTTGCATTACAATCATCGTAAGAAGGTACAAAAGCTTTTTCTCAAATTATCATACATTAGACATTTGAAACACGTCTATGTCTACACTAACAAGGGCAAAATCTTTCAACGTAGAAAATATTTTTTATATCTACGGTACCTATATTTGCCACTATGGGAAAGCTTTCATTTCTAAGTATGCATATCAGGCTAACAATGTTCGAAGACTTTACATAATCTATACCGTATTGACAATTTAGATTGTTACTTTTCTTATTATGCGAACGTAATCTGTTTATTGAATCTAAATTTCTTTTTAGTTATTTTTGAAAACAATATATTTCCAACGTTGTTTAACTATAACGAAAAAGAGTTTCTACTACTACTACTACTACTACTACTACTACTACTACTACTACTACTACTACTACTACTACTACTACTACTTATTATTATTATTATTATTATTATTATTATTATTATTATTATTATTATTATTATTATTATTATTATTATTATTATTATTAACTAAAAGAACGGCAGCAACATGGTTGGGGTAATAGTCACACAACTCTTTTCATATGAATGGTTCAGCGTCCATAAGGCAGTAATCTCTCCTTCGTATTTTTCAGGCTCTACAATTTTTGACACTTCAAAGATCACTAGACACTGGCCATTTTGCCTTTCTGACTTTTAATCCTACATAAGTTGTCTGACCATTTTAGTGAAGTGAAAAATGGTCTTAAAACTGTAATGTATATTTCAAGACATACTCTAGTACCTTGTAGAGCGTGGTAACAAATCCCATCCCACAGTCCATACAGAATAAGACCACCAACCATATGTAGAAGTTTCTAGATCTAACGGTGATCATTATAACCTGCAACACAGTCTGTTTAGATTTTACGACCTGTACATTTGGTTTATCTTTTGTTTCTTCCATTTTCTCATTAGATGTTGGATACTCATTTAGATTTCCGTTTGTGACTATGGCATCCCCTTTCTCTATGTCCTGTGAGTTCATATGCTTCCCAATAGATGAACCGTTTATTACTATCGTAACCGCGTTGTCTTTACTATTGGAACCATTTAGATCATCGACATTTGGTCCGAAAGAATCATTTTGAATTCCCTCTGTTTTGAGGTGACTGTCCTTTCTTCCTGGTATATTAAGCTCCACGTTTACGCCCTAAGATTAGAGAGAAACAAATTTTTGACAATGTAACTTTTTACATGTTCTCCCTGTCTCTCTCTCTCTGTCTGTCTGTCTCTCTCTCACACACACATACACACACACGTATATTTTTCCTCACGCCGATTCATGTATTTTGTTCTTTGTACAATTTAATATTTTCGTTAATTGTTTATATATGGGATGCGACGATAAATACAAACAGTTCTTAATCTCTGCCTTTCAAATTACTTGCTTAATGATGCGTATCTGAAACTTATCTATCTCTTTGATATAGATCTAATTATTTGACTGGATATAGGAGACAGCGTCTGAAGTCATAAATCAATATTGCTTTTGTAACTCCCACTCCATTCCCGTGGAAGATCTATTACTAAAGCCCCACGGTCTAAATGTGGAATACAAAATTTATAACACGGGGCAAATCTCAAGAGGAAGATGAGATGATACAATAAATTGCTTGCAATTTTAAAACGTTTTCAGTTATTATAATATTTTATGAACACCCAGTTGAAGATTAACCATCGTGATTCAATAGAAGTATGCAATGTTAAATAGTCTGTTTTGGTTTTCTTTAAATGGAATACAATTTTTATGATAACATTCTCACTTCTTTCTCAAGAGTGTTCATTGAAAATCAGTGATTTGTAACAGGTTTATTTTAATTCGTATATCTGTTACCTGATCGGGAGGGGACGTAATCATAATAATTCCGATTATCTGCATGGCAGTGTAGGTGGCGCCAAGAATCAAGAAACTTGTGGGCACGCGGTCTAGAAGATCATCGTCTGAGAAATATCTGCAATAGAAAGTCTGCTTTGATGAATGGCTCCTGCAAGCTGGTGCAAGTTATCGTTGCCACAGCTAAAAGAAGTAATAAATTGGAAACCAAACTATTTACTATTTACCGAGTGACACTCTCGATTTACTCTGAATTTATGCAGAAGTATTCCGCAATGAACTAACATTTATTTATGGTGCATGCATAGATTATAAAAACATAAAATACGCTCCATTTACGATATATATATATATATATATATATATATATATATATATATATATATATATATATATATATATATATATATATATATATATATATATTGTTTTCATCGTCAGTCAACCACATTTTTATCAAAATCATGATAAATTGCAACGATGACATCCCAAAACGAAACCGGTTTCTAATAAGATCGCTTAATGAACATCTCGTATTTGTCTTGTTCTGGTAGTTTTGCATACTGGGTCTGTCTACTTTTTTCTATTCAATTAGTATAACCAGACCACCACCACCAGGCACCCTACCATCATACACGACTTACCTGTCTGATCCCTCGATCACATCAGGCACCTTGTTATCGGGATTGATGTATCGCGTAATGGCCTGATTGAAAACCAAGGCGCCTCCTCCAAATCCGGCAACAATGATCCCTCCCGCTAGACCTGGGTTATTAGGCATCCACTGAAATTTGGGGAATATGTAATTACATGTCACATTCATATGTAATGACACGACATGTCCAAGTATCATAGCAGGGCATGTTCATATGGAAATAAGGAATATTAAATAGGGTTGAATTCATTCCACAAGATGTGGTGAAATTTTGACGCAAGATTGTATTTGAAAGCACGAGAGAGAGAGAGAGAGAGAGAGAGAGAGAGAGAGAGAGAGAGAGAGAGAGAGAGAGAGAGAGAGAGAGAGAGAGAGAGAGAGAGAGAGAGAGAGAGAGAGAGAGATTTTCTAGAAGTATTTCCGTGTTTAATGATGTGATATGATGGAGCTGTGATAGAGGTCGTGACGCTGGTTTGGATGTCGAGTAATGGTCTGTTTGACCTGGCATGCATCTTATTTGCTGCTGTCGGTGGTGACCTTAACTCGGAGGAAGATAGTGGTTATCTCATGTTGAGAGACCAAAGGTCAAAGACCAGCAGGCCTGCAGGGGGAAAAAATGGTCCATGGAATCCTTAGGCAGGCTTGGAGGGGCGGGCCATTGTGGTGGCTCCTTGACAATAGACATGTGGTTCATCTGACTCCACATGTTATGTCCCACGTTTGAGTTACACACCACTATCGCTACTCAACAGCAAATCCACCGTCATTGCTATTAGACTAGAAATATAATTATTATAGCTATTTGAACCACCGTCATTGCTATTAGACTAGAAATGTAATTATTATAGCTATTTGAACCACCGTCATTGCTATTAGAAATATAATTATTATAGCTATTTGAACCACCGTCATTGCTATTAGACTTGAAATGTAATTATTATAGCTATTTGAGCTAACATGATTATCGCCATTTCAATGAAGATGTTATTTGTGTGAACATCGTTATTGTCATTTATATTGGAAATTATTATCATTAATTCTTTTCAAATTCATTTATCGCCATTTGAGTTGAAACTTGTGTTAATATGTACAAAACCATTTACCATTATTTGAGTGAAATTAATTTAAGTCATTAACCTTTGTTTCTCTTTTGCGTGTTTCTTTTTCAATATCAGTTGATTAATCGTTTTAATTGCAATTCGTTCTAGTTTAGAACTGTATTTCGAGTTTTTCTACCTTTAAATAATCCGTTAATTAACTCAGTGCGCATCATTGTACTAAATGATTTGGATTTTTGCGCAAGAGTTTGATATAGAGTTTATCTATCTTGATTTAATATTTAAATAAACATAGTATTTTCGTAACCATTCTAAGTGTCGTCATGATATGACCCCAATCCGGTTCATCTTGTTACATACAGACTGTATTCATAACAACTTATTTTTATAGAAAATCCACACTGACACATCTGCCTCTTTTACATTCTTTTATTCTACAGCATCATTTCGACAATATTTGACAGAGCTCTGGACTCGCTTGAGACGAATTCAAATTTAACTTGCTTTTCTTCAGGCAGAATACTTTTAGGTATTTCGTTTCATATTAATACAATGTTCAGCAGATTACATATTCAGCTGATGTTTATTTGTGTAAGACATAATCCTCATCTAGATCGGCCAATGCTACCAGACAGAAGATTGTGCTATAAGATTGCATACATCAGTGATTTATTATATGTCTTCGGCCATAATCAACATTCCATGAATACCGTCTTTAGACACCATCTACGATATGGCGACCGATCTGCCTCAAGTACCGCAAAAATGTGACCAGAAAACCGTGAGTGATACCTTTCATTTATCCAGAACGCAAACATAAATTTAGTTATCCATTTGACTCAAACACATCTACTTTGCAGATCAATTTTATCGCTCAAAGAAATGTTATTCGATCCGTTCATGACCTTGCTTTTGTAATTTCTTAAAAATTCGAAAAGTGACAATGTGGTCCCAATATTTCTCGTGAAATGGAGCGATATCTGAAAGAGTGTGCTTGACGGTAAGATAAAGTGTGTTTGTATTTGTGTTTTTCTTCTCATGCTACTAAATTATGTATGTTAGATACAACTCTACTTAATGGAATTGATCAGTAGCTAATATTCATAATCTCATGGACAACTAAAAAAACCTAATGTTTAGGTCTTTGAAGCTTATCAGGATTTGTGCACGTTAAAGCTGGACAACAACATTAATTGTCTTCATTCTAGATTCTATTCACTCTCTTTCATTAAACATTTTGTGGTACATGAAAGAGTTATTATTGTATCACCCTGTAGTATTTTTTTGTGTTTTATGTGTGTTTTTTCAAATTTTCCATGAGAGCAGCCAACCAATTACGAATGGCTATTGCATTTAATATAAACAGCATTAAAGTTTTAACAGAAAGTAGAATTCAGCCAGCTGTGTTTGCCTAAGATGAAACAGCTGGTAGATGTAATTTAACTTGAACCGGAAAGGCACCTTCAATAACAAAAAATACGGTATTGTCATAAAGATGCAGTTTACCCGAAAGGAATACTGAAAAGCATATTCTAAAGTCTTAACATGTTGATTCCAAGCTATTACAACAAATAAAAATAGTCTTGGTTTAAGTAAAAGAACAAAACCGGATCTCGTTTTTATATGATGTAGAAAAATGAAAGAAGCATAAAGTCTAATTATTTAGAGTATAAAGACCTTGATAACGGATGTGAGCGTTGACGTGTATGCGGCGAACATCCCGAAGCCAAACAGGAAGCCGTAGGTGGCTGCGAAGGCAATAAAAGACTTCTGCAGGGTGAAATAACTCAGCAACACCGATCCACTGAAAAAAGATTTAACGATGCTCGAATTTTCCTAATGGTTGATAAAATTATAAAGATTGCCATTAACAGAGAACATTATCTTATTAAAATATATTTTATGTGCAGATATCCCAAATGAATCTTTCAGGTTTATATGTCTTTCACATTTACTTAATCAAAGTTCTTCCTTAATATGGAACAACATTTGCAAAACCTTTCTTTTCCACTGTAAGACGGCTTTTAAAGGCAATAAAACAAACGTTCCAAATACATTTGCGGGATTGTTAAAATGCTGTAAAATAGACATACCAAATACCAATGCATGACTATTGAAATGCCGTAGAATGGACATACCAAATTTCTATAGACTGTTTAAAGGCTGTAGAATAGACATACCAGATACCGATGCAAGACTGTTTAAAGGACATACCAAATTCCTATGCAAGACTGTTTAAGGACTGTAGAATGGACATACCAGATACTGATGCAAGACTGTTTAAAGCCTGTAGAATGGTCATACCAAATTCCTATGCACGACTATTTAAAAGCTGTATAATGGACATATCAGATACTGATGCAAAAATGTTTAAAACATGTAGAATGGACATACCAAATTCCTATGCACGACTATTTAAAAGCATAAATAATGGACATGCCATATACTGATGCAACACTGTTTAAGGGCTGTTTAACGGACATATCAGATACCGATGCAAGACTGTTTAAGGGCTGTAAATTGGACATACCAGATACCTATGCAAGACAGTTTAATGACTGTACAATGGACATACCAGATACCGATGTAAGACTCTTTTAAGGCTGTAGAATGCACATACCAAATACCAATACAAGACTGTTTAAGGGCTGTACAATGGACATATCAGATACCGATGCAAGACACTTTTAAGGATGTTGAATGGACATACCAAATATTAAAACAAGACTGTTTATGGACTCTAGAATGGACATACCAAATATCAATGCGAATGTTTGGCGGAAATGTTTTAATTATGTTTGACACTGAATTGGATAATGTTGGAAAGTAATAAAATGAAATTGTAATATTATCGGAGAGTAATTATTGGCGAATAACAAACTAAAATTGTATTAATGTCGGAGAATAATAAAATGAAATTGTAATTATGTCAGAGAGTAATTCAATAAAATTGTGATACTGAAGAGGAACAGACTGAACTTGCAATAATGTCGGAGAATAATACAATGAAATTGTAATATTGTCGGAGAATAATTATTGGAGAATAACAAACTGAAATTGTATTAATGTCGGAGAATATTAAAATGAAATTGTAATTATGTCGGAAAGTAATTATTGGAGAGGAACAAACTGAAATAGCAATAATGTCGGAGAATAATAAATTGAAATTGTAATAATGTGATAGAGTAATACAATGAAATTTAAATAAATCTCTAGAGCAATAAAATGAAATTGTAAGTTTATTCTATCCAAGACTGCAAACCAACATTGTTAACTTATATCTCGTATAATTTACATATTTAATTGAATTAGAATCAGAACCTTGTAGTCCTGCATTAGTTTGTAATTTAGTTAATTAAACAATAAAGCTGTTTTCTGGATATTGGGAAGAGCAATCCGAAAAAAAAAGATCATTATTTTAAAACTGCAGCAGTTGATAAGACGGGACTCTCAGTTGAAATCATTTGCAGAACTGAATGTTATCTTCACTTTCAAATGCAAAATATATCGATAATCTGAATTTCAATTCTTTTAAATGCAAATTGTATCAATAATCTGAATTTCAATACTTAAATCTCGAAAAAATAAAAGGTATGCCTTCAAGATTACAGAACAGCAGTATTGGTATTAACAGAATAATGTTTAAACGTTGAGACATATTTTGAATATTTTATAATGCAGGTTATATTATTTAAGGCTTAATGAGACCGAACAGCTATTTCAGTTTCTTTTTTTGCAATATGTAACAAATAAATTTAGATCCAACTGAATTTTTATAATTCAATTATCGAATATTTCAATATAACGCCAAATAATAGGAGTACCATTTTTAGCGGTGTCGAATATTATATTTGAATTTATATTTTGAAGTAGAAGGTAAATTTAATTAGTGTAGGTCACATTGAATTTACGATATATGTGTTATCTGTGCAGACCATATGTACTGTTCTACCTCTTTTTCATGTGAATTATGCAAGTAACAAGCACTACAAGTGAGGTAACCTGATAATGAGTGGTGTTATAACAAGGTTGTATTTTAATAGTTCATTAGCATACAAATACAGAATAATTATTCATGTGAAATCACTGTTCTCATGAGCCGAAAATTAAAATAAAATTAAAAAGTAGCAGAAATGAGCAAAAAAGGGGTAGGAAGTGGACAGCTTACTTGATGATACCTGTTACTAAGCTGACGGGTTCTTTGATACCTATTAACAAGCAGACGGGTTCCTTGATACCTAGTATCAAGTTAACGGGTTAATTGATCTCTATTAACAAGTTGACGGGTTCCTGATAATATATTTGCTATAAGAATAGCAACGGTGCAAACTGGTTTAGGGAAGACCTATTCTATACAGCTATTAAACATGCACATAAGCATCTTTTGTCAAGCATTAAATGAGCAAATAGATTCTTGCCTAAAAAACACACATCCCACAGTGGTGGAAATTCTTGTGCCGAACCTCGTGAAAAGAAGACCGCCTACCACGTTGCCGATTGACTGGCTCACCTTCGCTATGTTCGGGACCCATAGACCGTCCACATTGTTACGGTTCTTTTCGCCGACCCTATATCGCAGATACGAGATTATATAGGGGCTGAAGTTTCCTGCAAGTGACAGAAATCTTGTTAGGAAATCTTAATATATGCCGAAATTCTTGGTATGTTTGTACTACATTTAAGTATGTGTATGTGGATGTATCTAAGTAAGTATTGTTACAAGCCAGGGGTATTTTGCTTGACCGAGTGGTGTCAAATCCTGGCGCGAATCTCGCTAGAAGTCATATGTTTACCACATATTTTCAAAGACTTCTATACAACTTCAGCTGTAAGTTGGAAAACCCGACATGTCCATTCTATACATAAATTTTACTCTAATCAATGTAAGACCACATTATTTACAACTTGCCAAATAACCATCAACCGCACATCCGCATAGTTTCTCTAAATTAACTTTCCCTTCCGCCAGTAGTTCACACCGTAGAAACTTTACAACTATCCCTAACATGGGGAACTATTTAAACTGCGCCACCTGAGGACATTCTATCCATTGTTTCAAGGCACAACACACCATCACATTTGCCACTATGGCGACATAAACGGTATCTTCCGAGTACTTTCTCATTTATTCCATAGTGTAATTTACCGGTTTCCTACCCTAAATACTGCAGCTGCAGTCACAACACCGATATAAACCACTAGATTTTATAAAGTACTATATATGTACATGATGACAGGGACAGTCATGCGGATTGGGTCTGAGTTTGCTATTCATTGACCATGGCATTATAGAAACTCAATAACACTTTCTCTCCGTGACGTTTGCTCCTAATAATTGACTAATTATTTCGTGATAAGGAATATTTCTCATTGCACCGAATTCCAATATTCAAACATGTAATCACACAAACGTACAAATTGCTTAAACTAAATGCGCATCTCCTTAATTTTATTACAGTATGTATGCCTCTCTCTCTCTCTCTCTCTCTCTCTCTCTCTCTCTCTCATCGTAAGACAGCTTGCATATATACCGCATGATCTGATCCATCCCGTCCATTTATTAATATTTAATACGCAAGTAAAATGTTTTTCTATACTGTCCAACAATATAATACACCATGAAAAATATTATCTGAATTATTATTACTTTTCTACATTTGTTCTATATGATGGAGTAATTTTAGTCCTCAAACCAATTCTTTGAAAATTCTCTCATTTTAAACAGTTTGTGAACAGATGCACATAATATTGGAAATAATTATTTTCTTTTCAAATAAATAATTTTTAATGTATTATGCTGAGCGACGTGATTTGAACATATTAATTAAGTTGAATATTTCCGTTTCTTTAAATCGTGCAACCGGCGCTGTATCACCCCCAATACACATATTCATTATACGACAGCCTGTCTGATTACATCAATCCAATAATAGGACATCGTTATCATGCACGTGACCATAATGTTCTGAATGGCTGAAGTCCTATATCACGCGAATAATCATCTGATAAGTTAGACATATGACGGTACTATCATTTATAACAACACCAGGATTAGTAGTATCGCCACACAATAGATAATAACAAGTCATATGATAATGTTCAACATCGATGGAAACTAAGGCAAGAAGCTTGTCAAAATTATTTGTTTCTCTCACTGATCAAAGACTGCCTTCTTCTGGTAAAGATCAACAAGCAAATCAGTACTTAAGTTTATTTTTTTTACCATCAGTTTTCATTTGTATAGCATCATCCTTACTATAAACTATACAATTATCAAAGGAAATATATATAAATTTGTTTATGCACAAAACAATCAATCCTGAAAAGCGTTTGCAAGCTGTTTATTTTTTCGTTTGTGTGAGTAGTAATTACTACCAAAAAAAACCCCCACTACCCACACTCTAAGAGACATCCACCCCAATCTAAGGACAATAAACACATGGGATTAGTCAGAATTTAGGATACGCGTGACTATGCTGTCTGGTGTTACAATACTGTCTGGTGTTACAATGTGGTCTGGTGTTACAATGCAATCTGATGTCAGAATGCTATCTGATGTTAAAATGCAATCGGATGTTACAATGCAGTCTGATGTTATAATGTTGTATAATGGCAAAATGCAATCTGATGTTACAATGCAGTCTGATGTTACAATGTTGTATAATGGTAAAATGCAATCGGATGTTGCAATGCAGTCTGATGTTACAATGTTGTATAATGGTAAAATGCAATCGGATGTTGCAATGCAGTCTGATGTTACAATGTTGTATAATGGTAAAATGCAATCGGATGTTACAACTCAATCTGATAATACAATGCGGTTTGGAGTTACAATGCAATATGATGTCTCAATGCAGACTGATGTTTGAATGCTATTTAAAATTATAATGCAGTCTGATGTTACAAGGCTGTCTGATGTTACGATGCGATCTAACGCTAGAATGCTATCTAATATTACAACGCAGTCTGATTATGCAGTGCAGTCTGATGTTATAATGTAATCCGATGTTCTTGCGCATGCACGAATTCCTGACGTGTAATTATAATCGCTCTTAAAAATCTAAGAGAAATCCCTTTGAAAAGTAATTTGTTAGCTTATCACTCCTAGTTTAACCTGCTAATAAAAAAATCCACCGACAGGTTTTCCAGTGAGTCCCCCACTCGAGTCAAACATAAAAAAATATGATAGTGTATGCCGGAAATATGATAGTGTATGCCGGGTACATCTTTCGCATGTTACAGCCAACAGGAAAACCTGTCTCGTGAGTTACACTAAACAGAGACAGTGCACAATTGTCTGACACATTTTCAATTTTACAATCTGCGTGCCTGGTAACCCATTCTCCCGGTATAATCGATCTTTTTTTTAGCAAGCAGTTAAGACAGATATTCCAATAGCCATATTCATTTGTGTAATGAAATAAAATAACTTTAAGATATCCGTATTTAATTCAATCTTATAACGAGACATTCTCTATTAATATTTGCAAAAACAGCAACAGTTGTAGGGATATAGTAGTAGTAGTAGTAGTAGTAGTAGTAGTAGTAGTAGTAGTAGTAGTAGTAGTGACTGAATATTATATTAAAATTTATTGGAATGAAAGCAATTGATCTTATAAAGACGATATTGAGATCAAGATTCGACATTTGTATTAAAATATACTTGAATAAACAGTTTTGTCTTAACATTTGTAGATATATAGATTGATATACTGCAAGTTAAAATGTCATGTGAAGTAGGAGTTTTAACTTTGCTGAGCATGCGCTTTAGCTGTACACCAGTGATTCATTTTAGTGAAATATAGGTAATAATTTGCTTAAAAAGTATTCATTTCAAAACAAGCTGCTAAATAATTTCATCGAGATATCTTCTGTCTCACTAAAGAGTTAAAAAATGAAAATAAATTCTTTAATATTTGTTCTTAATAAATGTCAATTTTCTTGTTTTTGGGCTTAACGCCATTTTTCAGCACAAAATAGGCTATATATGGCAGCCAGTATTAATAGTGAAGGAAGAAACCCGGAAATCACCGGAAAAAACACCGACCCTCGAGAATCTACTGGCAAGCTTTCTCACCTATCCACTTTCGACGAATGCTAGACTCGAACCCACGCAGACAGAGGTGAGATGGCAGTGATCCGTAACGGACAGCGCTTTAGACTACTGGGCCACTAAAGGCCAAATCAATTTTCTTGAGTTGCTTGATTGGTATAGTGAATGTTTGAAACTGAGTAACTCTAAAACATTTCGAACGAAGTGCGTTTATTTTAACTTGAGTACGGGGGCATTAAACTTAAATCACCAACAACACCGACAACAACAACAAATAAACAACAACAAAAACAACAACAACAACAACAACAACAACAACAATAATAATAATAATAATAATAATAATAATAATAATAATAATAATAATAATAATAATTAATGTGATGATGACACAAATGATATTTGCAACGACGATAGCATATCGAAATTTGTGATACAAAAGATACGACAATTATAATGAAAGTAATTGATATAAAAGAAACAACTCACCAAAAGTATAATATGTTCCTAAAGTCAAATGAATCAATATTCCTCCCAAAATTACAACAATTGCTCTCCATCTAAGTTTTCTTTGGGTAGCTTCCGAGTTCGGGCAGATGTCAGCCATCGTCACATATTAGAGTATAAAATTTCCGTTTACTATGACACACGTGGGGTATGAATGAGTTATCAGTTCAGGTCAAACCAACTATATCTAACTGGCGATCGTTCTTATACGTTTTATTGGTGACTATTATCGACCGAATTACTAACGTTAAGTAAACGTTCTCTTTGTTTTGACTGTACGCGAACGTAGACAATTGACCTATCGTCATATGCCAATCACACTGGATCAATTAATCAATCAGCGAGCGTAAATTAGACACACCTCCAGGCATCGATCAAGTCCGATATTTTCCTCCGACAAGATGCTCGTAGCAACAATGAATTGATCATAATATATATTTACAAATTTGAAATGATTTGTTGATTTCTCGATCGATAATAGTGAAAAAGTCTTGTAATTCTGACCGTCAATATCCAGATCATCTAAATGGAGGAATTAGATGTATTCCTTATATATATATATATATATATATATATATATATATATATATATATATATATATATATATATATATATATATATATATATATATATATATATATATATATATATATATAACACTTTTCAAGAATGGTGGAGAACTCCTAACTTTGGGACTTTGATCATTTATCGTCTTATTCTTTCAGACACTAGAGTGACGCTTAATATTCTTATTGAGTTGAAGGAGGGATGGTGATACAAAAATGTAATTACTAATAAAGAAATACGAAATAAAGGTTTCAAATAATTATCTTTCGATATGTTAAACATGCATTTACATGTTTACATCTACAGACACCATTGATTAGAATTCCATCTTACTCACATAGCAGACCTTAAGATTATTATGTACAAAAATATACTTCTGAACCGTAATTATTTACGATTTTGTTATTAATTTTTAATTTATATACTTTCAAGGCAGCACAAACATAGGTTAGATAAAATTAACAAGGATAACATTATAAGCTAAATACATCAGCATCTTTTGGAGCAAATTTCCTTTCATGTGAATAAATTCTTAAACAGCTTTATAATTGCCTGTTACTATTTATTTTACTGAAATAAAACAATAAGGTTATTAATGTACGAAATGAACTACATACGTAAATGTTGTATACTGCAGTATAATTAATGCAATTTTGTAATTGTATATCTTTTAAGAATAATACGAATCACATTAAATAAACATATCACGTAAACCGAAAAATTTCTTTGCCAAAAGAAGGTTTGTCACGGAGGTTAAGTCACGTGATTTGGTAGGCGGAGCGATCTGTCGTCTGGCGTAAGGTCAATTGACTTTAGTCTGTGTGCCAAAAGATAAAAAAGTGTGTGTGTGTGTCTGTCTGTGTGTGTGTCTGTCTGTGTGTGTGTGTGTGCGTGATTTGGATTTTTAACATAGCTTTAAAATTTTGTAGCCATATCGCTAATATAGCCCTAATGGTGTCATTGGGGACTGATGAGATATCATATAAATCTACAGATGAAATCCACGACGATACGACTTTCCATTGGGAGGAGTAGCGATAACAAGATCTTGGTTGATGATTTGGCGGCAATGTAAGGTCCATCTGGACGTCATAAAAAGTCTTTCAGTTGTAAATCAGCCTTGGAAATTTCTTTAAATCTTTAATAAAGCTGTAAAACTCCAGGCAAGTTATGTACATCAGTTAAACAGTAATTATAATTTGAATGTAATTATAACTTTTTACATTACGTTTTCAATATTTGCAATCAAGTACAATTGATAAGTATTTTTGCAGGAACTGATTACAATTTTATATTTCAAGTAACTAATCACTTAATTTATTACTTTAATAATTCATTACTATGAAACACTGGACAATGAAGAGATTAGAAATTATAGTAACTCCATATTAAAATGTGTAATGTATACATGTAATCGTGTGTGTGTGTGTGTGTGTGTGTGTGTGTGTGTGTGTGTGTGAAACGACGTTTACTATTTTGAAAGGTTTTGGACTTATATCTTCTAGATTCAGTGGTAGAACCATACTTTGTCAGTCATCGAAATGGACTAATCTTACCTTAACCTCTTATAACCAAGAAATGAAATAAATTCGCACATTATGCATAATGAAATAGGTCAAGGTCACGTCAATCATTTAGGACAAGCAGATGATGTCAATGTCATCATTGGTTCAAGGGCTTGGCGTGCACTTTTCATCGGGAACTATAAATATGTGCCCCTGGAAACAGTGACATAATGTATTTTACACCAATGATAGTGGACCAGTTTATATAACAACATCAAAGCTCACGAATTTTTTGAACAAAGTCATTGCCCTAGATTCAAACTGGGTCATTCTACGTCACTTCCATCCTCAAATGTGACCTATAGCGTCATTTTCATATGCGATCGACTGGATTATAGAGAGGACCTGATCTGCATCCACTGGGTCATGCAGGTGAAACACATGCACAGATGTGAATCGAGCATGCACAATAGATGGGATCTAGTGATCCATACACTAGTAAGGACTGCGTGATGTGGGCTATTAATTCTTAAGAAAATGAATTGGAACATCCGATTTTTGCAGCTTTCTAATTTTCTATTTCCTATTAACAACGATGTTTGACCTGTAAAGGAAGATTTTTTTTTTAAAACACAACAATACACCAACATATTGCATTAAAGCCCATTTTTCGGTGATCGAGTTTAAATTCTCTTTATAAAAAAATGTCAGTCATTCAGACCGTTTCTAACCCAATACAAAATTTTGCAATGAATATTACACATGAATAAAATTTAAACAAAGACACAACTCGTGCAGGCACGACGATGAGTATTTGCATCTGGTATATTGTCACCGTCAATGTATGTGAGTGTTGAATTTTCATACGCTCATCGTAGTCACCGTTCTGGGATAGACCATTTCATTTTTTGTTGCGGTACGTACTGGAGTTTTCTTAAGAGCTGAGATATTTGATTCTCTTTTGTCTCAAGATCTCTTTTTTCAACTAATATAATGGATAAAATAGGTTCTTTAAAACAGAGAAAATATATCTTTTCAAGATTTTTGAGTCCCTTGTGTAACATATCTTTAAAATTACTGTCTCTTGTTATAATATAAGACAGAAGCATTATGCCTCCATTTTAAATTAGTGTCTCTTGGTATATTCTAATAGAAATATCGTGTCTGCATTTTAAATCTGATTTTCTTTTCTTTAATTCAACGCTTTTCTCATGTTCTTCGTTGAAGAAGAATGAAGCAATGAAACATGAATGAAAGTAATGCAAAACCGTGATTACTGGTTATTGGTAATAAACAATTGTACAGGCATGTGGGGGATGGTACTCTGCGAAGAAATGAAACAAATGAGTATAATTATGGTAAAAGTAATGTCCCATTTCTTTCAGTTAACTATCATGCATCATTTAGTAGTGTCTGTCTGAAATAATAAGTTATAATAAAATAATGTATACCTTTATGTATTACGACTTCGATGCAGTGTATAAGAATATGAGGTATGCATATAGTGAGAATGAAAAGTTATTGACTGGTATTAATACTACATTTAGTAGCATGCAGAAATGGAACTTGTACCACCTTTTGGATAATGTGATCATGAACTGTTTTCCTACAAATACAGTTTGCATACAAAGTGGGTTCTAGTCTGTCCTGAGCAACCTTAAAAGTGGTTCATGAAAAATGGAAGAAGGCCTTATTGCCCATAAGCAGAAGTTTATGATTCATAAAATAAAAAATTATCTGTTTTTGGTCATATTAATAGAATAATAATGCCACGAATTTTTGTCAAACGTGATCTCAAAAATAAACGGTCTGGAATATTTTCATAATCTCTGCTCAAGTTGCTTTCATTGCATGTTGTCCATTTACATATCGCAATTAATTTGTCAGTGTTCTGAACTTTGTTAATTATTGTATCTTGAGTTTAAATCTCTAACCACTTGCTAGGTATCCCAGTAATGTATTTAAGGCAAAATCTACAAAATCTAAGACTGTTGTCAAGCATTTTCCCTTAAGGTAAATCATCAGTAACGTTAAGCTGTCTCGTTGTATGCTATTTTCTTTAGTATCCCATGTTTTTGCAAATGTATATACTGTACAGCAGTAAGTTAATTACCCAGTATTCAAATGTCATACACAAAACATAAATGATTATTTATCACTAATACAGGAAAATGTCACTATTTCACTATAACTCGTGGAATTTCTATGAAACCCATCAATGCAATTACAAAAACACTGCATACCAATGCAATGACGTGACTCGTTTTCAAAACAACCACTACTCGGTAATATTGTGACTGCCAGTTATTTATGTGAAGTTGGGAAGCTTGAAGGAGTGAGTGCAAAGAGCAACTAATCCAGTCTTGAGTGTATTCGCAGATAAATTTTTCAGCGTGGTAAGATCTAAGTTTGACCTGCAATCTACAGATTAGATTCAACTGCTACTCAACGTGACGTGTATTTGTCTGTGAACAATTACAAATAAATCCTGGCGAGATTAAATTACCACCGCCTTCCAGAAAATGAAGGTTTACTGCCCACCCCAGGATGCTTATTCCCCTGAAGGAGCTATCTCCAGTGCTCTGGCCCCTCGACGTCGATTACACTCAAGACAGGTCAGAATCACATTTTCACGGGTATGGCCACGACTATTATTAATTCTATCCACGGCAATTGTCTTGGATTGTCTCGCACAGTGATCACTTTGTTGTTATCATAGTGTCATTATAATCAACACATCAAGATCAAACTCGCAGTGCTTTTTGGGGGTGCCACTTTTTATACCCAGCTATCTTTTCCTTATTTTTATATCATCGCCATTTCTCCGAGCCTGATCCTTATCCACAACGGTGCGGTTATCTTTGGATTTATCATGAATAAATGCATTGATATCACTCCTCAGTTGAGACATTGTCGAAGCTCTTCATATGACCATTCGATACGGTTATCGATAATCGATTATCAGAAATAGTTATCATAGGGTCCAGCGCGATACTGCAGCCGTTAGTACTTTCTCAAACACATTCACATCAACATCATTCAATACAAACGTTTGTTTCTCGTTTGTTCCAGAAATCGATATATCAATACAATGTTTATGCGAATCTGCTGGGCGATAACACAATGGGAGGCATAGACATAGATGTTGCTCTTAATGAAACAGAAATTCGCTGCTGATGAGAATCATGAACACATTTCCGTTATGCGATATCATGTCGCTATCAGTGCAGTCTTAACAACATTGTGGGCTCTGGGCAAAGCAATGCACTGGGGCCCCCTACCGGTCCTACTATTCATTAATATGGTCAGCATGATGCCCCTAGAAGCACGAGGCCCTGGGCAAATGCTCAGTGTGCCCATGTCTTAAGATGGCACTGGTCGCTAGGATGTCATAACTTCCAAAAACCCTCGTTCATTAGTTCTGAAATTACGCATTATCGTGCACTGGACACTCCGGATGTAGTCGTATTAATGTTTTAAATTCTTTCAACAACTCATCGATTTTCCTGTGGTCCTCGAGCATTTCCTCACAATAATCGACAAATTCTTTCACACATAATAACGGCTGTATTTCTCATCAACAACAATTGAAGAAATATTTTAACACGTCTACATTACCGTGCATATCGTATCCTAGATAATATTCTTAGGAATATATTTCTCACATATTCGTTGTGCGGTCCATCAAAAGAAACTGATAGGTATGTGACTTAATCCCTCGTTGATTTCATCTCTCTGTCAAGCAGATGAGTCGAAGTCAGCACAAATATATCATTGTTCGGGAATAGACTTATCGCACGTGTTGTTTTACCGGAACGCCCATTAAGATAAAGTTTCATGTCTAGCAACAGGATCATGTACAGTGGTGCCGATGACACTTATGACAACTGTGAGTTCTTGCAATATTTAGGTAGAGGCTATATTTCGCAGATTCCGAATAATCAGTTCTGATTTCATTGTTGACTAGATTGTGCCCCAACATCCTTAACGTCGCAGGAAGATCTCCTACACTTGTATCAATTTCATCTAGCAATCCAATATTCGTTTTATCGACATAAAAATGAATCTGTGACGACTCTAGCCGCTGTATCGGGAAATCTTTTTATGATTGTTATTAGATTTATGGAAACATACGCTAGGTCTTAAATGAGTATATTGCGGTGAATTTCCATCATTATATCTCACAATAGTTACCAGCCTGGTTCCATCTTTCAAGGATACCCTCTCTTTATGCTAGTTTATTCAGATTATACAATCAAGCTCACCCTCGTCGATAAAAAAAAATTGTGTACAACATCGTCGATGATGTGTAAATTTGCAAACGATTTTCATACCCAAATCCATTGAAGTGATATAACAGCGCCGCTGTTGCCACTTCCAGGTGCTAACACCTGGGGTTCTGGCATCCAAACTTGCTTTTGTTGACGATACGAAAATAATTGCTTCACTCACTGTCAGCGATAACAATATCGTCTCATCAAGTATATATCGTATAACTACTATTGGAACCCACTGTGAGCGATAATAGTATCGTCGCATCAAGTGTATATCGTAGAACTACTATTGGAACCCAGCCACATTTATTTTGTGCACGGTAATATTTGGAATATATCGCCTGGTTAGGTTTATTAAAACCTTGGCCAAACTAAGCAACTCTAACAGGATGAATCACCTCAGCAAATTCATACGAATCAACGAATCAAAATCTTGTCCAGTCGAAATCGGGTAGTGGTCCATTTATCGATGCCCTAGTCATCTCATGGGTAGGATGCCCAAATTGGTTCCAATACGGTGCACACTCACCCGTCCAAAGAAAACTACCAGTATAACATGGAACCATGTCAACGGAAATCAGTTCGTTGAAATCCTATTTAGTATTCCAAAATTCTCCATGCCCATACTCGACACACGACCACTGAAAATCCTTGATAAATTCTTCTGACGTTGGTCTCCATGAATGTTTGTTCTGAACAAATGAGCGACAACAAACGGAAAAGCTTGAACATTTTTATTATGAAGTCAGACTTGCGGATATACTTTCTATCCGAGTCTGACACTGGTGCGGATACAACAGCTAATGCGTCTAGTAGTGCATTAGCAGATTGATTTATTACCTTACAGACATTGTCGGGTGTCACTTCATCGCTTGGGAGTGTAACTGGCTGTGGTTTTCGTCTTCGTATTAATCGTGCTAGGCGTTCCTTGATCGTAGAAAAATGCTTTACTAGCAACACTACCCACAGTCCTAAATACCCTTATCACGAACATCAATGGCTTTCATTTCTAATTACTTTGCTATTGGTATTGTGTTCGATCATGTTACTTTTCAGTCAGTAACTTAATTGTAATCAACCACTATACTAAACCTCGACATTTCATTGATAAGTGACAGATAAAAATACATATCCATAGAGCCAACAGTATTTAATCGCTGACAAATAGCAGCTTCTTCACTGATAATTTCAGGAGAATTATTACCAGCCCGTCGCCCACCAATTAATATCTCAAGTCGATCAACGGAGACAAGGATGTTACTGGGGTATGGCCATAGAACACAGTTAATTTTACTATATAGTCTCTACATTTGTTTCTCAGTACTGAACTTTCCACTGTGTGACAATCAATACAAATCATATGATAATCTAAAATACCTTCAAAGATGACGTTACGGTGAAGTTCTTGTTAAGGGTTGGTCTGCATTTTTTGAGAGGCTGAATTTTAAAGAAAACACCAGGCAACGGAACACAGATTTCACTTCCGAATCATCAGCATGACCTTATTACTCAATGTGAACTGTTGCAGACAACCACACCATAAGATCACATTCTAAAGAATAAACAATTGCCTTTAAATCCTTACCAAGAATGCCAAAATCTAACTCGTATCACCACCAAACGGAGACAGGAACAAGTGATCTAAAAATAGACTGGGACTACATTCGTGGGTACTGAACTGGATTTTATTAATTGTGTACTGATGCCGTATGGGGTAAGACTAGTCCCCTGGTGGTACTTGTATCAGGCATGGCAATATCAAGATCGGTATATGAATCATGAAATTCGTCGGTCGAGGACGTAGGACTCGGAGCTGAAAGGTGGGGGGGGTATTTCCTCGTGCTTCTGCTCTTGTTTCAGCTCTGGTTTGTACTCTTTATTTTTTCCTGTCTTCTATTGATTTTTGGAGTTGAGACCAAATTTCGCCAGCTTGTTGTTTCTCTTTGTTTGGCGCTCAGCATTAAGAGGTTAGTGTTAGGACTGGTCGGCCTGGTATCCAGATAATGTGACAGGGTGGGACATCATGCTACATGTCTGCGGCATGATGCCCCAGTGATATACATCACTATAAACTGCCACACTGCAGACATCATAGCGATATGACTAAAATATTCTTAAAGCTACGTTATAACTCGTAATTACATCACATTACACCTCTCTTTGTTTTGTTCGCTTGATATACTCATTTACATTCTCGATAAACAAATCAAATTTTGTATCGTCGCGTATGATTTTATCAATATTTTAAACAATACGATACACACATTTATTCCACTCGTCGCCACTCACATTTTTAACGTATTCGGGTTTTACATATTTGTTTCTTTCATCAAATCCCAACGCAGCGATTTAATTAATCTGTTTGAATCCTTGATAGCGCCAATACCTTCAAGGGTAAATTTATCTATGATAGGAACTCTGGCTTTTGCTGACTCATCTTTTATTTGTGGTATATTGGCTGCTACCAATTCGGTCAATACCATCGAGTACTTGCATTGACTGAGCAGCCGCTATCCCAGCAAGTTCTTGTAAAATCATGTTAGTTTCAACGAATTTCTCAGTAGCTTTAGCGGTTTGCTCTAACGGTGGAAGAAGATCATTAGTATCTTCAGCAACAGGTTTAAATAATTAAACTGCACTGTCAGGAAATCCCTCTCTTGCTTACTGTCTTGCATATAATTGTTGTTTGACAGAATCACGGACGGGAGATTTTTATTAATCGCATCTAATTGCTGTCGCGCTAGTTTCGTTGTACGGGATTCCACAGACGATGCAAAATACAATCATTATTATTAATATTATCGATCTATACTTATTTAATTACAGACCATACTCTCTATCTCCTTTTTTGTCCCCCTCTCACTCACCTCTACAACAACAATCCCAACCAAAACAAAAGTACTGTTACAAGCCAGGGGTCATTTGCTTGACCGAGCGGTGTCAAAACCCTGGCGCGAATCCCGCTAGAAGTCAAAACTTTTTCCCCATATTTCCAAAGACTTCTATACATATTCGGTTGCAAGTTGGAAAGCCCAACGTGTACATTCTATTCATAAATTTTACAATAATCAATGTAAGACCACATTTTTTTACAACTTGCCAAATTATCATCAACCGCACATCAACACATTTTCTCTACATTAACTTTCCGTTCCGCCAGTAGTTCACACCGTAGAAATTCTACAACTATCCCTAACACGGGGGACAATTTTAACTGCCCACCTGAGGCCAGTCGATCTACCGTTTCAAGGCACATCACACCAGTAAACCTACATCATATTTACCACTATGGCGACATAAACGGTATCTACCGAGTCCTTTTTCATTTGTTCCATTGAGTAATTTACCGGTAACCTACCATACATACTGCCGATACAGTCACCGATGTACACAACTAGGTTTATTAAAGTACTACATCACGACAGGCTTGTCATGCGGATTGGGTCTGAGCTCGCTACTCTTTGACCATGGCATATTAGAAACTCATTAACACTTTCTCTCTATGTGATGTTTACTCCTAATAATTGACTAATTATTTCGTGCTAAGGGATATTTGCCATTGCACGAAATTCCAATAATCAAACATGTAATCACACAAACCTACAAATTGCTTAATCTAAATGCTCATCTCCTTAATTTTATTACAGCACTTTAAGGCCGGAAAAGGTATTCTCCCCCACCCCAGCCTTGACGCACTAACTTCAAACTATCTGGCTGTCACGGTCGGCTGCACCTTTCGCTTGGGTGGTGCTTATATCCTTTAATAATATTTCATCCTCCGAGGATAACTTGACTTAGCAGATATATATATATATATATATATATATATATATATATATATATATATATATATATATATATGTATGTATGTATGTATGTATGTATGTATGTATGTATGTATGTATGTATGTATGTATGTATGTATGTGTGTGTGTGTGTGTGTGTGTGTGTGTGTGTGTGTGTGTGTGAAGGAACAAAAGTAGTATTAGGGGGCGATATAGCGTCAATGGGAGTTATTAAAATATTGCCCACGGCCATTTGGCATCAAGATTTTATGGCGCGAAATGGCACAGCCGCGGCCCTATAGCGTCAAGGGGAATTTTGTATTAGCACATCCTGGGTCTGTATAGCGTCAAGAGAAATGGTCCCAGGTAGCGTGACGTCACGGTACTGGACACTTGTCAACAGTGTATCAATGTGTAAGTACTGTGACGTCAAAAGCATTCGTCAAGTACTGTCACATCAAGCGTTCGTCGTGTTAGTGAATGTAGTGAAATGTATGTTTTGTAACTTATACAGGCAATTTGTTATTGAAAAGTATAATCTTTTCGAGGCATGGAAAGTGACCCTGAAAAGAACCTTTGTTTATGTTGTTAACACCAGTTCGTTAACATACAGGGCATCTCACTGATCGTCTTCTCTTTCTCAAACTTCTTCTTACTTCTGGTCCGTAAATGAGGACTCTCTTTAAGCACCCTTGTCTTTCTACATAAATTCTTCGTTTCCAAAAGGCCGTATCAGTGATCTTGATAATAGCCCATGATGATCTGACATACATGGGATAGTCCGGGTTAAACAGTATCGATGATACAATGGTAGATGATTCTACGTTAGCCCACATTTTTTGTGTGATGAGAACAGGTGAAGGGAATAAAGTAAACCGTGTGTATTTATAGGAGAAGAGTGGATCGAAACGGATTGAAATGGTTGACAAATCCCAATACGCCTTATAAAATTCGGTCACTTCGCGGAGTCTGTCTTCCAATCCGAAGAGAGCTCCCTGTGACGTCACAATTCCTATATACGTTCACTAGCGTTCGTGCGAAGTGAATTGATGCGACATTGTTGGATCAAACATGACGGAACCTAAGAAGACAATGACATGGGGTGAGCCGGCTGCGGAGACGAAAAGCGATGGTATAGCAGCAGCTACTAAAGTGAACACAGTATCACTGCCCAAAGAGGTTGATTTCAACTGGGATTTAGTCGATTTTCTCTCTTCGCAAGAATTTGTAGCGGTACCAGCAACTTCACCAATTTCTCCTTCTTTACCACGCGTCGACGACTTTAGACAAAGACAAGAAGAAGAATTAGAGAAATTTTTACAGCAACAGAAAGAGGCAGAAGAAGCATTTTTGCTTGAACAGCAACAGCGAGAAGTTTAGGCAG
>JAEAOA010000490.1:0-20000 GCA_016746295.1 Potamilus streckersoni
CTAACATAAAAATTCCATGCTGGTATGTGTATTAATAGCCTAGTATAAAAATCCATAATATAGTATGTGTTTTAATATGCCCAGTATAAGAAATCCATGATATGGTGCATCTAATAATATGCCTAGCATCACAAATCCATGATACAATATGTGTATTAATATGCCTAGCATAAACAATTCATGATACAGTATGTGTATTTATATGACAAGTATAAAAAATCCATGATACAATATGTGTATTAATATGACAAGTATAAAAAATCCATGATACAATATGTGTATTAATATGACAAGTATAAAACATCCATGATAAAGTATGTGCATTAATATGCCTAGTATAAAAAATCCATGATACATTATGTGTATTAATATGCCTAGCATAACAAATACATGAGATAGTACATGTAATAATCTGCATAGCATCAAAAATCTATGGCATGTGTATAAATATGCCTAGCATAAATAATCCATGATAAAGTTTGTGTATTAATATGCCTAGCAGAACAATCCATGAGATATTATGTGTATTAATATGCCTAGCAGAACAATCCATGAGATATTATGTGTATTAATAGCCTAGCGAACATCCATGAATATATTGTATTATTCCTACATAAACATCCAGATTAATTATGTGTAATAATATGCCTAGTATAAAAAATCCATGATTTCATATGTGTATTAATATGCCTAGCATCATAAATTCATATGTGTATCAATATGTCTCTCAATATTAAACGTGTTTGTACCGTATGTACAGTTCAACATTTCAAAAGAAATTCATAGATAATGTAAGCCAATTTAAAACATTGTAAATTTTCATAAAGCACTCTTTGATGAAAATTAGAAACATCTCTTTAGTCATATATAACTCATAGTATAAAATAATGCATATTTCTAAACTTGAAAAAATATAATAGGAATTTTCATTGCAAAATAATCTCCCCAAAATGCTTACTGAGTCACATTCATATTAGAAATTATTTCTACTTCCTCATGAATCCAGTCTTCTCTTAGATTTGGCAAGTTCCCCCATCTTTATGTGGTATAAACAAAGGTAAGAAATTCTTACTGATTACCTCCCTTTACCATACCAGGTGGAACTTCATATACTGGATATAGTTTTAACCTAAGGACTGTCTTAAATAGGATCCTGTCATTTTTGGGACTGTTGAGGGTGGAGGGTAATGGGTACATATTTAACTGTCTATGCCTTTTTCTTTCTCCATCAAATATGTTATCCAATTACACAAATGTTAGGAGAATTAAAATGGAGGAAATACTAAGCATCTTAACTCTACTGAAAAGCACCCTGTACAGTTGTATGGGCATGTGCAAGGAACTATCATCTTGAATCCCACATTTAACATATAATTAGAAAGAAAGGTTTTATCAGGTAAATCAAGTGAAAACTGACTGCGCCTATCCGATGATATTGTAGCATTATGTGTTTAGTGAAATAATTATCGACTCATTCAAAGCAACACAAAGAATGAGTAAAGAAAACAAGCTTTGTAAATTTTAAGTAAATAATTAATATCACTAGAAATCATGAATAAAAGGTAAATGTATTAAACAAGACTTACACTTTATAAAGGAAATCTAAACATTTGTTCTAAAGTTATGAAAACGCATAAGTCCTTTGAATAAACACTTCTAAATTGATAGTGTATGATTATTAGTTTCGGTCCAAGATGGCAGATGATGACATCAGACAATGGCTAACACAAATATCCAGAAGTATCACCGTGAAGCAAAATTTGTAATGATCTGTTCCAGTTTGGAAATAGTTTCAGTAAATATCTTTGTACAAAGCCAGTAGTGTTGTTCTCCAGGGAAAATTATTATTTAGAAACTAGATGAAATGCAGCTACTAACAATACACATGCTGTTCCTCATAAGTATGCAGAACAACTCAGCACAGAGGTACCTTTGAAGGCATTAAAAGTCTATAACGATGTTATCGACTTTCACCTATGACCATGACTGACTACAAAATAAACATTTCTTTCAGATAATTGAGCATTTAAAATAGGTTAATATGTTGTTTTATGTACACATGCACAAATAGACTCATGTGAAATCACACCCCGGTATTACAAAAACGTAAACAACCTATGACGTGGTCACATCCAATCTTTTACATAGATTTTTAAGACATGTTTACTTGTAACAACAACGCCTTCATGCAAAACGCATGCATACACGAGTCACGTTTACATTTTAAGTAAACACAATGTATTTTAACATAAACATCATCATAACAATAATTATATTTAATTTATATAAAATGACATAAAATTAAAATAGAAATAAAACAGAACAGTTCAAATGTAAACACATATGTAATTTAGCTAATTTAGGGTCGTAACAACTGGTATGGTGATTCTTTGAGTAGTAACCAAGGGACTAATGAGATTATCATTGAGCTGGACCTGGAAGATTTTGTGTGATATTTTGAGCACATAACGTAGCTTCTCGTGGGTCGGTGGTTCTTTCCGGTGAATTCCCGGTTTCTTCCTCCACCATTAATACTGGCCGCTATGAATAGCCTATCGTGTGCTGAAAAATGGCGTTAAGCCCAACAACAACAACAACAACATGAGCACATAACGGTCAATGTAACCTTGACTCTTGAAGAGTGGATTGAGTTGAGGGACCATAGGATTATTTTCTGATTGCCAGTAGATGGAAGCCTATTCTTAGTGATGCAACCTGGTTGTGTCATTAAAATGACTGACATGTCAGAATAAACTGTAGGTAATTTGCATCAACATAAAAACACATAGGTCACATACTCTTGTTGCCAAAAGCAAGACCATCTGGAGGCGTATCTTTTACGATAATAGCTACAGCAGGACAGTGGACTAAGGACGAGTCCTGTCAAGACCCATGATACATTCCACTATGGAAACTTGGTCAGTGATTAAGTTCAGACAGGTCAAAAAGCTGGTCAGCAAGTCTATGAGATATTTATTCTGACCAATGACAAGCCACCCATGGTGTCTGAATGTATCAGATTTCATGGAGTGAAATACCCAAATTTTAATTGTTGCAAACATCCTGCTTTTAATGAGAAAAAGAAAGACATCAGCCTGGAGAAAGGAATCTTACATTGTTGTGAGATCATCTGCCTTACACCCTTTAGAAAAGCCATTCCATTTCATCTAATATAGTATTAACCTGGATGGCAATCTAACTGATGGCAATCTAACTGATCTTTACAACTAAAGATTGGAAGTTGTTCCTGCTGGACAAGGGATATGCGGTAACAAGTTTCTCAGTTTATTCCGGCATTCTTCAAAGATTGGGTTAAAACTCTGAAGGAGAAATGCACATCATTATCAAATGAAGCTTTGACTTTTAATGACAAATTGTAAATGATAGTAGGAGTCACTCAGTAGAGGACAAATATGAAACAATATCCTTCATAGCTGTTTTAATAATGAATTCAGATTTAAAAGGAGACTAATTCAGAAAAGTTAGTTGACATGAAGAGTCTTTTTCTCCAGAAAGTATATTCCATGGTATGTTGCACAATAAGGCAATGAATATTACACACAGATAGGTTAGTAAAGTTTGATGGCTGATTAGACTACTGCATTTTTGTGCACTGAATGAACATTATAGGTATGGCCAATGGGTCAGGTGGAATGGCACATATGGATGTGTCAGTAAAGAAGGCTGTCTGTTCAAACTAACCTATTTGTGAATGTTGAATGAGTATTACAGGTAAAGCCAATGGGGTTGCTATATATATATATATATGTGTGTGGTTGTGTGTGTTTGTGTGTGTGTGTGTTTGTGTATAATCCGGACGGAGTTGGTTGTTTCTGTGTCAATTTTGTCGTGCAGACGCAAAGAATGAAAATCACGGTAGCTGGTTTCGCATAGAGTTACTCAAAGTTCTCTTGAGTCTTTGAGAAACTGAAGTACAAGTAGAAAGAATTCATCGAACCTTGGAATATTCTTGATATGATGTTCATAAGAAACTTCTTTAATCCATACCAAGGCTCTATCTGACAATTTTTGTGAAGAAAAAAAAACTGATGTAATATATGAAAATGCTTGCAAAATCATATAGCAGCAGTTATCAAAAAGATTATATATTGTCTGTG
Organism: Potamilus streckersoni; assembly: GCA_016746295.1. NCBI lineage: Eukaryota > Metazoa > Mollusca > Bivalvia > Unionida > Unionidae > Potamilus > Potamilus streckersoni. The sequence continues at coordinate 4,119 of JAEAOA010000490.1, forward strand.
CTTTTCAAATAAATGCATGTTTTTTCTTGAATCAATGATCAATTATTTATTGATGTATCGTATAAATAATAACAGAAGCTCAAATCCAGACGTAACACATACACACACATGGAGTACAAAGGTAGAATAGTTCACCCTAATATAAGTAAATGTAATAAGTAATGAAAAGATTAAAAAACTGTATTAGGTAACACAAATATGTTACACAATATTCCTACAGGAAAAGCACAACAATCTCACAAGAAATAATGACAATATACAATGAGAAGTTGAATGCAGTAAGAATCAAAAGTGATAATTTAAGTGGTGAAAGGTCTGGAGTAATAATAAAAACTAAAACTAATGGAAATATAATATCGAGAAAACGTTTAGGTAATGATTGTTCAAAGGGGAGAATATTATACATACAAATAAAGGATTATTATTTAGTGAACATATATTTTCCAGCACAAAAAATTAACAAAGAAGCAACATAAATTTTCGCTGAAAATCTAAACGCTCATATTCAGGTGCACACAATGAAGAACGTTTAATAAAATGAGGTGATTTTAAATGGATCCGTGACTATAGTGATAGAAAGTCAGTAGTAACTTGAAATGACATACTCTTTTAAGAGGAACAATGAACAACCTTTTTATAGGAGTATGGGGAAGAGCAAGCTAGTATTGAGAATAGCAAGCCAGTAGACTAGAAACGAACTACGCATCTGATCTATATACATATAACTTTATTTAATATAAAAGAACACCAAATATCGACAGACAACACAATTATAGATAAAGAAGAATCGAAATGAGAAACAAAATAACAAAACCCCAATAAAATACTCTAGGAGGATTAGTGCCATCACATAATTTGAAACAAAATGAAGAGAATTTCACTGATAAATTGAGATTTTCAACACAAGAAAGAAAATTGTACAAATCAAGGAACATAAACATACCATTTTAACGAAACACAACGAAATAAAAATATGCACAATACGTAACTGACCTGATTAGAATACTGGATTAAAATATCTGCAAAAGCCACAATCAAGGGAGCGTAATAGCATACATTACATAATGTTGCCAAAGTGAAAAAATTACCGGATATGAAGTGATGAGAGATAAATAAAACACGGTAATCTTTTAAATGTCGTTGTTTAGCAATTCTTATATGCATGTATCTATATTTTTCACTTTAAATGTGTATAATATTGGAATGTTACAAACATTGTTTTACGTATCAGTTCTCTTGTGTTTACTATCATTCTAGTACTAATATTAGTACCGTAGTCCTAAAGAATATAAAATGGGACATATATCATATTTGCAAATTATTTTACAAAATCTGAGTTTCGTGAGTTTAAAACTGAAAACTCTTAAAGCAATAGTAATTGCGCATTTATTACATAATTCTCATTTTATTATGAAAACTTACTAATGTCTAAATTTCATGCTTTCCTTTAATACTAAACGTGTGATTTAAATTTAAATTTGTATGACACGGCCCAGTTCACAAACTCAGATTTTTCTGTAAATATTTGTCATTTTTTCTTATTTAAAATTCCCACTCTAAAAGAATCACCTTGGCAATTCCACACACAATAAAAGGAAAGACATTTCGGAATGTGTCCGGTCGGAACGGCTACTTCTACAATTTATAACCTTGCGGTCTGAAAATAGTGCTTTTCCTTTTTAGTCCGCTTGGAAACAGCATCACTCTTTGACGTCAGAGCTTGTTGACAGATGGACGTGAGTCTTAAGTTATTAACCTTCACAAGGAATACACACATTCATGAAGTACTTTGTCTGTCGTTTGTACATAGTAGCATTCGACATACCAGCTACTATAATAGCATGATAATGGATTTAATTTAATTTTAAGATTTATTTATTTCAGTATCACATGTACCTATACTTGAATTAGGTTTCTAAACGTTGCAATTAATCCAGTTGACAGGTTGAGGATACGTTTAGATATTCTGGTTTTTATTATCTGAAAAATAAAATCTAATAATTTTATCTAATGTATAGTTCGCGGAGACACAAATATATATCTAAACAAGCCTTAACTCATATCTTACGAGTGGATTTGTTTCCAACTCCTGGATGTACAAATGTAAAAGGAAGAATGTGCTATTTGTCTAGATATAATGTAGTTCCTCAAGCAATAGTTCACAATATTGCACATTGAACGATCATGACTTGACTTGTCTTGATATTGCAAGCTGTAAAAACCTTTTACAATTTTGATTAAATCCAATCAAAAGTATCAATTAAAATTTAAATGCGATATAAAACAAAATATACATTTTTCTTATCAAGCATGATACCTTTGTATTGTCCGACACCATAGTCTCAATGGGGTTTCTAATAGATCATACACTTATCTATAAAATCTGTTTTTGCTTCTGATTAGAGTTCCTGTCAACAATTAAAAATGGGATTGGCAAGCTTTACATACAAATGATTTGCTAATGTTTATTTCCGGTCACATTAAGATTATCCACCGCCATTTTTTTACCTTAATTTGTTCTATTTTCTTTTCCTTTTGTAAATATCTTGCAATTGCGTTTAAAAGATTAAATGAATTAGGAAAAGATGGAATTCGATTCTAGAAATAAAAAAAGAAGAAAACAAATCACGTAATATTAACCGCAGCTTTTTTTCTGCTTTTGATGTTTAGCATTTACGATAATTGCTTTAGATGTCTTCAATGTATCAGTACAAATGACGCAGTTCTGGTCTGGGAATAAATTTTAACGTTTTCATTGCAAAATTTGATCCAGAATACAAGTAAGATCGATCATTCATCAAATGTACAACCCTTTCTTTGATTGGTCATAATTCTTCCTTCTGCTGCGAAGTAAGGACTTGTAAATAAAGACTTTTAAATAAGATGTACATACTCCTTCGCTGAACATTTAATTAATTTCCTGCATTTAAAGAACTAATTAACTAAGAAGACATCAAACAATGCTAAAGATCTTGAAACATAAATCATTTTGTTTCCAGTAAACACCCTTTCAAATATCAACAGTAGTGGCAGCTCATCGCATTATTGGTACTTTTGGGGATTTAATCAGGCAATAAGCCCTTTGTGCTGCTTTGAACACTGTCTACAAATATTTATCAAATTAAGGACGGAAGAGCGAATTTGATTTTTTTGATAAAACATACCTGTAACGCTTCGTTAGTATTTTGATCATTTCATGCATTCGTTAGAAAACTTAACATTCTAGTTGTTTAAATAATTTATGTGTCTTTGCATTTGATCAGGACCTGGAAATGGTTTTTAATTTTAAAAAATGTTGGGAATACGGCAAACGGTACTCAAGTGATGCTGATAGTTTTTAGTTGGATGGTAATCACCAATTATTTATTTTTACCTCATAAAACATCAATATCATAATGAACATAATTGTGAAACGAATTTTCGTCTCCAAAGGGATATCCGCTTACGAGCTTTAATATTCCTATTGGTACTTGGCATTTCTACAAATTATTTACTGATATTTGCAGGTATTTCGCCAGTTATAATTTAAAAATTTTAAATTATAATAAAGAAAGAACGAACGATTGGACAGAGCTTTAAGTTAGATTAAAGGTTATCTTGTAATGAAATTTCAACTTAAGCATGAAAGTGTCAGTGTAATTTGCTGTCTGGATAGTTTTCTAAGATCTCCTATAGGAAATTGATGCCAATCATTCGCAAACATTGAACATGCTCTTCCTTATATATATTTATGTTGTTCTTGAGTGTTTACTGTTTTCGCGAAAAGAATATTGTCCTTAGAGTGTTTTTAATTTCCACAGAAAGATTAATGTTCGTTGGGCGTTTGTTATTTACAGTTTTCATTTCATAGCTTATAGCATTGGCCAAATGTTGTAGACCACTGAACAAGTTAACTCCCTTTAATATGGCTAAGGCGAAATGCTGTATCACGTCAAGCAGTTTCTGTTTGAGTTTCTTAAAACTCATTTTAGGTCACTTGATATAAGCTTGTAATGTTTTCATCTTAGTAAATTATTGTAGTTGTGTTGTTTTGATATCGCAAGCGTGTCGTAATATTGGTGAACTGTCTTTTTAATCAGACGCACATGCTACACAGGGAACAAAAAGTTGAATTGTTTAAAACTGAGCTCAGTATGGATCTCAAAGCAACGAGGTTACTAATAATTTACGTAAATAGCCAGCTATGCACTTAACTAGGATGTTTACTTCCTTCCTTAATTAATTAACATGTCGTAACTTTGAATAATAAACTATATTTAGTACTCTATATTTAATGTTTGTTGAATGTGTATTAATATCAAAAAAAGTTTTATGCACGTTCGTGGTCTATTGTTTTCACATGAACACTAACGATCATTTGGTGATTCTTATTACTACATAAGATTGGTAATCGTTAGGTGTTGTTTATTTACAACAAAGAAACAAAATAGGGGGGGGGGGGGCGAATCATTATGTATGAGTATTTTTCATAACCATGACAGGAGTGTTCAAATATAACTGAAAGAATACAGTCCATTATATTCTTTAATTCAACGGAAACATAGTCCTATTCTTGCTATAATTACTTTCTCTTATATCGTTATTGTTATGTTTATTTAATATCTGCTGTGAGCTTTACATTTGACTGTGATTGAATTTTGTGGATGAAGTATTCGCATACCTGATCTGTTATAATTGTAAATTGTAAACAATTTATTTTTTCAATTCCAGTTTATGAACTAGGAGAATTATCTATTGGAAATGACAAATTTCCATGCCATTTTATTACCACATATGTCCGAAAAATATGTATATTTAGGGGTTTGTAAACAAATCATTTATTCCTGCCTTACGAACAATCAGTGGAATTATTTCAAGCTGTGCTCAGATATAATGTAACAGTAATTATTTCTTAAAATTATTATTTTCAATTACAAGGTGTTTATTGACTTCTGGACTAACACCAACATTGGGGTCATTGTGAACTCATTTACAGACCTTATGTCTTGCATTATTATTGGACTTCAAGACATCGAAAAGTATTGGTAGTTCAGCACTTTCAAGACTATTGATACTTCAGGTCATTTAAGAATATTGTTACATCAGGACATCCAAGACTATTGGTACTTCAGTGCATACAAGATTAATTATGCATCAGGAAATTCAAGACTATTGGTGCATCAGGACATTCAAAACTATTGGTGACATTGACAAATATTGGTACATCAGGATACTCAAGACTATTGGGCGTCAGGACATTCAAGGCTATTGATGAATCAAGACATTCAAGACAACTGGAATTCCTTCAAATTAAATTTTACTTTTGGGCTTTTAAGACTTGTAGGATTGTTTAAGATTTATTACACAATGTTTGTTTCTTAAGCTATACTTTGTAAATAAGAGACAAAAAAATAGGATTTTGTTCTCGCTTTCTTCCTATTGCATATTTTAAGACATAGCGTAGTAACAGATTAATAGAAGTGCGCTACTAATTTCTAATAATTTTTTGCTGCAGGAGTTGTTTCTTTTAGAAAACCGTCTTATAAGCGCACGTTATGTTGATACAACTTTTAGTACATAGTATACATTAAACTCGTGCTCTTGCAGTACACATAATATTGGCCTTTCAGAAATACACGAGTTGCAAGGTCTATGTCACGACTATGTAATAATGGTCATTTTACCCAGTCGAACTAATGACTGCTAAAAAGGTTAAATATATGTTCATTTAAAATATGTTTTAATACTTACGAACTTGCATTAATTGCTTGAACGATATGTCGTTTAAAATAAAGTATCACTTTAGCTGTAACAATTTAAGCATAGAATAAACTAATAATGTATTCTATTGATTGCTAGGAAGATATTGTTCAAATATGTCAGGAAATTTCATTTAAAAAATGGACCTTGTATTCTATAATTTGTGTGGTTAAACTGTGCAGGCTAATGAGGCGTTATAGATTGATTTTCAGCTTCCCAAGGGCTCCAGCAGTCGTGATGACATCTCGACTTGTCATGTGATCTAAATTATTTATATCTTCCAACATTCAGTATTTTTATACGAAAACAACTATTCTTTATAGCAACAAATGTAAATATTAATGTGCTGCCGAAGGAACAATTGTTTAGTCGCTATGAAAATGAATATTGTACTGGATTGATTATCAATATCGTACACGATGGATTCGATACAGTGCCATTGAAAAGTATAATCCCTATCTGAAGTGACTAGCTCACGCCAGTTCTGCATATTTATGGCGAATTTCACTTTCACAATTGAGATCATAGCTATATTTTATTTACTGGTAGGCTATAATATATTGCAACAAATGTAAAAATCAATGTATAGGCTATAATATATTGTAACAAAGGTAAAGATCAATGTGTAGGCTAGAGATTGAAAACGTTTTATGTATAATTACTTCTTGCAATATTCTTTGGAGACGCTTGTTTTCAATGTGAACCATCAAAACCTAAACCACACTGATGAGTGAAAAAAGAAATAATATATTTATCCATGCAAAATGAAGAATGAGGAAATTATATTTTGAAAAACACACAAGCAGACAAAATCAAAATCATTCACATACCACATTTAATGATGGATTTTAATTATATAAGACAAATGTATTTTTAATTTCACAAATAACAAAAGGGGCTTGTAACTTAAATGTAGGATTTGAATTTCTGCATTCATGCACCAACAACAAAACCCATAAACTATCAGTACATGCCCCTAAAAGGAATGAAACAATCTGAATGAAAGGCCGCTGCACACATACTCAGATCTATCTATCTATCTATCTACCTATCTATCTATCTATCTATCTATCTATCTATCTATCTATCTATCTATCTATCTATCTATCTATCTATCTATCTATCTATCTATCTATCTATCTATCTATCTATCTATCTATCTATCTATCTATCTATCTATCTATCTATCTATGTGTGTGTGTGTGTGTGTAATAAACTGACGACTAAGAGAGCAAAACTGATAAATAACTTGCCTGAGTGCTTTCGACTCTTACTTTTTAAAGGCATATACAAATATACAAAACATAGGCTAAACAAAGATATAAACATGAAAAACATTGTGTTTGTAAACCTCTATGTGGATGCCTCTACATGAATTAAACCTATAATAGCATTATGTCTCAACCTGCCTGTATAGACATTTTGCGGATGCTGAATGATGTTTCTATTTTCCCTAGAAATCTATGAGTCATAGCGAAATCTATTACTTGATGTACATGTATGTAACGTAGATTATATCCTGGATATTTAATTCTTTAGTTTATTCTTATAGTTGTAATTAGAGGATACTAAGAAGATTTAGAAAAGTTTGAAAAGAAACTGTGTCGGCTGTAAAGAAAAATTCTACTAGTGAATACCTTACCTTTTCTAGTGTCTTGGTTTAGACCGCGTAGATTCAATGTTCTAAAGAGGCGTATTCAGTAATATTTCTTTTCCATAATGGTTTTGGAACTACAGTTGGGGTTGTTAAAATTGCGATAAGTGTTATATCGTTATATCACTGAACGTGTCGCCACGGGAGAAGTATTATGCGACAGGGCATCTATACAGTTTTTTTTTATTTTATCGAATTATATCTATGAAAATTTATACTTATTTCTCATCACATGTAAGATGTGCAGCCTTCAGTATGTCGTAGAAACTGAAAAGCTATACAAAATGAAAACGGCTATTATTTCCCTGAAAATTTGATTTTGTGGCCAAAAATGAGATATTTTAAAATGTACCTATTTTCCAGTAAATTTAAGATACATTAAGTGCTCAGTTCATTTGGAGTAACTTCTGGAACTTTCTAAAACATTCCAGAAATATAAATAGTAGTAAAAAAAACAGTTTAGTTCGAGATCCCTAAGAAAATACATAACTTCATTTCCCTGAGATGGCATCAAGAGGCTGAAAGCAGCAATCAGGCGCATTTTGCCATAGGCTCCGGCCACTTTATGACGCTAATGGCGACAAAGTACTGATAAGAACCATCTGATAAGATGAGGTAAGCCTACAATGCATATTTTGGCATGCCTATCGAGGATCACTACGAACCCTAGCCACCTCATTTCACCAGCGAGCACTGCAAAACGAATTGCTCGGCTTTTATATTTTACAACGTTCGTTTTTAAAACTTTTAAAATTGCAGCATATTTCATTTTACAATGTTTTAAAATTTTCAATGTTATTGAAAATGTACTTATGAAAACTGATGGAGAATAACTTACAAATTAGTTAGTGGTAAAAGAAATGCATTTTTAGTAGGATGTTAAAGACGGGAAAAGGGAATGGCAAGAATGTACCTGCTATCACGTATCCGGATCTTTCTTCATCCATCTCCCTGGTGCTACACTTTCCGAGCTTCCCGTATCTACTCCTCTGGAGAGAAAGCAGACGTCTTTAGAAGAGCTGCAAGGCAGAAAGATAGGAAGACGTTGTAAATCCAGATGACATTTTCAGAGAAGATAAAAAGAGAAGTCCATAATAACCCGGTCGAGTGCCGAGCTATTGATTTCGAGGCGCAAGAGGGAGAACTTTTTGGATGAAAGTTGTGCAAGTTGAATTTGTGAGGAAGTGTCACCTGTAAAAATGGTCACTGACACTGCAACAAAGTGACCAGTCAGTTTGAGGCAATCGGAATGACCTGTAACCAGAATGAATGACACCTCTTCATTGACAGCTCATGCATGAACCTCAAAACCTTACTGATCCATAATGGGTACTAGTACCCGTCTCATCTGCTGGCTCACTAGGTGCACATCAAAGAGGATTGCAATATCATCAAGAACTTGCTCGACGTATTGAAGTATGATGCGTACGAATGGAAGGTCATCGGAAACGTCAAAATGTTAGGATTCCTGGTAGGTCTTCAAGGCGATTTAACCAACGTTCCCATTGTCTTTAGAACAATAGGAACAATAAGACGCACTACCAAAGGCGGAAATGGCCACAGAGGACTTTGGGGAGGAACAACGTCAAGCTAGATAGCATTGGTGGATCCAATGAAGCTGCTAATACTATCATTGCACATCCAATTGGGGACTATATGGTCCATTTGTCAGAGCTCTAAATAAAGAGTCTGCAGCCATAAAGTGCCTTAAAGAATTCTTCATAAGCTGTCTGATGAGACAAATAGCAAAGCCGGTGACTTCGTCGGATGAAAGATAAAGAAGATCTTGGAGTGCAATGAATTCCCTCAGAAGCCCAATAGTAAGGATACATCGGCTTGGAACAGCTTTGTCTCAGTGGTTTTGGGCTTCCGGGCAAACACAAGACCTAAACCTGCCTGGAGCTGGTTCAGATTCTGGTGAATAACTATTGCACAATAGGCTGCAAGAAGTCCCTTAAAGTCCATAGTATTGATGCTCATCTTGTTACATTCAAAGAGAACATGGAAGCTTGAACGGAGTAGCTATGTGAGCGCGTCTACGAGATCATACTGGATTTTGAACGCCGTTACCAAAAGCAGAATAATGAGAACATGATGGGAGATAACATTTGGGGGCTGATTCGTGTAAGGTTTACAGTTTAATCATAAATCTGGAAACATTACCCACTTCTAAATCTTTTGTGGTCATTGTTGTATATCTTTAGCAAAAATACATCTAACTTTTTATGTTGTTTTCTGACTTTATGTGAACAAAAAGACACTTCTCCGATTTTCTCGTTCAAAAATATAAAAAATTTGAAATATCACTGTCATGGTCACAAAAACAATATCTGTATGGAAACATACGATTATATGTACTTTATAGGCATAAACAATTACGATACTACCCAGGAACAACATGTGTTACATAGTGTTATCACCGATAAATCGAATTGATATGTTTGCCAGCTCTCATAGGATTTAACAATTAGGACAATAGTCAGGTATGTTTGAAAGGCTTAAATACATTACAATTTAAATACATTCTTTAGCCTTGTGTTGCATATTGCGCACGTCACATCTACATGTCCGATCACCACATTATCAAGATCACATTATGTTTGTCCTTCCTTGCAACGCATTTATATCGTCTGTGCCTGCAGTTCCAATTACAGTTATAGACCTTATCAAGTATTATTTTTACACAGCCTTCATTCCAGGATGGGAAAAAGCTTAATCATATGCATCTATGCTTAAGTGCTTATTGTTAGTTAGATTACGGCCAGTATGTACTTTCCGTCTATCCGTCTATTTATCCTTCCCTCCCTCCATCCCTTTCAGATATATTATATATTTTGACAAATACATACCAAAACAAATACGAACGATCCAGATTCTTTTTATTAGTGTAATGTCGGCAATGTGATTTTTACCATCCATTTCAAATTTGCGATACAATTTTTATCCAGTCCATTGAAGTGCATCAGAAACTTTTATTTTTGCTATGCAACAAACGAAACTTATACCACACAAATATTTATTTAACTCACTATACAACAGCTAAATATTATTGTTGCTATTTGCTACATTCTAATTTTCAGCACTGACGAAACGTATTTTAGCCTTTCCCTCAGCATGATGCTATTTTGATCAGGAGAAATTATAATCCTTAGCGAGTACAAATCATACACACATATATACGTACACATATACGTACGTAACTACATACATACATGCATGCATACATACATACATACATACATACATACATACATACATACATACATACATACATACATACATACATACATACATACATACATACATACATACATACATACATACATACATACATAATTACATACATGCCTGCCTGCGTGCCTGCCTGCCTACCTACCTACCTACCTACCTACCTACCTACCTACCTACCTACCTACCTACCTACCTACATACATACATACATACATACATACATACATACATACATACATACATACATACATACATACATACATACATACATACATACATACATACATACATACATACATACATACATACATACATACATACATACATGCATGCATGCATACATACATACATACTTACCTACATACATACATTCATACATACATACATACATACATACATACATACATACATACATACATACATACATACATACATACATACATACATACATACATACATACATACATACATACATACATACATACATACATGCATGCATGCATGCATGCATGCATGCATGCATGCATGCATGCATGCATGCATGTATGTATGTATGTATGTATGTATGTATGTATGTATGTATGTATGTATGTATGTATGTATGTATGTATGTATGTATGTATGTATGTATGTATGTATGTATGTATGTATGTATGTATGTATGTATGTATGCATGCATGCATACATACATACATACATACATACATACATACATACATACATACATACATACATACATACATACATACATACATACATACATACATACATACATACATACATACATACATACATACATACATACATACATACATACATACATACATACATACATACATACATACATACATACATACATACATACATACATACATACATACATACATACATACATACATTGGTATCTATGCATATTGCTATGTGTGTTTTTGTAGACAGCCATGCAGTTAATGTTTGACATGAACAATGGTCGTGCTTTAAGTAGAACGTTATCACTGCCATTAAAGCCGTTTGTCCAAGTTAGGTTATGATTCACATCTTTATAATGGGCTCTCATTCCGCACCGGCGTCTATCAGTGCTGCTATGGTTAAATTCGAGACTATCCAAATCTTAAGTTAATGGAACTCTAATGCATATCTTAAATATATATATATATATATATATATATATATATATATATATATATATATATATATATATATATAGATAGATATGAACAACACACATAAGAGCAGACATATTTTCTGAATGGCAAACGATGGTAGATCCAAATGTGCTCTCGTCACTATGGTGATAAACTTGGTAAAGCCGCTGTGTTGGAATCAGTTTTCTTCCACTGATATATTCTAACATCTCTGTATATTAATATTGGTTGTGTAGAGACCTGGAGAGTTGTTAAAAAAAAGTTTTCTTTATGAGGATAAACATGTTTTGAGAGCAAAGGAACAAAAGCAATAAAGCAGATAAAAGTTGCAGCGATAAAGTTGTATATGTACATGCATTTTATTTATTGGATAATTTGAAAAGAATATAGCATTTCAAAACACATTTCTATGATTTGTAGTTTTCTACATTTGTGATAATTCTCAATCTGAATTTTGGATACGCGTATATTTGTCCAGAATATTCATCCTTTTATTCTGAAGAAAATATATTTTTATTATAGAAAACGATAAAACAACGTTAAGCACACAACTCATAACTCGTACTTATTGGCAATGTTATTTCGTGTACTAGGTATTATAGCAGTACTAACGACCATCTTAATTTTAACTATACGCTATCACAACTTCAATGTTATTATTCCAAAATTTGATATCCTAGTAAAAACATTGGTTGTGTAGAGACCTAGATAGATGTTGCACAAAGGTTTATGTTCGCAATATACGCAGTTAGATGACTGTACAAGCCAAAATGAAACAGACAAAACATTATGGAGACAATAAGTAATGATCAGGAGGCCATATCGGACAATTTAAATGTTATCGATATGTAACTATTGTAGAAAGCAAAAGAATATAAATTTGTTGAGTCAATTAGATAGAAACATATATGAAAACCACTTCTTTGAATTAATTCATTGATGAATGTATTTAACCGTTAAACAATGAATATTATGACGAGGTAATAAAATGAAGGTCAATCTTGGAAGATAGTGAAACAGTTATATTAGTATTAGCCAAAAAATAGATATACCAATCATGGATATATAGAGATTGTAAGCCTGCCAAAACACCGCGTCAAAGATTCTCCGAATATTTTGTGTTTATAACACGTGTGAATTACTCCATGATTGTAAGTTTCTTCGTAATTCTTATAAATCGATTTAACGAACTAGAAACTAAAATGAACCGTTATAAAGAATGATACCCTAATACATGTATTGTATGTCAATGACACAAAAGTTTTGATGGTTGCTAAACCGGTCTGAGCCTACTGCTCTCCTTGGCATATATATTTATTCTAGCTTTCTAAAATAATTTTAGAAGTTAAACATTTGCAATGCAATGCAAGTTTGATTGTGTAGCATTAACTATTACAAAAGACATGTTCGGTGAATGAAATGATAATTGCTATGTCAGAACTGAATACGGAAAATTCCGCTACAACAGACGCTTTCTCAAGTGAATATTTGAAATGCGCTATCATATTATCACCCCAATATGTACTGATTTATTTAGTGCATTTGATTGTCTTTGTTTTCCATATGACTAATCACCAGCAATAATAACTACAAAATTTAAAAAAGTGAAACATTCAGCAAAATAGAAGTTTGTTTGTTTACAACTGATAATTATTGATTACACGACTGTGCAAAGCACATTTAATTACATCACCGCTAAAGAGAACAGAGACAATAAAATTAGATTAATTTGCATCCAAGTCCCATATATCAACATGACCAACTAGAAGTAGCTTTGCTGTGTGCCGCTAAGTTTGCTGTTCTTAGAAATATCCGTGGTTTCTTCTCTCTTTTTCGTAGACTCTGTGACACTCTTTCACACTTATATCTGTTATACCATTTCCCTTCTACACATCGCGTCTTGTTCAGATAGTATATTTTCCTCAAGTTAGGTGTTCCTGATCTTGTAAGCTCTTCTTGTTTTGCATCGCTGATGAGTTCTTTCCATATCCTAACGAAGATGTCTTATTTGAATATTCCTTGTGTAGGGATTACATATTTGCATATGCTCCACTCCCTCGAAATAAGACAAGCTTTCTGCAGGTAGACTATTTGCTACAGCACTGCTGGCACTTTTGCTCTTCACAGGATCGACGATAAATGGCAATTTTATTGTTTTCCAGATTTATATATTTATTTATTTTTATCCGGTTCTATAGTTAATACCTTTATGATTTTATCTTTTAGGACTACTTTTTATACTTGTCAATAGTCCAGATTCACATCCTGTGTTTGTTTTACGTGTTCTTTTGTCCATATATAACCTTCTCTGCAAATACTATAAAACCTGTGGGTCCGTAATCCTGTAATGAATGTTACTAGTGGAAGCCTGTTTCATTGAAACGGGTAACTTGGAGATGCAGTGTAGAATTATTAATTTGAATTGCTTTTGTAACTTCATCTCGCGTCTTCTTTACATTCACCTGTTCATGTTCAGCACATTCATCTATCTAAATACGACATTCCAGTGTGTCCTTCATTGTCCCTTCTTCCTTTATTTTATTTGTAGAACTGAGTATTTCCGATATGTACTGTTAATTATTTTAACTTTGCCTTCCTAATCTTTTTTGTAGAACTGAATTTGACTTACTGTTGAGATAATTTAATTTAGCAATTTTGCTATCAATCAATCGAATATATGAAAAAAAAAGTATATTCTGATTCTGTGGAAAAACTAGATTATATATATATATATATATATATATATATATATATATATATATATATATATATATATATATAATTAATAGATAGTCTACTGCCAATTAGATTTTGTGAACATCAAGCCCTGCAAATAAGATATTTCTATACTCTTGCATTAATTGGCCATATTTTTACAAAATAAAGAAACATTTGGTCACTTTGATGTTGTCTCTGTGTTGCGGTGCATAAACTCCATACATTAATGTTTTAGTGTTCGCTTTAGAACGTCGATTATAATGCGTCATACAACCAGTATCATACACTTTGAAAGTAACTTGTATGTTCTTTTGGGAATTTCATTAATTTTTCACCATGATATTTTTTAACTCGAGTGACATATTGTATTTCATTTATTTTCATAGCTAATGCGAGTACACTTGCTTGCTCTATGCAGGTACCTTTGAAACGTTGTAAAAAATAATATATGTTTAAAGTTTGATATCATGTTGCGCATGTGAGATGCGCATGTCCCATCATCACTACATAAACATTTAAAACGTCTTTGAAATTGAAATCCCAGTAATAGAAAGTCTGACAAACTACTTCTCCCATCGCTCGAACCAGAATTGCAATGGTAAAGATCCTAATCCAGCGGATCTATGTTTTTGTTATGACTGTTAGTTACACTACAGCCAGTACGTATCTCTCTCTCTCCTCTCTCTCTCTCTCTCTCTCTCTCTCTCTCTCTCTCTCTCTCTCTCTCTCTCTCTCTCTCTCTCTCTCTCTCTCTCTCTCTCTCTCTCTCTCTCTCTCTCTCTCTCAGATAGATACAGATCAGTTTTTGGATACTGATGTCTAGTTAGAGACAATATGTATATGTACATTTTGGTTTTATCAGACATTGCAGATTTGGGAAACATATTAATTCAGTATATGGACGCGTTCCAGATATTGTGCATTTTGACTGTAAGCAGACATTGTATATTTTGACTCTAAGCAAATTTAAACAAAATTTCACATGTTCGTTATAAATCATGTTACACGTTTTCAATTCACTATTGTCCATGTTGATCTCTGTGTGTTTGTATTTGTGGTTTGCATTTTAAGGAAGCTTAACACATACATTGCTCAGTCATATCAAGACGATGTCAGTAGTGTGGCACTTTGTAGTGATGTCTAAAACTTTGACATCATGCTACAGACATATAGCATGATATCCCACCCAGTGAAGTAATCCTGGCTCGAAAAATTCATGTGACATTCATTTATTCTCCAAATGAAATATGTATCATATGTGGGAATTTTACACGGGGCATAAGATACTTGAAAGGAAAACATTTACATACATACATACATACATACATACATACATACATACATACATACATACATACATACATACATACATACATACATACATACATACATACA
>JAEAOA010000490.1:25000-125000 GCA_016746295.1 Potamilus streckersoni
AGCCGGCCACTGATTTTTAACAAAATTATAATGAAAATCGTACATCAGCCACTTTGATAAATCTAACACAGCAGCTCCAACATAGATCGGCTTGTTTAGTTTTAGATTTGTTTTTCTTCTTTGTATCGCAACAAGATTTTCATTAAATATTTTCATGCTCACAAAATCATCGTCTGACACAAGTTTGTTTCTGCGATTGACATCATTAACACGTTTCCTAATATTCTCCATCGTCTTACCAAAAACGGAATTGTTCATCAGTTTAAAAAAGTTTTTCTCAAACTCTGTTTTCGCTGCAGCTCTTCTTGAAGTGTTTGAGTTAATATAACCTCTCATCCACGGCGACTGATTAAATTTTAGTACACGATGAACTTTTATCAACACAAGACCAGCATCGACTGCTTGTTTTAAAACTTTGTAATGCAAAACGTAATTTTTCTTATCAAGTAAATTTGGTACTAGTTTCTTGACCATGGAATGTTGCCTTGGTGATGCTAACGCTTGTTGTTCTTTTGATAACAAACTATAATCTATGACCATCGATTCCGCACAGAAAGGGTAATCGTTATGTAATTTGTGTAGCGAATTTGGATAATCAAGATCAACTTCAACGAAATAGGAAACATCGTCGGGTATCTTTTTTTCTGTCTCTGATAGAAATCGATCAACTGTGATCCAATGAAATCCGCTAAAAGGCATTGGTTCTGCCATCGAACCACCGTAAAGATTTTTACAATCTAGATAAATTATATACTTCGAAGGAAGGTCAGGGTTATACTGTTTCAGGTATTTGTTGTTTGCTTCAGCATACTTTTTTGTTATCACGATAATACCACCTCGGATACCTTTTTCGATAAAATTGAACATATCAACATCAGTCAGTAATTCTAACCTTACCTTACTAAACTTTAGCAAAGCATCCCATGACAACACAGGGGCAGAATAATACCAGCAAGGATCTAGTCCATAATTATTATAACTCACTTCTCGAAAACTTTCAAAAACATCTGCTAATAATAACACGTCAGTTTTCAGGTATAAATCATGATAATCACCAAAAGTCTCACAATCAAACTCTTTCCAGATATCTTGTGCATACCTGTACTCATCATCAGTTATATTTTCATTTTTAAGTTGTGAGTAAAATTTGTCTTTGTCAGGTAAAGATGTTTCATCAAATTTACTCCAATCGTCGAGGTATTCGTAAGGAAAAACTCCTTTTTTAGCTAGTAGATTAAATTTATCTCCAAAACAGTCTCTTAGGTTATCAAATTTACTACAACCTTTCACTAACTCATCTAACGAGGCTGCCATAAACTGCAGGCTGTCAATAAAACGCAATTTACCTAGCGTAACTGACATGTACTTTTCAAAATTATTTGGGATGCATTTGATGATGTTATCGAGTTTTAGATGAGATTTTATATCAAGATCACCAAAAGCTTCTACTATAATATGGCTATCATATCCTCGAAAATTGTGAAGAATAACTGGAATAAAATCTGGAGCATGAAATTTTAAATTACACTGATTATGAGCCGCTCCACGATACTGTCCAGTCAAATGACAATGGTCATGTACTTTTTTGTCATCATCAAAAGCTTTTTCACAAATATGACAAATTTCTGCTTGCTCTTGATCGGATTCTTGTTGAGGTGTTAATTTTAACATTGGCGTTACTTTTTTCAAACGATAAGTAATATTATCAACTTCGTTAATCAACTGCTTGAGAAGCCAAACAGCTGGATTTTTACCACGATATAATTTGATTGGTTTAGATAATCTAGAATCAGTACAACAAACTACCTTGTACGCTACACCACACGGAACATGATTTTGAACTTTTCTTGTACTCTATTGATTAGGATTATTTTCTACGCCAAGTACAGGTTGAAGTAAACACTCAAAATCAGCGTATATAACGAAAGGAATTTTTAGTTTGTGAATATGATGGACAAACTGTAACACACTATCTTTTTTAGATGGCATTGTTATTCTTTGCACATCACTACAGTACTGCAAATGCTTTTGTAATGTTTCATTGTTAGTACAACCATGCAAGCAGCGGTAACAAAAGAACTTTTTGTTCCTATTTTTATTTTACTGTTTACCAACTAGTCCGTTAAAGTTTTTAATCCAAACGTAATGATTTTTGTAGTACAGTAAATTTATAGTCGATTGTGAAGCTTTTTCTGAAATATATCTCGGGTATACATCCTCTTTTTCATCTAGTCCGAAAACGTTAATTGAAACATTATTTTGCTTTTCAAATTTTGGTATTTGATTTTCTGCCACAGGAAAGTTAATATCTTTAAAATTTAATCTAGACATGTGACTGATATATTTTTCAACGCGATCAGGGTGTTTTTCTGCTGGAAATAGTGCGGAAAGAACAGCCCATTGGAAACATTTGTTATCTACGTTTTTGATGTTTATACAACATCTTTTACTTTTTATTTTTGGTGGTAGGTCGATGTATGAACTACCTCGTAATGCGTTATATTTCATCGTGTGAAACAATATTTCTTTGATCATTTCAAACTTCCAACCCGAACCTAATTGAGTGAATTCCTCTATATTTTTCCAGATTTCTTCGTGTATTTCATCAGATAGTGATAACAGATCAGTCCCAAGCAAAACACGTCTTGATTTTGCGTTCATATAAGGTTCTGCAATTTCCTTGTTAGTTGATTCTTCCGTTATAACTAACTTTGAAAATATAACATGATATTGCACAAATAATCTAATACTTTTGTGTTTTTCAAGCTCACGTTTTACAGTTGTCTGTAATAGGTGGTAAAGATTTGTTGTAGTAAAATTTACTAAAACAATTTGATTATCAAACTGATAACTATTATCAAAACCTGCAAAAGCAGTCGCTATTTTATTAGGTTCTCCCATAAGACTTCTCTTAGCTATATCACGCAATTTTAACATTATTATACTATAATGTAATATCTAATTGATATTTTTCTCACACTGCGCATGCGCTAAAAATTAATTGAAGATAAAAAAATCTCCTATAATATAATGACAACAAATCTAACAAACACATGTGAGCAAGAAGCATATCAAATTCAACCAAAGTATAACTTTATCTCACACTGCGCATGCGCTAAAAATCAATTAAAGATAAAAAAAATATTACCTATAATATAATGACAGTAAATCTGACAAGTGCACGTGAGCAAGAAGCATATCAAATTCACCCAAAGTATAACTTATACGCTGGAAATGTATTAGGTTCGGTTATTAACATCAAAACTAGAATATCTATTGGCAAATTAACGTCAGCGGGTTTTACGATTAGTGTAAAGGGAGATAATACTGAGAGGATTGCAATGCTTAGAAAAGATTTTATTTACACGTTGTTCTGCGATGATATTCCAGAGGGACAGCGTGTATATCATTATAACGGTAAAGTCACTGATGACAACATTGAAAACTTATCCTTAAAAGATGAGTTTCAGCCACATCCTGTCTTTGATTTATACGAGGCTAACGATTGCGGTATTATTAGAAACAGAAAAACTAAAAAAGTTCTTGGTACTATGAACAATATGGGATATATCAGGGTAACTGTTAGAGGAACATCGACAGATCAAGTTTGTTATACTGGTCATAGGTTTGTTTACGAGGTATTCAACGGATCTATACACAATGATCTGGTTATTAATCATATTAATAACGTAAAAACTGATAACCGATTGAGAAATCTGGAGCTAGTGACGCAACAGGAAAATGTGAGAAAAGGACGAGGTGATGGTATTAATTTTAGATGTCCAGCAAAACCTGTTATTTCAAAAAACCTCGAAATGGATGAGGAAATTAAATTCAAATCGATTTCAACTGCGGCGAAATATTATAAGATAAAATTTGTAGCTGATGGAGTAATAAAATCAACTTTTTCAAGCGAATACGATGCTAGGATTGGTTTTAGATATGATGATCAATAATATTTTGTAATTCGGTTTTAGTCAAGCAATGATGAGCAAATGCTATGATATCATCGTGATTAAATTTTGAGTCGTTACTGCACTTTCATTAATTTTATTTTTTTCTGCTTCTGTTAGTAATATTTTATGAGAATCACCTTGCATTACAATAGCATCAACACTATAACCCAACAAACATTTTCTTACCGCTTCGGCTAGTTTTTTGTAATTTACTATATTAACTTTTTGGTGATATTCTATCTCATCAGTCATCTATTATAATAATTAATTAGATAAAAATATATTATAATAATGGACTTGATGAAACGACTTGCTGAACTCTATGAAGAAGATACTAGCGACAAAGTCACCAGCGACAAAGTCACCAGCGACAAAGTCACCAGCGATAAGGTCACATTTTCCAAAGATTTTATAGACAAATCTATTGGTTATAGTGAAGATGATATTTTGTATAACAATGAATCTGATGATGATGGTGAAATAGTCACTGTTGCTGACAGATCAAATTACAGCAGATCAACAACTAAACGGTATAATGTCAAGTATCACATTGGTAAACAAATAATAAAATTTAATTTTACCGTTGCCGAACAACAACTGTTTTGGCAGCTAATCAAACCTTTCTTAAATATCAAGATTCCAGGCCGACAGAAAAATATCAAATTCGATTTCATATTCGTTAAAATTTTTAATCTAATGACGATCTCTAACGATCGTAAGCAGTATCTATTATCGTTATGTAAACCAGTAAAATGTAAAACTGTCAAACAAAAGTATGAGTTAATTTATAATAGCATTATATCATAATCTGCTTGGATGGGATCCAACTGTTAAATTTATCGCTATACCCACGCCATTTGACTAAACTTTTATCCCCTTTATTTCTAATCACTTTCTCGATAACAAAAACATCCTGCTCAGTTTTCTGTAGTTCTTGTTCATAAAAACTACCTACGATCGGTTCCCCTGCCAGATCTTTTAAAACGTACGTTACAGGTACTGTTAAAAGTACCTTATCAACTACAAATACTTCTTCGCTCCAGTTTGGAGTAAATCCTTTTGCAAATACCTTTTTGTCAAAGAAATTCTAACTTTATCACCAACCTTAAATTTATGTCTGCGGTACATGTTTTCATTTGCTAATATCGGATTTTTAACAGCTTTTTTAGGTGTCATTTTGATGGTTCGATGTTGTGTGTTATTATATTCACCTACGATTTGAGAAAGGTCATCGATGTACCTGTTGGTGTTTTTAGCTGTCATATGTATGTGTAATTTTTCGTTTAGCGTGCGATTAAATCTCTCAACAACAACGCTTTTGCCCTCGTTTCCTGTAACGTATTTTTTTATATTATTTTGTTCTAGAAACTGTTCAAACTTTTTGTTAAAAAACTCGGATCCATGATCAGTCCAGATTTTATTTGGTTTTCTTTCTACACTCGTTATTATTTGTCTTAGCGCATCAGTCATTGAAGTCCCTGTCTTATCTGAAACAGGTACACTGTAAGCATATTTGCTAAAAACATCTATAACATTAAACAAATACCTTTTTGGAGCGCCATCAGCGCCAACATTAAACTGAGCTAGACTAGATACATCCACCAAATCTATTGCCCAAATATCATCTACACCATTAGCGACAACTTTACGTCGTGGGAAGTTTTTTTTTAGGTCTGTGCAGCTCGACTGCAAGATCATCGTATACTTTTTTTCTAAGTCGAGACTCTCCGAGTCCGAGTTTATATTTTGCTCCAATCATTCCCTGAACAAATTTTTCTATCAAAACGTTCTCGTAGATTTGTTGGCTCCATATCACGTAATTCGTCTAACATTACTTTATCACAATCTAATTTTGAGTTTTCATGATCACGATAACAGATATCATGACGCATTGCTATTGCATCCACCTGATTGTAAGGCTCTTGTCCTGGCAACGGATTGTCGTTTTCATCTAGGTGTTGATCTAGTGGATTCCACGGACCAGTATACTTATGACCTGGCAAAGTCCAACCGCCTTTTGGTTTTGGCAATTTTCCAATAATTTTATCTATATCTATACCTGACCCTATTATTTCTCTGTTGTTACAACATTGACAGTATGCGACAATTTTATTTTGCTCAATACACAAATCTCTGTCAGAATCACAGTTGAATATCATTCTATATTTTTAATCGTCGACTAAAATAATATTAGGATAACCAGATCCTAGCGACGTCGCTGGAGACACTATCGCTGGGGATGTCGCTGGAGATACTATCGCTGGGGACGTTTTCTTTAAAAATGTATTTTTTCTTTTTCCACAGATTGCACAAATACTTTTTAATATTATCCTGTTGTTTTTGTTTTTTCTGTTGTTTCATTAATATTTTCTGTTTTAGTTCTACACTTGAGACAGTATGTTGACATTATTATACTTGTAAGTTTAGATAAAATTAATTGCGATCTCATCATTAGCGTGAGAAGGTTGCTTGTCAAACTGTAAAATAAATTTTAAAAAATTAACATTTCTGCTCATCTGTTGGATAAACATTATACAATAATATCCACAAGCAGACGTTCCAACAGGTTGGAGTTGATTTGATGAATAATATATCTTTTTAAATTTTTTGTTCATATACTTTTTTTATTACATCGCTTGGAGGAAGTCCAAACGAGTCAAAATAATTATTATTATAAACTGCTACCCAATGTGTGCCGGATCCGTCATTGATATCTTGTATATTAATAACACACGAACTTACAGCTGATGGTGATTTTATTGCTGCGAGCTCATCTTTAGAATAAACTCCGTGAAATCCAGGAACCGCTTTTAACTTATCAATGATATCAAAATTACTCAACGGGGTCGACGAGTTCCCGGTAATGTTAGACCACGTCCGATTCCTAAAAGATTTGGCAGCAGACTTCCCGCTAGTCCCGCCAAAAGTGGAGCGAACGGAATAATTCCTCCTTGTTTTGTTTGATTGCATATGCATTTGCACTTTGGTGTTGGTGATTTTGTTTTTGTTGTTTTCTTTTTTTTGTTGTTGGTGATTTCTTTTTCTTTTGTGGCATTATAATATACTATTTACATAAAATTTACAATTTTTTTATTCCACTTCCACGAATTATACCATTACCGTTGACTGCTTTCTCCGTTGCGCCAGATATTGCTCCAGACGCTGCTGCTATTCCTAATGTGCCTAAGACTGGTAAAAGTTTAGGTATTATTGTACTAGTTAATACTGATAATGCCGGACCAAGAAAACCACCTTCTTTTGCCATCGCTGTCATTTGTGCAGCACTCAAATTTAAAACAAAAGTTCTTTTACGATCATACTTTTTTACTTGATTTTTTGTTAGCATTAATTTTGTTAAAACACCATCAGAAATATTAGGATTGATTTTTAATGATACCTGTTCTCGCTTTGCAATAGCAGCTACTAATTTTTTAATTTGGCCATCAGTCAAATACACTTCTTTTACAATATACCTTGCCATTTTATATAACAACTGTAGATTAAACTTGAACTGTCATTTTACCTCCAATAGAATCTACCGTGATAAATCTATCACTAATAACTAATGCGTATACGTACAACGGCGCTACTGGAACCGCCCCAAGTGTCCAGGTAATTTCAATATCCGCTGTGCTGTCTACAGCTCGCTCGTTATGTTTACTAACATCAAAATGAAATATAGGATAAAGCGTACGAAATTCCTCTGCTGATATTTGAGTTCCATCTTCAACATCTTGATATTTTTGCATTGCGTCAAGCAGGTACATATACGGTCGAGAAATATTTTTATTAACGTCATCAGCAAAATTGCACTCGATAGCTCGTTCTGGATATTGCTTTGAATTTAATCTAGCGTATATTCGTCTGACATCAGCGTGGTCAAATATTGCATTATTTTGTTGTTGGTTTCCTCGTCGAGCGTGCTGTTGAAATACGACAAAGATATTTCTCGGCAGTTGTTCGCTTGATGTTGTTGTGACCCTCCATGTGTAATCAGTAGTATTTGGAACCGCTGTCTGATATATTTTATGCTGCTTAAAGTAAATTCTATTCGTATGCTTATCAAGCGTACTATTTAATTCTGACATTTTAGTGATTGATGGTGTTATATGTGGCATCCACAAAGCGAGTTTGTTTATGATAAACTGTACATCAGCCCCTCCAGATCTAAACAAGCAATCGTTTTGGTCTGCTCGATCTAAAAAAAGCGTATGTTTTACTCCGCGAAATACTTTATCATAATCGCGACAAAAGCCGAAAATTGTGCTTAGCGGAAGCATCATTGTAATTTGACGTGATCCTGCTGCAAGTTTTCTTCGCCTAGCAAAGCCTTCGTTATAACGTGGATTTCTCACGTCAAGTGTGTTAAGAAGTAAATTTAACATTGCAGTACCGTCTGCAGCTGCTCCTGGTGGCGTTATATTTAGATTATTAAAAGCTGCTGTAAGAGAAACTCTTGTAGCGTTTGCATTAGCATCTGCAGCAGGTGCGACAATATCTAGTGCAGCAGCATTAGCAATGAGAAAATTTCTCACAATTACAGCATTTTCATCAGCATTAGCTCCATGTACTATAGCGCCTCTTTTTAAAAATTCTGTTGATTCAGCTATACCCCATACAGTATCTTTAAACCACATCATATTAGTTGCAGTTGATCTCGAGTAATCGTCGGAAAACGAAATAATATTTAAAATTGTACTTGCAACTTGTAGATGACTCGAAATATCTTCTATAGTTTGATTGGCCAGTTGATATCTAGCACTTTTGAATAAACACCAGCCGTTATTTATAAGAGCTACTTCTGTTCCAACTGCAAATGCAGCAGGTGGATTGGCTACTGTCATAATCTGACCACGAACTTCTAACATAGCCTTATGTGGCAGTAGAAATACATCTTCGTCTCTGGTGTTAAAGGTTCTAATACCAGTTTTATTTGTTTCGTTAGAATTTTCATCAAGGTACTCAACAAACTCGAATTATGTCACATCGTTGTCGATGTCATAAGTTTCTGTTAAGTCGAGATAATTTTTAACAGACATTTTATTTTATTAGATTATACAAAATTTTATTGCGGCACTGTTACTTTAGATATTAATTTTTGTATGATCTGCTCGCCCTTTGGTGATAATAATTTTTTTGTTGTTGTTATCATAGCTTTTTGAGTTTCTTTTGTTGGAGCGATTTCTGAGATAACTTGTTTTATTTCAAATGTAGTCGGTGGATCACCTTTTATTTTATCAGCTATTTTTTGTCCCACCGCAGTCCCAGCGGCAGATGCAGCCACAGTTGCAAAAGCTTTACCAGCGTCAATAGCAATTGGTGCAACTTTACGTGCTAGTCCTGGAATATTTTCAAAAACTTTAGTGAATATATTTCCAAAAAATCCTCCTACTATTTTTCTTCGATAAACATTTTTTCTTTGTTTCATTATATTTGATGTTGTATAATTTTTACTTTTGCTCGCGTAGATGTAAATAATAAGTTACAACTTCATTACTAACATTTAACTGTTTTCCTGATTGATCAGTCAACTGCATCCTTACACTTGATATTTGATCTTCAACGTTTAAAGGATAATATATAATATGTCGTGGAGTTATTTGCATGAAAGAACCTGGCGGGACTTCTGGTGAGAAGCTGTAAATCGTTTGACCATTGCTACCTTTTGGTGTATAAGAGCCAGAAGCAATAGAGCAATTTACTAATATTGTATTTACTTCTGTTATATTTGCTGGCAGTTCACTGTCATATGTAATAGGCTGATCAAGTGCAGTGTAAGTTTTTTCAGTAAATCCTAACAGTTGTGCAATACTTCTTTCTCTTGGTTCAAGATTGATTGCTATATTTTTCAAAGTTATCCTAGTTCGCAATGTGTTATAATTTGCTGCTAATTCAAAATTATCAGCCACACCGTCAGCTTTTGTTATGAGCTCTTTGATCGTCTTGTTTAGATCTTCAATATTATAAGCTCCTTGCGGAATTTTTATTTTTTTTGTTGTAGATATTGGAGATGTTGTAATCATAGTAAAATACATTTCATCGTTAACATCATTTTTCACGTTAGGTATAGCATTCCAGCAAGTACAAGAAATTAATCCAATTTCATATTGTTTTGTAGGATCTAGTTGGATAGGTGGAATATAATTTACTGAAAAATTTGCGCTATCTTCTGTAGACTCGCTAGAGTTTAGTAATAATGTTGTTTGCATTCCTTCAATATTATATCATTTTACAAAATTACGTCGCCGTGATTAAGTCGCGGTGTAAAGTTTCATATTCGTCAGATGTTAATAATTCACTCGATCTTAGATGATCAAGTATGTCAATGATTTCATTATCAAGTTCAACACTAACATTCCCATCTTCCTTTGATGATATTAATAACATTAATCTACCTATCATTTCAGTAGTTGAAGTAAATACTTTTGCACCAGTTCCTATTTTTACTCTACTTTTTGTATACGAGATTTATCAAAAGTAAAAAATTTCCTTCTAAAACTCCACCCACTACCAAAAGGTTTTGCTCTACTATCTTCTGCTGTTTTTTTAAACGTGAGAGCAATGACACCGTTTCTCATTCTATTATAAAGTGGAAGCATATCATCAATTTCTGTAACCGTGTTTATTTCATCTTTAGCAGCAGCTCCGTCTTTAAATATTACATCTAATCTATCGATTAATACTTGATATTCTGCATCAATCCACCTGCTTATATTATTAATATCACTTATATTTTCTTTGTTTAATAAATCATCATATTCACTACCTTTTATCTCATCATTTGCTTTTTTTATAAAATAAAATCTTTGATCTCCAACTTCCATAAACTTTACAGTAAGCTCACCAACTCTTTGTTGCTCCTCTTTGATATCTTTTATATCTCCTGATAAACTTGTTATAATATTTGTTATTCCTTGCGTTGTTAACTCTGCTAATCTTCGCTCAAGTTCCAGTGGATTGTTTATCAATCGATCTGTTTCAGCTTGTCTAGCCGCAGGATCAGCTATATTTGCTGTAAGTGCCTCAATCAGTTTTCTTTTTTCTTCATCAGATCTAGTAACAAGTTTTGCAGCAGCTGCTTCCTGTTGCTCTCTAACAATTCCAACCAAACCTTTTTCCTGTAGTTGTTTAAGTTCTTTTTCTGACAGTGGTTTAGTTTCAGGTTGTTTACCTAATAATGCTTCAGTAACCGGCTTGAAAATTGTAGCTGTTGTTTCTGTAGCAGTTACTTGCCCACGTCGCGCTTCTTGTACTTTTTGCTTAAGTGATGCTTGAGATTGAGCAAGTTTTTTTAGGTCTTCTATGTGTTGTCTGTATCTTGCTCGTTTGTCCATTATTATAATTATAAATTTTATAAAATTGAAACGCTTTACTGTAAGTAAGTGTCAATACAACAGCGAAACATTTTAGTTGGATCATTTGTAAGTTTATCAAACAAGAAAAAGTTAAATTTATCTTTTGTAGCATTACGGTAAAGTTCAATAAACTTATCTTTTGTCACGCCACCGCATTGCTCGCTTGCAATATTTCTAACATCAACATTATCCAGTCCTGGAAATAAAATAAAACAACCCGTATTTCGCCTAATAAACCTGTCAACATTATAAAATCCTTGAGCGAGATAAATAGAATTACACTGTTTGTTACGTGACAGTGAGAAATATGATCTTATTTTGTTCATCTCCATGTTATTTAGCGGAATATCATCAAAAACTACTATCTTATGTTCATCTGCATCAAGTTGATTGATTGGAATAAGATCTTCTGGCTGCCTAATTATAAAAAAATCTTCGCCAGCTTTAAGATCATCACGAAGTTTTTCATTATACTCACTTAATAACTCATATTTGTCTTGCTGTGGATTGATTGTGTAAATATAAACTCTATCGTAGTTAAAATTATCACCAAAAAGCAAGTTCATAAGTAAATTTGTTTTCCCCGATCCAGTTCGCCCAACAATAAGATAATGACAATCAGGAAGTTCATTGTTATGTTTATGCTTCACTAGTCTCTCTGTATCAAAGTTTAATATCGACGATTTTGCCATTTTATATAATATTAAACTAGTGTTGATAATTTTATCTAGGACAGTAAATAATGAGTTATTATACAAAATTTGGAACATTATTAGGAGATTTATCCACAGGTGACTTATCCAAATATGCAACTCTTGATCGACTCAAAAATGAAATCAATAATTTACTAAATCTTACCAGCGTAGATCCAGATGATCATTTTCCAGGACAAAGAAGGACGATTAAAGACGAGTAACGTAAAACTGTCAGATGTAGTTGTACGAAATCCAAGTGGGAATATTGTTATGACACAAAACAAGATTACAGATCTTGGAAACCCAACTGAGGATGGGGATGCTGTCACTAAAAAATACGTCAATGATTGGGACGCTTCAATTACTAATGAAATCACAGCGCTCAAAACTGATTTTACCAGTCACGTGAACAAATTTTTAAGTTTTCGCAGAAACATAAACAAAATTAGAGATGAATTTTTGGGAAATCCATCAAATGTTAACATTACACTCGCTAATATTAACACAAATCTCAATGATATTAACACAAAACTCAATGATATTATTAGTGGAATTCCTAATATTGTTGAGAAAACAAATGTGATTAAAATACCTCACAAACAGATTAAAAATATTGTGTATACTGTTGCATCTGGTTTTACTAGGTGGACACCAAAAAATAATTCTATTAAATATATTGCAGAAGTTACCGGTGTGTATAGATTGTCAGTGCTTAGCAGTGTAAAGTTTAGAATATCTACCAAATATCCATCTCATCTTCTAAATGATGACTCATCTGGAGTATTATCTGTAATAATAAACCAAAATTCTGAACAAGAATTTGTACTTGAACCAGTTGATAAAACTTTAAAATTAGCGAATTTTCTCTGGTGTTTGGAATTTATAGCTGAACAACAATCTTTTATTTTGATTACCCAAACATAGGACTATGTAGACTAATATTATAATGAAAAGAAGTATAATTGATTTCAATCATATTTCAAAAGATATTCCAAAACAAGATGTAGACGCATTAATACAATATTATAAATATTGTCATTAAAAAGTTTGGTTCGTGAAAAAATGTTACAAATACTACAACAAGATCCTTCGAGTAATATCTTATTTACCCTTGTTAATGACCAGTTCTGGTATAATTTCAAGTGGGGTATCATTAAATCCTTTTTTGTTAATCATATCCGCTCTTGGTGTTTCACTTACAGCGGCGTGTAAAAAGTAGAACCAAGACTTTTGATAAAGAAGCACGGTTGTTTAACATCAATTAAAACTTACAAGAAACTACTTGATCAGATCCGGTCTTACCTACGAGGAGTAAAATATAATATGGATGATTTATTACGTGAATTTCGTATTATTGACAATATGTTAACAGACATTCTACCAATGAGGGTTAGCAAGTATGAAAAAAAATATCACAAAAATATGAGTAACGTAAAATTTTATCTAAACTTAAGATATAATATAACTAAAATAATATCATTTTCATTCTAATGCTAGTTTAATTTCCGCCTTATTAACTGAAACGTTCTCATGCACAGTTTAATTTTCATCCTGTTATCTGATAAAAAATTTGTGGTAAAATCTATTTGCCGTCTTTAGAATAATCATATTCCACACATACACTGTTCTAACAAATTCGTCACTTCTGTTGACAGAGCTTATGGCATTCCAACACCTGTTTTTTTTTATCTGCTTACAAAATATCTGTCTACATAGTAGTAGTAAAGGGAAATGAGGGGTTTGGCGAGGGTTGGGGAGGAGGTGTGGGAAGAGGGTGGTGGGCCAAAACCCTCATTTTACTATTTTGGAAAAAGGGGTGGGGGATAATTTAGGACTATAATTTATACTTGTTTGGAGGGTAAAAAAATAAAATGGGATGAAACCCTCATTTCCCTCTACTACTTAAGCACACATCAGGTAAATTTCGTCCTTGCTTAATATATTCATAAGCACACATCAGGAAAATTTCGTCCTTGCTCAATATATTCATAAGCACACATCAGGTAAATTTTAACCTTGCTCAATATTTTCATAAGCACACATCAGGTAAATTTCGTCCTTACTCAATATATTCATAAGCACACATCAGGTAAATTTCGTCCTTACTCAATATATTCATAAGCACACATCAGATCAATTTTATCCTTGCTTAATATATTCATTAGCACACATCAGGTAAATTTCATCCTTGCTCAATATATTCATAAGCACACATCAGGTAAATTTTATCCTTTATCAATACTTCATCATATGATTATATTAATCTAAATTTCAAACAAAATTGTATTGGTTGCTGTATGGCACATATGTCTTGTCTGCAAAGTAAGACACTATGGAAACGATAATTGTCTGGGAAAATTATCCTATTTATTTTGTTTTAACACCAATCGTCTCCTTGATTGCTCTGCATATCGAAGGAACGGTCAGTCGCGATAAATTGAAACGAAGGTTTGGGTCCAGAAAAATATTACAAAGAGACAGCTTAATAAAATTAAATAACATAATAGCTTCCATTTCTACGACGACCTCCGCTAGTAAGCTGTCTAGCACACTTTTTATAGCTAAAGTCAGTAAAGGTGTACGGAATTCAGATCCTGCTTAGAAACAGTTATTATGGACCGAAAACAATTATTCCGTCCAGCAGTAATTATAGACCGAATTCAATCCTTTCGCTCAAGTAGTAATTATGGACCGAATTCAACCCATTCGATCAAGCAGTAAATATGGACGGAATTCAACACTTGCAAACAAGCAGTATATATTAATTATTAATTAATGACCGAATTCAACACTTGTTAAGAAGCAGTAATTATAGACCAAATTCAACACTTGCAACCAATCAGTAATTATGGACTAAATTATATTCATGCTGTCAAGCAATAATTATGGAACACTTTAATTATGTCTCTCAAGCAATAACTATACTAAGTTCTTGGTGTCGTTTAGTAATTATGAACATATGTAACTGTTTTCACCTCATGCAATCAGACAATAATTATTTAACAAATACAAATCTTGGTGTCAAACATCACTCTTCCTCCCTCCCTCCTCTCTCTCTCTCTCTCTCTCTCTCTCTCTCTCTCTCTCTCTCTCTCTCTCTCTCTCTCTCTCTTTCTCTCTCTCTCTCTCTCTCTCTCTCTCTCTCACACACACACACATACACAAACACACACATCACGAGTATCGTGAAATATTGACTACAATAAATTACATATTATTGAAAACTATAATCGTTTGTTACTGCTCTATTGCTGTAATGGATAATTATATAATTATACAGCCTTATAATGATATATATAAGTGTTTAGAATGCAAGTACAGAACATTATTTTCGCCTCTTGTAAGAGTATGGCAATTTTTTTAGAAAGTAATGCCGTTTGCATTGATTTAATTATTCTTTCTTTATAATTCCAGGAAAACAGGAATGCGATGGAGATTATAAATTTAACACAAGCCTCGGACTCTGCTTCAAAATTCATCCAGAACTTAAAATATTTTTCGACGCTATGGATGCATGTGAAGCAGAGGAAGCGAAATTGATTATTATCAGGAATGCGAAGGAACTTTTACAGGTTCAGAACGCTATTAAAGGTATGGTGGAAAGATGATTTCTTAGAACTACGGCATTTTATTATTGTTGCACACAATCAAAATAACAGTACCATATGTGGTGAACTTCGGTTCTCTGTGTTAAGATTTTCAAATGAACTTTAAACACAAAATTCAGAAGTATTACAAAAAGAATGCAACTATGCTTGCTTTAAGGAACTATAAATTCGAGAACAAGTTCATTGCTTTTATCAAACTCAAATGGTAAACTCATTTTCTTAACTATAAATAAGATTGATTAATTTGTGTTATTTATAATTAATCAGTCATAACATATGAATGTATATTCATCATATGTTAGAAAAAAGAAGGGAAAAGAGTACATAGGTGACACTATGACCAGCAACAACAAACCCATTTATATTATGTATGTTATATACACAAACACACGGATACACAGAGAAATATGCACACAATTATAAAACCAAATTTACCAAAGTGCATCATTCAGCAAGATAATTTGCGATAAAGATTGTTTAAACACATTTCATACAAAATCAAATGATGTGTCATTCGGTCAATATGGATCTTGTTATTAATTTAGAGGTTAATATTTATGTTTAGAAGACCGGAATTGTTTTCACATTCATCATTGTCACATTTCCACTCACTTGTATTCCATAGCGAAACGTCCTTCAAAGATGATCAACTAATTTGACCTTTCTCAAAAATTTGACGTTTGTTTAGAATGTACATAACAATGATATATATAAAGAAATTGTATCCATTTCTTTAAATAAATTGCATTAGTGGTAATTATAGGTATTAGAGTTTCCTGGATCTATCTAAGATAGTGACATTTTTTTACTGTCATAATCAATGTTCAGGTTTCTTGGTAGCTATCAAATATAGCTCAAGTAAATGAAGTGTATGAAAATTAGTGAATGCCTAATTTTGCAAACTTTAACATTGACTGCTACATTTAACTTATAATTACTGCGTCTGTAACTAACACTTCCAGCTCATTCTACTTTATAAGTACTATGAAAAATTGGAAACGGTTATGAAAGTGGCGTACAATTTGAATTGTTAAATGTACACAGTGTATTTTAATATGATAGAGTAAAAAGGTCTTTATTTAATATGTGATTTATTTTTAAATCAATGCTAAAAACCACGCAAGGTTAAAATGTGAAAGAAATTAACATAGATTATTTCATTACAACAAAAGTTTCTTATCTTTACCTTTAGATTACTTTAGCAAAATTTTTAAATCAAAGGTATTTTCTCACCTCGCGATTCATTTATGTAAGACATATATCACATTAAATTTGTTCCTTGTTTTGGTGTTGTTCGTATTGGCACAAATATGTATAAATTATGTAGTATTTTGAAAATGCTCCCCTTATTACACGACTATTTTGAAGTTATGAACCATAATTTATAATGTATGTAATTGATTTTCCGACAATATATTTTGGTATATTTTGTTAATAAATCTAACACTTTTTAAACATATTGCCATAAATAATTGTATTTCCAAGATTTATTGTAAACTGTAAGTAGAACGATGTTTTTAAGCTTTGACGTATCTTTGTTGTGAATTCTTCATTAATAACAAGCTTATTGCCTTTAAAATGTTTCTGTTTTATATTATGTCATTATGATATGATTTGATATACGGCTAATTACTTATTGATTTAATAAGTAAGATTCGACATGTGTTATTTTGTACCAGTTTTCTATGCCTTTTGTTATGTCTTTTATCAGTAAAAGCCTATTGCTGCCCGTTCACACCCAATAAGTCGTTTATTTATTTTTTACCGAGTTCTAATAGATGTTCTCATTCAACATTGGTTAGTAGTTTAATTTAAAGTATTACATTAAACCCTTTAATTTGAAGTAATTTTGTTTTCGACACAGGCCAAACCATACTAAAAACTTATGAAAATGGTACTAGCAGCCTATGACTTTGGCGCTCAGTATTAACAGGTTAGAGTTAGACTGGTGTGTCTGTTGTCAGGATACTGTGATGAGTTGAGATATCATGCTACAAGCACGCTTCATGATGTCACAGTGTTGGTAATCCCTATAAACTGATACAATGCAATAATCGTAGCGCTATGGGTAAACATTGTTAAAGCTTTGGAAACTTTAAAACACTAAATGAAACTATATTTTCGACACGTACTTATACCATACTTAAAGGTCCATGATGAATTACTTAAGCATCATGATTAAGACTCACATGCTGACAAAGTGAGTTTCTATTTTGTGTATGAGTTAAACCATAAAGCAAACCAAATGCTGTGGAACTTAAACTTGATTTCTTCCTTGAAAGTATAACTATTTCTTTTCAAGCCCGTCCCATACATCTTCATCGATTCCGCCGATAAGTACATGTAAATCCATCCGCCTGCACATAATATATAGGCTGCGCCCTAAATTGTCCATGCGAATCTGATAAACAAATCTTTCAGACTATGGACTAATACATAAGTTTTGAGTTCATAGGCAGAATATATCGTTTTAAATGTTCTTATAACTATTTTGCTGGAGATGTTATCTCAAAATTAATTATTGCCAGAGATTTTAATTTGTACCGTTTTAAATGTCTAGACAGTACGGCGACGTATTAGAGATGATGATTTCATTGCAATGACTCGATTCAACATCTTACAACAGTTTATATTATACAGTCCGCACGCATTATACTCCGTATGATGACAATGTTTGCACAGATGAATCAACATTTCTGTACGTAACAAAGTCTAAATTATGAATGTGTATTTACGTTAATGTAAAAATTGTACGTCTGGAGGAAATAACAAAAAAGACGCCATTATGATCTACGCGTGTAATAATTTTCGACTTCCTTTAATGGTCTGTTTCATGCATGCTCTGGCTTTAAATATTTTTAACAAAACCATGCAAGATTTCCTGGTAGAGTTATTCCGACATAATTTTTCTTTTTAGTTGCAAAAGTTGATTTGAAGATCTGCTTTGGTACGTTTTAATGTTAAATATAACGATGAAAACGATAGAATAATTCCTTGTTTATTGATATCCTCAAAACGCATTGTAGTTTGTTCTAGACACAAATTCTTCTTGCCTACCATCCAACAGTTTTAAACAATAATAATTATATTAAGTAACAGGTAATCTCGTCACTCAAAAAGTTTGAAATCTTCAAGGATTTCGAAACAAAATTATTACCTAACATAATCTTATTTTTCTACCATGCTATATGACACTTTTTTTAATTTGCTGTCGGCTTGCACATGGGAATGAAAACGTCAGATTGTCTACATGGAAAGCAATGACGTTATTGGCTCTTACACGGAATTAAACTGAAGAAAACATTCTTGCAAGCTAAATATATTCATGTTTAAATTGTTTGTAATAAATTGTTAATAAGACAAATGTAGTCTTTATATGAGTTCGACTGAGTTGACTAACTTTGCAAACGTATTTGGAGAGAAGACTTTACAGCAACTTCCATAGCAGACGAATAATGGTCATGAATTACTTTATAAACCGTTAATAGATTTTATAAGAAAACTAACAGAATCGAAAAAGTAAAAAAAATTAAATATTGCATTAAATTTAAAGAGGAAATAATACTTTCTTTGAAATTTTGAACATGTTATCATATACAGAGTTTATGTTTGTATCTAAGGAAAGTAGCAGGGATAATTTTACAAAAGTATTTATTGAACATGCCATTAAGACTGGAGAGACAGAAAGTAGATTATTTCTTTTACATAAATACGTAATGTCCTATTATTGGTACCAGATCATCTTATGTTAGGTTATAAAGGCTATAATTAGTCTAAATGTCAAGTGTAATTTCGTTTATATACCTCAAGAACGCAACGAAAATGACTTCGGTAAAATATATGGCAAAATTGATGTGAATGTATTTATAGACAAAGGTAGTGCAACATCGCAATTTTAAGATTTGTATTGGTCTCATCCGTCACATTATCGACTAATGTTTAAAAGTCACGTAAGAGTAACCTCAATCTGGTATCTCAAGGCAGTCAGAATTCCTATGCCTATATATCCAAAAATGGGTTGCCGTCGTTGATCAACATATGTTTCATAAATAATGAAATCTGTATTGTACATTGATGTGTCCCGGACCATCATCCTGAATACTATCGTATCATAATCATAATTATCAAATATCTTAAATGTAATTACAGCATAATCATAATTATCAAATATCTTAAATGTAATTACAGCATAATCATTGCTATCGACTATATTAACTGTAATTACAGCATAATCATTGCAATCAACCATATTAACTGTAATTACAGCAAAATCATTATGATATACTATCTTTACTGCAATTACATCATAATCATTATTTTCAAATATCTTAAACGGAAATTACAGTATAATCATAATTATCAACTATCTTAACATTAATTGCAGCACAATCATAATTATCAACTATCGTAACTGCAATTGCAGCATAATCATTATGGTCAACCATCTTAACTATTATTACAGAATAATCATTATTGTCAACTCTATCTTAACTGTAATTACAGCATAATCATTACTATCAACTATCTTAACTGTAATTACAGCATAATCATTATTATCAATTATCTTAACTGTAATTATAGCATAATCATTACTATCAACTCACTTAACTCTAATTATAGCATAATCAATTACATACTATCATAACTGGATTTGGAGAATAATCATTATTGTTAACAATCGTAACTGTAATTACATAATAATTATTATTATCAACTATATTATCTGTAATTTCAGCATAAACATTATTACTAACTATCGCAACTGTAATTATTGCATAATCATTATTATCAACTATCTTAACTGTAATTACAACATACAAATTATTATCACCTATCTTAATTATAATTACAGCATAATCATTATTATCAAGTATCTTAACTGTAATAACAGCATGTTCATTATTATCAACTATAATAATTGTAATTAAAGTTGCAGGCCAAATAATATGGCCATTCATTGGACTCAGGAAAGTTATTTCCAACGGGGCTATGACGTGGAAATGGTGGAATGGCCAAATTGCTTCTTATCTGGACTGGGAACCTGGAGAGCCGGATAACTATGGTGGAAATGAGAATTGCGGGAACATCTTTCAAGGAAGGAGCTATAAGTTTGATGATGTGAACTGCTTCTGGTATAATTCCTTTATTTGTCAGAAGAATATTTAGTTTTCTCTTATTGGCAAAGTTATGATATAACGTTTATCACTAGACAAAATACAGCGTCTTCGAAAAGACGATACTCCAAAATTAAACATGGTTGCAGTTCTTTGCTTTATTCAAATGTTTTTACTATAATAATTGTTCAATCACGCATTAAAATATCGAAGTAAATATTTGTAAAATATAAATCACTCACAAATCCTGAAGAACAAAAGAAACAAATTTACGCTCGAAGTTTACATATTCTTTATTTTTCAGTAATTTACAATAAAAGTTTGGTTCAAGTCGTTGCATACAATATTGTGCACAAAGTCTTATTCAGTTGACAATGTAATCTTTCACTATATATATATATATATATATATATATATATATATATATATATATATATATATATATATATATATATATATATATATATATATATATATATTAAAAGTTCTTCACAAACATAATTAATGATGGATTTTATTTAAAGGACGGCTGATTGAAGATTTCGTTAATTTGTCTGTTAGATGAATCGGTTTTCACAGAAGATATGTTTAAACGTATCAGCGTTCCAGATAGATCAGAAAATGTTTAGATGCAAACTGAATTGTTATATGTTCTTGCTAAACACAGATTAATATCTTCTTCTGACTATCATAAGACTATATTCGAATAAATTGCAAATTTTAATAACTAAAATGTCCTTGATGTTTTTCTGTAATAGTTTCTAACTGTTATATTTCTATACTTGATAGTGCTTTATAAAAAAATCTGGTTCTGTGCTTACAAATGCATATTACTTGGTTTTTTAACATTTTTATCAAAACCTGCAATTCTTCCAAATACAAAATGCAAACAAATTATAAATACGTTCAATTAATTGATAGTACAGATATATTTTTACTATAACTTACTAATAAATATAAAATAACTAAACCTTTTGTATTAATTTCGAAAATTATATAAGTAAAACGGATGAAAGATAATTTTGTTGTCATTAAGATAACTTTTAGCATTCCTGTTTGAATGATTTAATATAAATAAAAATATATTAACCAGTTCCACTTATTTTTATCATTCTCTCTCCAGCAATCCGCTAAACTTGGTAATATCTAGATAAGTGCGTTCATGATTATTATAAACAAACAAGCAAAAAGGATTTGGACCCAAACTAGCGAGAAGTTTCAAATCCAATGCCAGCCTCTCTTAGCCTCACTTTCATATTAATAGGGAAAGGATGCTATATGGAATCTCTATAATTGCCATACTTCTTCCTGGTTACTGTCCCTTGTAGTATTTATACAAAACGTGTTCATAGAACATAAATGCCCTGCGATCCAACTATATACGATCCAGACTTCAAACGTACATTAGAATCTCACTAAATCCGAAGTAAAGAAAGCGTGAAATGTTCTTGAGAGTTGCATCTCATTGATACAACAAAATGTCAAAGAAATTGATCTTATCTCAAAATTTAATTGGTAATTGTGGCATGAATACAAATACTGTCCCGCCGATGCGGTTGCTACTACCATCGCGTTAATAGTTTTCATGCAAAAGAATATTCACAAAAAATAGATGTATATTTTTTAAGTGAAACTGAGAAACGTTTTCTACACTCCTGTTGTTCAAGTTGCATCTACGTATCTTTGTGATTGTAATATTCATATCTGGTCGATGGTTCGGTTTATAATGATTACTGAAAGGGGATATGCAAATGCGACAAAATTAACCAACATGTCTGTGGTAAATTTGTGGCGTTCAAAACACAATAACCCTTCCACTACGGTTCTTTGCTAGGGAGTGACCTCCGGCAGTTTTATTTACCCAGTGTAGATGGTTAGAAAGAAGAATACAGATCTCTGAACAAGTATAATGAAGAAATAAAAACAAGGACCCCTTTTCAATGTACAAATATAAAATTTACTCATTTTCACAACAGAATTTAAAATGAAAAGAAATTGATTTCTTGTATACAAAAGAAGGAAAAGGTACAAACATGTACTCAAAAAACAATACAAATTTCCATGTTACGGTTACTTGTCAGTGAAAGAATTGATTCAGTTTCGTCATTACCTACGAGATATGACCTTGAGATCAACAATGAACGACATCACCTATCTAATCCGGACATTGAACCTTACATTCTTCCCAGCTCTGTCAACTTTTGTCTAGTCGTCTTGACCTCGACTCTTTCCATTCGAAACTTGATTTGACGATCGTCCCTAGACCTAGAAATCGGCTCAGAATTTGCTCTTGTACTTGGGATTGGTTCAGGAATTTGCCAGAAATTTCAGGAAGTTTCAGTAAAGTTCAGGAAGCTTCAGGAAATTTCAGGAAGCTGTTTCCTAAAATAAATAAAATGTCTCGCAGTAGACAATAGGTCACATTTCCAAGTATATATTTATAATTTTACATTAATTCGGCTTCGAAATAAAAAGGCATAAATTCTGTTGCACTCATTCGTTCACTACTTCCAATGTTTACAAATATAGAAAGACATTGCATGTCATGACCTTAATTCGGGTCACTCTAGCGGGGAACATTCTATTCCACTCCACGGCTACCACGTATGTGTCCGTATTTAACACCCCTTGACTTCTTACATTGAACTATCTAGTAGTCTTAAATCACATATACCTTAGCCCCTCAAATCTAACTATTCTAAAATAGTTTACCTGATAAATTATATATTACGAAATAGTATATAAATATGCACTCAATAGATCAATTAAATGTTACAAACTAATATATGAATATACACTCAATACATGTCATACTAGAGAGAGATTGAATTAAATGCAGTCTTGTCAACTCTCAATGACCATTCAATAAATTAATTTATAATAGGAACATCAACGAATAAAATGTCGTGACTAACATTTTGCTAAAGCCCTAAAAATGAAATCATGCATACATACATCATAACATCAATACATCTGCAAGTAAATCAACAAATGGAATAGAATAGTAAAATCGGGAAACTAAGATTGCGTACCTTTTGCCGTTTCTTATTCGTCTCCACGAACCTCCAAAGTAGTTTGTCTCCTATCTGAGACGACAAACTTGTCCCTTACTCAATAACGGGAACAACATACTTTACGTTCCCGGAGACGCGTCTAACTTCTCGCAAGAAAGATTGAAGACTCAATATTTTTTTCCAAAGCAAAACCCTTAATTACTTACAGCGTTACGCCATTAAATTCCTATTAAGCAATCGGAATCGACTTTTTCCTAAGTCTTCTATGTAGAATGTTTGATTGACAAACCGCTAATCATGCTGCAGTTAACCATCCTTTGAACAATCAATCATTGATGAGCTTCCCATTTTAATTGGTTGATTTTGGGAAGAGTGTTATGCCAAACCCTTGTACCATAGCAGGTGACTTGGTCAAGTTAAGTCACTTGGAAGGAATTTCCGTTGACGTTAAGTGATGAAATGTAAATAATCACATAACTGTCTCTAGCTCTTTGTACTTTAATTAAGTTAACTTTGGTACAATTCATTTAATCAATACTTCTAAGAGTATTCAAAATTCGAAACATTACAATATTGTTATGATATATGTAGCAGAACGTCAGATACCGTCATTTGATTCTTATTGATAACTATCAACCTAAAACTGATGCAAGAGACTCTTTGTTTTTCCAAGATACCACATTTAATTTTGAAGACCACTGGCCGTCCTGGAACGTTAATCCAAAAAGATCTTCAAAACACCGTTTGCTCTAATATAATATGAAGTACAAGTGACCGATTGGTGAAGCCTGACACCTACAGCTTAGCGATGGATACCAAATGTAAGTTTTCGGGACTAACTAAACTCCATCAACTGGGAGGTGTTAAGCCTTTCGTGCATTTAACAATCATAAAAAAGTTTTGCTTATATATCTTAGAACCACTACGTGAAGATTGAGATTAGCTTACACAGTCGAGTACTACTTATTGATAAATTGTTTCTGTAAACTGCTTTATCTCTAGTTCCTATAACTTGGTATTTGAAACCCTGTTTTGAAAAAGTTTTCAACATCTGATACAAATATTATTTTAATCATTTAGGTTCTTTAAAAAAAACACGAGCCTCAAACCTTTTAGTTATATATATATATATATATATATTATATATATATATATATATATATATATATATATATATATATATATATATATATATATATATATATTGAAATTCATGCCCGATCTTTTAACATTCACAGCAACGACACTGAATAAATGTCTCAATAACCTAATTAGGTACTATGATACAGTCAGACTCAATGACCTCTGCATACGAGAAAAAAAAGAAGCAAACAAAAAAAAACCAGAACTATATGATTAATTGCCTCATGGGTTTTGTCTAGTACATATTTGTTCTTTATCCATACATCGAAGACCAGGAAACTTAACATTATCTATTGTTCAGGAACCATTCATATTTATGCATTTATTATAAAATAAAACTTTAATTCTTAGATTCAATATTAAGGATAATTTTCGAAATAAACCGCATATTGGACGTAGTGAGAAATGAAATACAACTGAATACATTCAAGGTGCTATGAAGTCAGAATAAAATCTGGTACGTTGGGAATACCTCCATGTTAAACAAATCCACATGGAATATAAGCTGAAGCAAATAAAGTTCATGATGTAAAGTTTTTATGCATTTTAATTAGTATTATTTAGTGTCAGTCTGCATTTACAAGTTAGTAATGATATATAGAAATGTACTAAGTGACATCATGATTGAATAACTAATGTACATTCTTTTGTAAACTCCAGTCGAATTTCCGATATGGTCGAGTAAATAGTATTACACGTTTGCTATAGATCCGTTTTGGCTTTATATTCCCCTGTTAAATGGTAACAAGAAACGAGTTTGTAACCAGGGACGCATATAGTTTCTATACTCCCCTTGACTGCCCCCCAAAAAAAAACAGCTAGGAGAAATAGTTTGTAGGATGTGAATGTTTCTTTAGGTTTGAATTTGATTTCTCAGATATGTTTATTATATAATTAAATATTGAGATGTTTTTGTATAGGATGATTAAATTCTGGACAGTACTGCAAACGCATGTAAACTTTCTGACCATGCACTGTCATATCAACCTTGTATTACCTACGACGATCATGGTATGGTCAAGTGGAATCAGAACATGCAATACCGGTCCGATTTGATAGATTACGAGAATGGTAGCACCAGCCGTTGTCATATTCACTAGGCCTTTCAAACCTTTATTTTACATTCGAAACTATTAAGTGACACTATCATATGAACATTAACACAGACAGAAGCTGAATTTTTCCTTTGATAGTGATTATACTGATACTATTTAAATATCACCATGTAGTCAGATATGTGATAGCGAAATGTTTAGAGACAGCAAATATAAGTATTTCAAGCGTAAATAATTGTGTGTATACATTTTGTCAAGTTCTCTGAAACCTGAAGCCTCAGAAATGACTGCATATTTATTTGTTCTCTTTTTGATTGCTGTTGTTTTGTTTGTTTGTGTCGTCTTTTACAGCTACTAACTATATCTTCCAACAATACAAAAGATAAGGAAAACTAACACACTTATGTTCCTGTCTCTGTTCCATAACTAGCACTGATGATCTCTATTACCATATCGTGGTAGCAATTCATCATAGTAGTGTCCTTTGTCACAACACTATACGAGTGGTAGCAACAAATCAAGACAAAAAGAAACGACCCATGTTTGATATCTTGTAGATGGGTTTAACAGCATATTTCAACACACGATAGGCTATACATGAACGTCATTATATTTGGTGGCAAAAGAACATGGGAAATCTCGGTAATATGACACCAAAAGCTATTGTTAATGTAACTCACGTATACGTGTTGACCAAATCCGTTGCTAGAGTCCACAGGACTAGAGGTGATATCTCAACGAGACGTAACGGCAAGTGCCTTAGACCACAGGCAACGTAGTGTCTCGCACAAGAGCTGGTAATCAGCTACAGGTTTGGAGCATATTGCTAAATTTACTTGAACTCAAGTGCCACACTTAGATCAATAGAAGTATGATCCTTCATACTTATGATAATTGTAGAAATTATTATAATCGATTTTATAATAAAATAACTTCGACATCAAATGTTACATCACTTATCATTAATTCAATACGTTTTTACGAACAGGGATGAGACAAGAAAATGAAAATTATTTTCTCAGTCAGTTAATAGTTAATGAATTTGCTTTTAATAAAATCTATAAAAACGTGGTTGCTGCAATCGATTCGGTGAGTTACCGTTGCATAATTTATTTGGGAAAAGTATATAATTGGTGATATCAATCAGATTATGTACGTCAGTTCAATGTATCAGTATTTAATTTGTATGTAAACTGTGATACAAAATATATTTGATTTATAGAAAGTAGTGTGAAATGATGTGATAAGCTGCTACTAAATGATTGAACGTGGTATGAAGACATTTCGCGACCAAAATATGTTCTAGCCGTAGACGTTTAATTACATTGATGTGTTTGTAAGTCATACTTTAATTCTCGTTATTTGTTTATTTGCAATCTCTCATTTTTAAGTGAGACTAACGTGAGCATAGCAAGCATGCAGACATTGTGACCAGAGTGTGTTATATACAATCAATATTGGTGTAATATATATTCGACACTTCAGTGTTTAAATCTTTCCAAACGTTAATGAATGCTTTTACAATTTTCTAGTTTGAACCGACGCCGGTAAATACGTACGCTCTGATTAAGAATGTTACAGATTTTGACAAACAATATCTTGCTTTTAAAGTTGAATTTCACCTATTTGGCAATATAGAAACGAAACAAGCAGATTTATGAATCCATATTTAAACAATCGTCAGCAGTCAGCCTCTATTCTTGCAGGTGGTACGAAAATTAGAACCGAAAACATTTTCTTCAAGATATGCAATTTTGTTTCTGACATTATTATGTCACCAGTAAATTCATCACCAGATCGCTTAACATAGTTACTAACTGACTTACAGGAATTGTGTATTTTACCTTGATCAGCAAAAGTATCGATGTTTTTAATAACCGCGGTGGGAATTCGTATACGTCCATCTACTCTTTTTGAATTCCGAATTCAATCTTCAGTTTATCCAGAAGCATAGCGGTGGTAATAAAGTAAGTTAAAAAGAAAGCAAACAAGGAATATCCCACCGTTGTCATGGACCCAGATCAACATTTTTTGCAAACACGGAGGCAATTGACCTTAAGCTGGATGATAGATCACTCCTACTAC
Source organism: Potamilus streckersoni (assembly GCA_016746295.1). NCBI lineage: Eukaryota > Metazoa > Mollusca > Bivalvia > Unionida > Unionidae > Potamilus > Potamilus streckersoni. The sequence continues at coordinate 53,026 of JAEAOA010000490.1, forward strand.
CAAATCACGTGACATGATTGCAACCTTTGACAAAAGTGCAGTATTTGGCAAAGAAAATTGCTTTAGCTTAACTAAATAGTTCTTCGGTCTCTTTGCTTAGTACTATAGATACAGTTCCAGAAAAATCATCGATCGTATGACGCCATGGGAATGTGGGTAAATATACTAAATTTTGCGCTGCTAAACACAGACAATCTATACACAAGAGGACCTCTGTGGAGTGTTTAAGAGTGTTAGTTTGATGTGACCATGTTTTAGTTTTAGACCTTTTCCCTTTTTTGGAGGTTTCTATTCCATGTCCAGTTGCTTTCTTTAATGTCATTGCAGCAGCGGTTCCAACAGCGCCTAATGCAGCTGCTTTTGCAACAGCTAGGGCTTCAGCGGTTTTTAATGCTGGTATATCTGCGATAAGTGTAAATAGCGTCTTAGCGATATCCTTGATAGTGCTCACGGAAAGATTAAATCGTATACCAGTCTTTGGTCGTTTTGCTTCATTGAAGTGATTATACTGACGTTCTGATAACGATAGCATATTCGGATAATAAACGATTTGTTCTCGCTTTAGTAATATTGTTACCGCACAAATATATTTTGTTGGTGATTGTAGTTTTTTAGTTTGACCAGGAGTCATGCTGACACTAACATGATGACATGACATTATAATATTATGTGCTATATAATTTCACATTATCTACTGGGGCATAAACGACTCTACCTCGTCCACCAGCAGCTTCAATTAACATTTATTTATCGCTGTATATAAATTCAATTTCTCTTTACTTAGGAATAGATCCAGCATCTCTATTAACACGAGCTCTAAACTGTATATCAGCTACTGATTGTCTAGTCAAATCTAAATGTTTTGGTGAAAAGTAATAAATCGGATACAGCATTGTAAAATCTAGCTGCGATATTTGTAAACCAGCATCAAAGTTTTGATTACGTCTCATGAACGACATAAGACGATAATATGCTCGTGATACATGATTTTGGTCATATTTCAACAAAATATCCTCGGATGGTTCTTAATGTCCATTTATCCTTAATGAAACTCTAGAAACACCGAGTTAATCAAATATCATAATATTATGCGTTTGATCATCTACTCGTTCAGCATCTTGAAATGCAACAAATATGTGCCTTGTTGCAGAGACACCTGTGATGCTATTTGCCACGTAAATAAAACATTAAAGCGCTATGCACTACATCTGTGGTCATATTTAATAATGACAACGTCGATTTACTACCTTGATACATGAAACGTAACCGGTGTTCATAGGCGATCGATGGAATTAATATTAGCATCGACAATGAAAGCTTCGTAAGAATTACTCTGCCAGCAGGTCTCCCTATCATCATAGTCTGTAGCTTTTCTTACTAGCGATATGTTTAGCTCCAAAAATAACCTTTCAGACATTTCTGCGGAATCCAGAGATATGTGACAGTGAAATTGCACACAAAACTACTTACCTTTAACCTTTACTCGACGTGGTCTAAATCCTAAGTTGAATTCTGGGTCTACATTTATAATCATTTTGGTAAAGTTCTATGGTCGTCTTATTTCATGTTGTTGGTACTCTAGAAAATTAGAAGTATCTTTTACCACTATCAACATCGTTTTAAGACTTTGTAGAAACTTTAGTTTTCAACAAAAAGGTCTCTACAACATCTTTGTGTTATGCCTTTCTGATGCTCTTTTATAAACATCATTAATGGACCAGTTTATATTGAATAATGGTTGCTGTATCTGGGAAGTCCATATATTGTCGGGGCAACGTCGACAACTTTCTGGATTGATTCAATATTTTTTCCGTCAATCATGTAAGTAGCCTTATCAAGCAACGCCTTAATACAATTATTAACAAAATCTAACTATCATTAGCGGCATATTCCGTATTATCTTTTTTAAAAACGTACCTTCGACTTCAATAAATGCTTTAACGTTTAAGAAATACTTGAGTTTGTGCGTCATAAGAATAATACTGATAATTACGCACAGACTAATCTTTGATAACAGGTGCATGCATGTCAAAGGCGGGTTCAGTTATACTCTTGAACGTCTTTATTATCATCATCTTAGTCTAAACACGAAGACCAATTCCTGCCATCAGACTAGCGGTTATATTGCTTTCCTTTTCCGACATTGGTACATCAGCCAATTCTGCTAGCTTTTATTAGCTTGATTTATTATTTTACTCACATTTGCGGGCATCACTTCAGTGTTGGCCAATTGCGCAGGTTGAGGTCGGACTGCTTGCGGTCTGCGTATTGATCGTGCTGTTCTATCCCTGATTGCTGAGAATGCTTTGCAGTCAATATCGCCAACAGTTGTTATACCTTTATCACATAAAACATCAATAGCTTTCAATCCTAGTTGTTTTGCAATGGGTATTGATTTTGGTTCAATTATTCCAAATAGACCCTGAACAACATCACCAAGTCCATCTCCGTTGTTTGTGTTGTATACTGGAATTTGAGCATTTATCACCAGGACCATATTTGTTCCACCTTGAGTACTATATATGATCATTTTATTATTAAGGGTCGTTATCATTAATTGTATAAAATCATTGTGGTAGTTGTTAAATATTTCATTAATAAGGGACTAACTTTCATTAATATCCACAACACCACCTGTAAATAATCGTTCGCAAATATCAGTTGCTTCATTAATAATTTATGATGAATCTGCTCGTTTCCTCCAATGAGGATTTGTAGTCGATCAACATCAGCAAGGACATTATTGGGAAAAGTAATAGAACTCTTCTTGACACTGTCTCTGGTCTTCGTCAAGCATGACAACTTAGAATGCCGTTAATATCCATCAAATAGTGCAACCAGTGTTATTCAGTCAGCGATAGTGTCATTATAGACATCCATTGCAAACACTTTGTCGGTATTTCGTTAGCAAAATCAAATGTATAGGGTAACATATTTCGTGATTGTCCATGGAATTTCTGACAAATACCACCGTGTATTTGGCAACAAATATGCTTTTCTGACATACCTGTAGAACTCGATAATGTCAACAATTGAGCATGGGATGCTCGCTTAGTGAAACGTTCCTGGCAGACCTAGGCTTCGTTACCGCTTTCTGTTTTCTTTTTGTTTTTTCTTTGAATGGTTTTTGTTGTTAATTTATTCTAAGAGAAATCTTTAATAACCCCAAGAGTATGAAGATCATTGGGTTTACCATCTTCGAACTTACTCGGAAATTACCCTTAAACGATATGAATACATGTCGTGGGTCAAACCCATTGCTGTAGTGCCACCTGCCATGTAAATATCCCAACAGAGTAACTCTCTACACTGTCTATGGTCCTCGTCAACCACGACAGTCTGGAGATGCCGTTACTATAAATGAAAGAGATCAGCATTGTTCTTCAGTCCTAGAAGGTGTAATTGTTAACATCCACAAAGGACACTTTGTCAGTATTGCTTTGGCAGCATGAGCTGTATAGGGTAACAAATTTCATCAATGTCAGTGGAATTGCTGACAAGCTTCACCGTATGTTTGGCGTCAAAGATGTTTTTTCTAAGACACCTGCAGAACCCGAAAATGTGCGAGAGTAGAATTACACATAAAACTTCTTCATTGTCCTAGACTATCGATTGACGTGCTGCAAATCCTTTAGTTGAAATCTTCATTTACAAATGCGATATCAGTTCAAAAGGCGTTTATTCTCACGTTATTGCTCTTGTGGCGAGCAGTGCTATCATTGGTGAATATCGGGAATGAACAGAACCGCGAATAATCATATGAATATCTTTCAAGACCCCGTATCTTCGTGGCAAAGTCAACATTTTAGAGACATGATTAAATAGTTTTTCCATCAATAATAAATTTTGTACAGTTGAAAAACGCCATCACACCATTATGAATAAAACCAGTTAAATCTACCAGCCCATATGTTGTATCATCTGCTTCCAAAAATCAACCTTCAATCTCCATTAATAAATATGCGGGCAATAAATATGTCTTGTATATTGTAGGTGGTCTACGTGTGTTAGGTACCCCGGCATCATAAGAATAATACTGTGAACCAGGCACTGATTTATCCTTAAAGACAGGTGCATTCATGTGAATTCGATATCAGAAGAATGTTTTTAATATTCGCCATTACATAAAACGACGTTGTGTCAAGCCACGTGATGATATCAGACTTGCTGTTATATTCCATTCTCTTTCGCCGGTAATTAGTTTTGTCAGTGGTACGCCAAATAATTATTTCAACCGGTAATTTGAAGCATTCTAACATCACTTTGGTGCTGAGAAGTTTTATGGGTGCCGTCGTACCGCTGGCGGTCTGCACCTTACTATTGCAAATAGTTGTTTGAATGCTACAAAGGATTTGCCAGAAACATCGACAACAGTGCTAATAACCTTGTCACAAGCAACGTTAATTGCTTTCATTCCTGGTTGCTTTGCAATCAGATTCGCCTTTGTTCTAAAGTTCTGACCAGACCTTCAACAAATATGTCGGTAATCCCGAATTTATCACCATGAACTTTAAACGTCCTCATTATCATTGTGTGTGATCATAGAATTTACTTGCTACTGATCGAGGTGCATAATTGATCTTTGGTCGAGATTAGTAACTGAGTATTAATCAGTAATTTCATCAACAATTCCCCGATAAACTCAAATGTCAAGGATACCATCTGTGGATAATCTCTGACAAATAACAACTGCTTCATCAACGATTTCATTGGAATTATTGCCGGTTCGACTTCCACTAATCAGAATGTCTAGCGGACCAATATCAGCAAGGATATCATTAGAGTATAGTTTATCTAGACTTTCAGTATTTGTATGTTTATGAGGTTGATATATTCCGCTTCCAGTTGTATCTTATTCCTCAGAACTGATGTTGTATAATATATCTCCAGGTAATGGCGCTTTTTAAACGTCTTTGACCTGTTGCATAAAATCCTTAAAATATTTCATGTGTTCACCAATTAATCTAAGTTATACCACAGGAGAATAGAAATAAAAATTGTACCCATCTATTTACTGAAACACTAACATTAATGACGATCGGAATATCTTAATGCTGAAACGCTATAGATCTCTCTCGAAGTAGTTTACAGGCTTTTCCAGTAAATCGGGATGGATATATTGTTTCTAGTTCTTGGTTTATAGTACAACAGCATATTTCACATCGCTGATCTCAGCATGGGCTTAGTAAAAACGAGTACTTGTTATAGTTTTTCTTGTAATAGTGGTTGAGCAGCAACTGTTTGAGATAAACGTTTAATAGCCTTTAATTGTTCTGCAATATTCTAAGTAGCTTGTGCTATTGCAGTTGCTGTTTAACATAATCACAGACAAAGAGATATTTCTCAATCGCCTCTAATCGTCGTCGAGCGACTTTGGCTCCATGGCTAGCGCAGCTACAACTGTTTTTATTCTGGTTCAGCATCTCTGATGTAAACAGGCGCAGACAATCAACGACGATCTACTACCGGTCATTCTCCAATCATCTATAAGTGCAGGGAAGGACAGTGGGTGGTAGAGACCGCGACTTAGCCTTCTCGACCTTATATGTGAATGTTTCCATCCTTTAAATGTTCTCTTATTTCGTATTGACCTGCGTAGCATCCCTGCTGGTAATGCAGCCACAGCAATGGTATGTAGAATTATGAGAATTCCATTAAAGATAGACATTTTGTCAATTTCATACAAATTAATGTTTTTCTCTTGTCATACAATATGTAATAGCATCAGTCGGATTGTGTCTGTTTCAAAGGTTGCAATTGAACATGCAAAATGTCTACTCGAATTCTTCATATCCCTTAATTTTCTCCTCAGATTCCATCCAGTCAAATTGCAGCGTACACACAACCGGATCATTATGTCTGGGCATATTCCAAAGGCATGGAATATTATACACTGTATCTGTGAGTTTCTGAACATAAATAGTTTAGATCATATCTGCAACACTTTATTATGGTCTCTGCTCTAGACATTCGTCTGTATGGTTTCTTGCTAGACAAAATGATTATGACTGTGACTTAAATTTTCAAATTTTTAATGGAACAAAATCTTATCGGAATAGTAGGATATGCTAGAATACCTTATTCCATTGTCCAAAATAAACTTGCAAAATTTCATTGAAGATTGCTTCAATATGACTTGTTCACTTTCTAATGGATTGCACGGAACCCATGCTGCACGTGTAACATTTTCTCATACCTCTTCCCGTTCACGTACGACGTGCTCTGACGGATCGATAAGTGAATCTCATGTTTGTTTCTTTCATTTTATTTTCAAATAATTTCTTTATAAATTATATTGTACCGTGCGGGTTGAGGTCACAAATTTAAAACAGAAATAGTTTTCTTTCTTATTTGTTTGGATTAATGGAGAAAATATGAGTGACGATATTGACTGGTAATAACAAAGGTGGTCAGACTTTTCTTTCCATGTGGAACGAATTCTTAATTTCGGCTTAATTTAGTCCGAATTGTTTTATACCGAATTGTCTTAGGGCTAAATTGACTAATCTGGCATACATGGTACAAGTTTACCATCCCTTTCCATTCTATCTTTTTGTGTACGTTTTATTATTCCACTAAATTTTAGATTTTACATCCTACCCACTAGATCGTGAATATGTTTATATTAATCAATATGAGATTGCTGGATATTGTATTTTGTGTGTAATTAAAGCCATTTGAAATGCAAACCAACGAATAATTTTAACATAATTTACCAAGGTTCCATACAGACCCACAATGTAAATCTATGGCCTAATGTTAATCCTGGTAATGTACCAAAATCACAACATATAACTGCTTGTATCAGTTGTTTCGTTGCATCTTTTACATGAGCACAAAAGTCTGCCACTATTCAATGTGTCGCACGACTACATATCTCACTCATTTAACTCATAAGATTAAGTTGGTCTTAGACGACACTTTATAACCTGACACTGTATATATTGGTTAAAGAAATAAGCTGGTAATACTGTAAATAATTCATCCCTTGATTTTAAAGATTTGCCATTTACGATTTATTTTGACATTAATCTATATGTTTACTGATTTTGTCCACCACGAAAATGCCCAGGAAACAAGAGAGCGAGAAACAAACTACATATGATTTTGTCATTATGTGATGTTTTTGTTATTCACATCTCAATAACAACTGTCGCAAGTTGATTTACAGAAATTAGGTCATCGACGAATGTGAATATATGTGTATTTACACATTCATCAATGAACCAACATCCATCGTTTCCTACTCCTGAGTCCTTAATGAAATATGGAAAACATTTCCGCCTGGCCCAGCAAAGACAATAAATTGTAAGAGTAGGACAAGGTCCCTTGCAGGTAAATACCGCTCATTGTGTGGTTCTGAAACATAACTAAAATACCTTTTCTTAATCCTTGAAACCTGCACACTAAATATAACTGTAATTTGTGTAATTATTTGTCTTTTGGGTCACGTACTTGCAGTATCTTTTAAATTTGTACCTCAACAATGATTCTTGTCTTATCTTTTATTATGTTGTCGTCACGATTGCTTAACTTACTGGAAATTCATTTAATTTCTAAGACATCAGTTTTTCCTGGTTTTTAAAAGTATGTTACGTTTGTTACTAGTTAAATTAGAGGGATGGAGAAGACGTGCTAAATGTTTCTACGGAAGGATCGAACAGTGTTGTTTTACATTTGTGGTGTGTGTCAACAAGGAAATCCAAGAAATATGGTACGCGACAAAGAAATGTTAGTTGTTTGGATTGCTTTATGTAAAGCGAGTGAATGAATTATGTAGTTACACGCGTGTGATAGAAAATAGAGTTAATGTACAGGGACATAAGTTTTAAAACATCTTACAGCCAAATATTGCGTTCGCTGAGCCAGAAAACATATCATACCATTGCTGAAACATTCAGTCGAACTGCCCAAACGAGATTAAACATAATCTGTATTCACTATTATTTCAATGATTCTAATGCTTATAACCTGATGATGTTAGTGATGATGATAATAACGATTACGACGACGACACAGACGACGATGATGATTACGACAGTGATGTAGATAGTAATAATGATTCTGAATACTAACGCAGTATCTTTATATGATGAAGAAAACAGTTTACGTTAATCAGACTTTACTTTATGTATTAAAGCAAGGTCTCATAGAAGATGCGGATTTCAATTATTATAATTGTGGTTTGAGTTGCTGTAAGAAATACATAAAATTAAGACAACGTCACCATAGTGCAAATCATACAAAAAACAATATGACGACATGTTTCGTACAAGGGAGACTGACATGTTAACAGAGCAATTATATGAATATTTTAGGTCGAGTCACTTAGTAATGTGTGATATAATTGTGACATGAGTTTTGTGTTGTGTCATTATGTCATAAGAATAATATTGCTTTTTCGCATTTCTACTTCTAAGAACATGACAGTTTACAACGACTTATGGTTGAGTTATTTGAAAATGGGGGAAAGCAATTGGCTTAATACAGAGTCATGCTGGTCCAAATAGTAACATATATATCATAATAAATTTCTTATATGAAACAACCACGTAAACAGTCGCATTTTAAAGAGAGAAACACTGCAAAAGATATAAAGTGAAACGCTGAATGTATATACAACATAATTGGGATTAAAAACACATTAGATTATAAAAGAGAAGAATATTATCTGCACGTGCATTTATGCAAGCAATGAACATACAGGGTGAAAAAATATATAATACAAATCAACATTTAATACATCATAGTACAATTGAACAATGTGATAAGGCAACTGCAGTGTAGACAATGAATCAGCAGGACAGTCGTACATGACATTATGGAAGAAACCAAAACTATGAAGTTATGACCAACTACATAACGGAAAGAAAAAACTTAATATAATTAAAAGACTAAAACCATATCTTCTTTGATACCTTGAAGAATATAAAAGTCAATGAAAAATGACACACACACACACAATATATATATATATATATATATATATATATATATATATATATATATATATATATATATATATATATATATATATATATATATATATATATATATACATATATATATATATATATATTTATATATATATATATATATATATATATATATATATATATATATATATATATATATATATATATATATATATATATATATATATATATATATGTGTGTGTGTGTGTGTATACATATATATTTGTATGGGTTTGTGTCTTACTGGCGAAAATTAAAATGAAATGATTGTGATAACATGCATTCTATTTAATCGGGGAGGGAAATGACTCACACCTCTATATTGGTATTTACAATCTTAACACTTGACTGACCATTGTAAGATTTGAGCGAGTATATTTTCAAGTTTTGGTTTTGAATTATTGAATTATTGAATGGGTCGCATGACTACACATCTCACTCACTTAACTCGTGAGCTGAAGTTGAGCTTTAAAGATAGTTTTTAGCCTAACACTGTATACATTGATTAAAGAAATAAGCTATGTAACACTGTAAATAATTCATCGATTGATTTTAAGGATTTGCCATTTACGGTTGATTTTAACATTACTCTCTGTTTACTAACTTTGTCCACCACGAAAATGCCCAAAAACAAGTGAGCGAGAAAGAAAAAACTATATATGATTTTGTCATCAGGTGATGATATTGATGTTATTCACATCTCAATTACAAGTGTCGCAAGTTCATTTTCAACAATTAGGTCATCGACGAATGTGAATATTTATGTATTTACACATTCATCAATACACCAACATCCCTCGGTCCAACTCTTGGGTCTTTAACGAAATATTGAAACCATTTCCGCCTGGCCCAGCAAATACGCTAATGTCGCACAAGGTCCCTTGCAGGTAAATTCAAGTTCAGGTAAGCTTTTCTTCCTCGGTTACCGCCCATTGTGTGAATCTGAGACATAATTAAACTAAGTATTCTTAATCAATGAAACCTGACACCACATATAAAAGTAATTTGTTTCTAATGGACTCTTCTAATGATTTGTCTTTTGGATCATGTTCTAGCAGTATCTTTTAAATTTGTACCTCAACAATGGTCCTTGTCTATCTTTGACTTTTTGTCATCAATATTGCTTAAATTACTGGGAAATTATTTTATTTCGAAGACAACTGTTTTCCTTGTTTTCACAAATATGTTACTTTTGTTAATATTTAAATTAGAGGGTTGGAGACTACGTGCTATTGTTTATACGGAAGGATCGATGAGTTTTGTTTTACATTTGTGGTTTGTGTCAACTATGACGTCCAAGAAATATGGTACGCGACAAAGAAATGTTAGTTGTTTGGATTGCTTTATTCTGTAGTTACACGCGTATGATAGAAAATAGAATTAATGTATAGGGACATAAGTTTTAAAACATCTTACAGCCAATAATTACGATGGCTGAGCCAGAAAATATATCCTACCAATGCTGAAACATCAAGTGGAACTGGCCAAATGTGATTAACGATAATTTGTGTTCACTATAATCTCAATGATTTTATTGCTTATAACCTAAAGCTGTCAGTGATGACGACGACAATGATGATGACGACGACAACGACGACGACGATGATGATTTTATTATGACAGTGAAGTCGACAGTAGTAATGATCATGAACACTAACGCAATATCTTTATTTGATGGAGAAAACACAGTTTACGTTAATCAGGTTTTTTTATGTATTAAAGCATGGTCTCATAGAAGATGCTGACTTCAGTGATTAGTAGTAGTAGTAGTAGTAGTAGTAGTAGTAGCAGTAGTAGTAATAGTAGTAGTAGTAGTTGCAGTAGTAGTAGTAGTATTAGTAGTATAGTTATTATTATTATTATTATTATTATTATTATTATTATTATTATTATTATTATTATTATTATTATTATTATTATTATTATTATTGTTATTATTATTATTATTATTTGAGTTGCTGTTAGAAATATATAAAATTAAGACCACGTCACCATAATGCAAATCATGCAAGAGACAATATGACGACATGTTTCGTAAAATGGACACTGATATGTTAGAAGAGGACTTATATGAATATTTTAGGTCGAGTCACTTAGTAATGTGAGATATAATTGTGACATGTGAGTTTTGTGATGTGTCATTATTGTTTTTCGCATTTTTACTTCTAAGAACATGTCGGTTGACAACGACTTATTGTTGAGGTATTTGGAAAAGGGGGAAAGCAATTTTCTTAATACAGAGTCATGCTGGTACAAATAGTAACATACATATCATAAATTTCTTAAAACAATTTCGAAAGGACAATATAAAACAATGAAGTGAATGGCTTAGTAAACAATCACTCAACACATATTGAAAAGCAGACCAAGAGATAATAAACACAGAGGTTGAAAAATACTTTAAAAAAAATAATCAAGAGATATAATTGTTTGAAGGAGAAGGTTTGTAACAGAACAAAGAAAGATATATATTTAGAAAGGAAGAAACCCAAATGTTTTTACAACATGATATCTTTGGCATAAATCTTGAGAAGAACCTAATACAATAGAAATATTTCATTAAAAAGAGTCAAATATAGACTATGAAGATGCAATAAAAATTATACGTGATTCCAGTGGATTCAGAAAAGGACGAAAAGAGATTTTGAAATATCCTTTGTTTATGTAACAACATCTTTGCTTTACTGAAATAATAAAAATAAAGCAAGTCTTTGGATGATCCAGTCGATCCCAAATAATAAGACTTGAAGGTGATGACGCATTATTATATTTTCGGACAACAGTTCTCTCCTTACGACAAGCAAAATGTCATATGTAAAGTGAAGTAGAATTTGACATCCAACAAATAAATAAGAAATAAACATGCCGGCAAAAGATTTCATGACAGCTCGAAATGATTTGAAACCATCATCATGCTAACATTCGCATTTTATAGATAGAAACACTGCAAAAAAATGTAAAGTGAAAAGCTAAAAGTTTATACAGCATAATATTTGGAGATAAAAACATATTAGAGGGTGAAAAAGTATATAATACAAATCAGGTAATGCATCATAGTACAATTGAACAATGTGATAAGGCGACTGCAGTGTAGACAATGAATCAGCAGGACAGTCGTACATGATATTATGGAAGAAACCAAAACTATGAAGTTATGACCAACTGCATAACGGAAAGAGGAAAATATGAAATATTAACACCATATCTTTTAATAATTTGAAGAATATAAAAGTCAATGAAACTCACAATATAATTATATATATATATATAATATATATATATATATATATATATATATATATATATATATATATATATATATATATATATATATATATATATATATATATATATATAGAGAAATATATATATATATATATATATATATATATATATATATATATATATAAATATATATATATATATATATATATATATATATATATATATATATAGATGCAATAAACTGACGACGAACAGTACGAAACTAGTAACTAACTAGCCTAAGCGCTTTCGACTCTTAATGAGTCTTTTTCAAAGGCAAATACAAAACATAGTTACGACAAACAAATAAACACACAACCGTTGTGTTTGTAAACCTCTACATTTCTATCTTCACATGTGCTAAAACTTTAAAGATTTATATATATATATATATATATATATATATATATATATATATATATATATATATATATATATATATATATATATATATATATATATATATATATATATATATATATGTTGTTACGTATAGATTCGTTCAAAATATCAGATGAGTGAGACAAGAAGCTTTGTAAATTTTAACATAAACTTTAGTTTCCTAGAAAACATGAAATAGTGTAAATATGTTAAACAAAAATTACAGTTTGCAGAAACGGTCCAAATTGTTTGGGGTTTTTTTTTCAAAATAGAAAAATAAGTCCTGTAAAAGTTTCTAAACACAGTCTGAAATTCGATTCCGGTCCAAAATGGCAGATGACCACGACAGACGAAGGCTAACAGAAAATTCCAGAATTTACACAATAAAGCACAGTTTATGTTGTTCCATTCTAATTTAGAATATTTTCGGGAAAATGTCTTTGTCCAAAACAGTAATGTTGTTCTCCAGGAAAACAATTATTCATAAAAGAATGAAGTAAATTAAACTCCCTATAACAAAACATGTTGTTCTACGTAGACATACGAACATAGAACTTTTTCTAGCACAAAATTACCTTTTAAGGTAATAGAAGTTGTATAAATCTGAATTTACAACTCTACGACTACGAATGAGTGTCTATGAATCTTAACGTCTTACAAACAACATCGGTATATAAACGAATCTAATACGTTGTTTGAATTACAGGCGCACGAAGAGGCATGCAATTTCGTAATAATTATATATATATATATATATATATATATATATATATATATATATATATATATATATATATATATATATATGTATATATATATATATATATATATATATATATATATATACATATGTGTGTGTGTGTTACTGGCCAAAATAATCATGAAATGATTGTGATATCATGCATTCTATTTCATCGGTGAGGGTAAAGACGCATAGTAGTAGAAGCAAATGCGAGTTTTGGCCCACCACCCCCTCCCACACCTCCTCCCCCACCCCGCAAAACCCCTCATTTCCCTCTACTACTACTATGTAGACAGGTATTTTGTAACCAGACAAAACAACAGGTGTTGGAATGCGATAAGCTCTGTCAAAAAAGTGACGAATTTGTTAGAACAGCGCATGCGTGGAATACGATTATTCTAAATACGGCAAATAGGTTTTACCACAAATTTTTTTATCAGATAACAGGATGAAAATTAAACTGTGCATTAGAACGTTTCAGTAAACAAGGCGGAAATTGAACTAGCATTAGAATGAAAATGATATTATTTTAGTTATATTATATCTTAAGTTTAGATAAAATTTTATGTTACTCATATTTTTTTTGATATTTTTTTCATACTTTCTAACCCTCATTGGTAGAATATCTGTTAACATATTGTCAATAATACGAAATTCACGTAATAAATCATCCATATTATATTTAACTCCTCGTAGGTAAGACCGGATCTGATCAAGTAGTTTCTTGTAAGTTTAATTGATGTTAAACAACCGTGCTTCTTTATCAAAAGTCTTGGTTCTACTTTTTTACACGCCGCTGTAAGTGAAACACCAATACCTGATATAATTAACAAAAATGGATTTAATGATACCCCTCTTGAAATTATACCAGAACTGGTCATTAACAAGGGTAGATATGATACTACTCGAAGGATCTTGTTGTAGTATTTGTAACATTTTTTTACACACCAAAGTATTTTATGATAATATTTATAGTATTGTATTAGTGCGTCCACATCCTGTTCTGGAATATCTTTTGAAATGTGATTAAAATCAACAATACTTCTTTTTATTATAATACTTGTTTACATAGTTATGATAAATCAGCTACAAATTCCAAACACCACCGATAAGGACCTACAAAATTTTTATCAGTTGGTTCAAGTGTAAATTCCTCCTCAGAATTTTTGTTTAATATTACAGATAATATTCCAAATATGTCATCATCTGAATAACGCCATGAATATGTGGTAAATATTTTAAACTTTACACTGCTAAACACTGACAATATATACACACCGGTAACTTCTGCAATATATTTGATAGATTTGTTTTGTGATGTCCATCCACTATAACCGGATGCAACAGTATACACAATATTTTTAATCTGTTTGTGAGGAATTTTAATCATATTCGTTTTAACAACAATATTAGGAATTCCACTAATAATATCATTGAGTTTTGTGTTAATATCATTGCGTTTTGTGTAAATATTAGCGAGTGTAATGTTAACATTTGATGGATTTCCAAAAAATTCATCTCTAATTTTGTTTATGTTTCTGAGAAAACTTAAAAATGTATTCACGTGAGTGGTAAAATCAGTTTTGAGCGCTGTGATTTCATTATTAATTGAAGCGTCCCAATCATTGACGTATTTTTTAGTGACAGCATCCCCGTTCTCAGTTGGGTTTCCAAGATCTGTAATCTTGTTTTGTTTCATAACAATATTCCCACTTGGATTTCGTACAACTACATCTGGCAGTTTTACATCACTCGTTTTTAATCGTCCTTCTTTGTCCTGGAAAATGACGACTTCATCTGGTTCTACACTGGTAAGATTTAGTAAATTATTGATTTCAATTTTGAGCTGATGAAGAGTTGCATATTTGGATAAGTCACCTTGGTAACCTTTTGTGGATAAATCTGATAGTGTTCCAAATTTTGTATAGTAGCTCATTATTTACTGTCCTAGATAAAATTATCAACACTAGTTTAATATTATACAAAATGGCAAAATGGTTGATATTAAACTTTGATACAGAGAGACTAGTGAAGCATAAACATAACAATGAACTTCCTGATTGTCATTATCTTATTGTTGGGCGAACTGGATCGGGGAAAACAAATTTGCTTATGAATTTGCTTCTTGGTGATCATCTTAACTACGACAGAGTTTACATTTACACAATCAATCCACAGCAAGATAAGTATGAGTTATTAAGCGAATATAATAAAAAGCTTCGTGATGATCTTAAAGCTGGTGAAGATTTTTTTATAATTAGGCAGCCAGAAGATCTTATTCCAGTTAATTAACTTGATGCAGATGAACATAAGATAGTAGTTTTTGACGATATTCCTCTAAATAACATGAAGATGAATAAAATAAGATCATATTTCTCACTGTCACGTAACAAACAGTGTAATTCTGTTTATCTCGCTCAAGGATTTTATAATGTTGATAGATTTATTAGGCGAAATACGGGTAGTTTTATTTTATTTCCAGGACTGGATAATGTTGACGTTAGAAATATTGCAAGCGAGCAATGCGGTGGCATGACAAAAGATAAGTTTATTGAACTTTACCGTAATGCTACAAAAGATAAATTTAACTTTTTCTTGTTTGATAAACTTACAAATGATCCAACTAAAATGTTTCGCTGTTGTATTAACAGTTACTTACAGTAAAGCGTTTCAATTTTATAAAATATTTAATTATAATAATGGACAAACGAGCAAGATACAGACAACACATAGAAAATCTAAAAAAAACTTGCTCAATCTCAGGCATCACTTAAGCAAAAA
The DNA here is from genome assembly GCA_016746295.1 of Potamilus streckersoni. NCBI lineage: Eukaryota > Metazoa > Mollusca > Bivalvia > Unionida > Unionidae > Potamilus > Potamilus streckersoni. Next base: position 69,170 of record JAEAOA010000490.1, read on the forward strand.
GTACAAGAAGCACGACGTGGGCAAGTAACTGCTACAGAAGCAACAGCTACAATTTTCAAGCCGGTTACTGAAGCATTATTAGGTAAACAACCTGAAACTAAACCACTGTCAGAAGAAGAACTTAAACAACTGCAGGAAAAAGGCTTGGTTGGAATTGTTAAAGAACAACAGGAAGCAGCTGCTGCAAAACTTGTTACTAGATCTGATGAAGAAAAAAGAAAACTAATTGAGGCATTTACAGCAAATATAGCTCATCCTGCGGCTAGACAAGCTGAAACAGATCGATTGATAAACAATCCGCTGGAACTTGAGCGAAGATTAGCAGAGTTAACAACGCAAGGAATAACAAATATTATTAAAAAAATTATCAGGAGATATAAAAGATATCAAAGAGGAGCAACAAAGAGTTGGTGAGCTTACTGTAAAGTTTATGGAAGTTGGAGATCAAAGATTTCATTTTATAAAAAGAGCAAATGATGAGATAAAAGGTATTGAATATGATAATTTTTTAAAGAATGAAAATATAAGGGGTATTGATGATATAAGCAAGTGGACTGATGTAGAATATCAAACATTACTCGATAGATTAGATGTAATATTTAAAGTCGGAGCTGCTGATAAAGATGAATTAAACACGGTTACATAAATGGATGATATGCTTCCACTTTATGATAGAATGAGAAACGGTGTCATTGATCTCACGTTTACAAAAACAGCAGAAAATAGTAGAGCAAAACCTTTTGGTAGTGGGTGGAGTTTTAGAAGGAAATTTTTTACTTTTGATAAATCTCGTATACAAAAAGTAGAGTAAGAACAGGAACTGGTGTAAAAATTATTTACTTCAAATACTGAAATGATAGGTAGATTAATGTTATTAATATCGTCAAAGGAAGCTGGGAATGATAGTGTTGAACTTGATAATGAAATCATTGACATACTTGATCATCTAAGATCGAGTGAATTATTAACATCTGACGAATATGAAACTTTACACCGCGACTTAATTTTGTAAAATGATATAATATTAAAGGAATGCAAACAACATTATTACTAAACTCTAGTGAGTCTGCAATAGATAGCGCAAATTTTTCAGTAAATTATATTCCACCTATCCAACTAGATCCTACAAAACAATATGAAATTGGATTAATTTCTTGAACTTGCTGGAATGCTATACCTAACGTGAAAAATGATGTTAACGATGAAATGTATTTTACTATGATTACAACATCTCCAATATCTACAACAAAAAAAAATTCCGCAAGGAGCTTATAATATTGAAGATCTAAAGAAGGCAATCAAAGAGCTCATCACAAAAGCTGACGGTGTGGCTGATAATTTTGAATTGGCAGCAAATTATAACACATTGCGAACTAGGATAACTTTGAAAAATATAGTAATCAGTCTTGAACCAAGAGAAAGAAGTATTGCACAACTGTTAGGATTTACTGAAAAAACTTACACTGTACTTGATCAGCCTATTACATATGACAGTGAACTGCCAGCAAATATAACAGAAGTAAATACAATATTAGTAAATTGTTCTATTGCTTCTGGTTCTTATACATCAAAAGGTAGCAAAGGTCAAACGATTTACAGTTTCTCACCAGAAGTCCCGCCAGGTTCTCTCATGCAAATAACTCCACGACATATTATATATTATCCTTTAAACGTTGAAGATCAAACATCAAGTATAATAATGCAGTTGACAGATCAATCAGGAAAACAGTTACATGTTAATAATGAAGTTGTAACTTATTATTTACATCTACGCGAGCAAAAGTAAAAATTATGCAACATCAAATATAATGAAACAAAGAAAAAAAGTTTATCGAAGAAAAATAGTAGGAGGATTTTTGGGAAATATATTCACTAAAGTTTTTGAAAATATTCCGGGTATAGCACGTAAAATTGCACCAATTTCTATTGACGCTGGTAAAGCTTTTGCAACTGGGGATGCATCTGCCGCTGGGACTGCGGTGGGGCAAAAAACAGCTGATAAAATAAAAGGTGATCCACCGACTGCATCTGAAATAAAACAAGCTATCTTAGAATTCGCTCCAACAAAAGAAACTCAAAAAGCTATGATAACAACAACAAAAAAAATTATTATCACCAAAGGGCGAGCAGGTCATACAAAAATTAATATCTAAAGTAACAGTTCCGCAATAAAATTTTATATAATCTAATAAAATAAAATGTCTGTTAAAAATTATCTCGAATTAACAGAAACTTATGACATCGCCAATGATGTGACAGAATTTGAGTTTGTTGAGTACCTTGATGAAAATTCTAACGAACCAAAAAAAGCTGGTATTAGAACCTTTAACACCAGAGACGAAGATGTATTTCTACTGCCACATAAGGCTATGTTAGAAGTTCGTGGTCAGATTATGACAGTAGCCAATCCACCTGCTGCAATTGCAGTTGGAGCCGAAGTAGCTCTTATAAATAACGGCTGGTGTTTATTCAAAAGTGCTAGATATCAACTGGCCAATCAAACTATAGAAGATATTTCAAGTCATCTACAAGTTGCAAGTACAATTTTGAATATTATTTCGTTTTCCGACGATTACTCAAGATCAACTGCAACTAACATGATGTGGTTTAAAGATACTGGACGGGGTATAGCTGAATCAACAGAATTTTTAAAGAGAGGCGCTATAGTACATGGAGCAGATGCTGATGCAAATGCTGTAATTGTGAGAAATTTTCTCATTGCTAATGCAGACGCGCTAGCTATTGTCGCACCAGGTGCAGCTACCTATGCAGACGCTACAAGAGTTTCTCATACAGCAGCTTTTAATAATCTAAATATAACGCCACCAGCTGCAGATGCAAATGGTACTGCGATGTTAAATTTACTTCTTAACACACTTGACGTGAGAAATCCACGCTATAACGATGGTTTTGCTAGGCGAAGAAAACTTGCAGCAGGATCACGTCAAATTACAATGATGCTTCCGCTAAGCACAATTTTCGGCTTTTGTCGCGATCATGATAAAGAATTCCGTGGAGTAAAACATACTCTTATTTTAAATCGAGCAGACCAAAACGATTGCTTGTTTAGATCTGGAGGGGTTGATGTACAGTTTATTATAAACAAACTTGCTTTGTGGATGCCACGTATAACACCGCCGATTACTAAAATGTCAGAAATAAATAGCATGCTTGATAAGCATACAAACAGAATTTATTTTAAGCAGCATAAAATATATCAGACAGCGGTTCCAAATACTACTGACTACACATGGAGGGTCACAACAACATCAAGCGAACAACTGCCGAGAAATACCTTTGTCGTATTTCAACAGCAAGCCCGACGAGGTAACCAACAACAAAATAATGCAATATTTGATCACTCTGATGTCAGACGAATATACGCTAGATTAAATTCAAAGCAATATCCAGAACGAGTTATCGAGTGCAATTTTGCTGATGACGTTAATAAAAATATTTCTCGACCGTACATGTACCTGCTTGACGCAATACAAAAATATCAAGATGTTGAAGATGGAACTCAAATATCAGCAGAGGAATTTCGTACGCTTTATCCTATATTTCATTTTGATGTTAGTAAACATAACGAGCGAGCGAATTGTAGACAGCACAGGATATTGAAATTACCTGGACACTTGGGGCGGTTCAAGTACGCGCCGTTGTACGTACGTATACGCATTAGTGATTAGTGATAGATTTATCACGGTAGATTCTATTGGAGGTAAAATGACAGTTCAAGTTTAATCTACAGTTGTTATATAAAATGACAAAATATATTGTAAAAGAAGTATATTTAACCGATGGCCAAGTTAAAAAATTAGTAGCTGCTATTGCAAAGCGAGAACAGGTATCATTAAAAATCAATCCTAATATTTCTGATGGTGTTTTAACAAAATTAATGCTAACAAAAAATCAAGTAAAAAAGTAAGATCGTAAAAAAAAAACTTTTGTTTTAAATTTGAGTGCTGCACAAATGACAGCGATAGCAAACGACATTGTCGTTAAAGGTGGTTTTCTTGGTCCGGCATTATCAGTATTAACTAGTACAATAATACCTAAACTTTTACCAGTCTTAGGCACATTAGGACTAGCAGCAGCGTCTGGAGCAATATCTGGCGCAACGAAGAAAGCAGTCGCAGGTAATGGTATCATTCGTGGAAGTGGAATAAAAAAAAATTGTAAATTTTATGTAAATATATATATTATAATGCCACAAAAAAAAAATCGCCAAATCATCATCAACAAAAAAAAGAAACAACAAAAACAAAATCGCCAACACCAAAATGCAAATGCATATGCAATCAACCAAAACAAGGAGGAATTATTCCGTTCGCTCCACTTTTGGCGGGACTAGCGGGAAGTCTGCTGCCAAATCTTTTAGGAATCGGACGTGGTCTAACATTACCGGGAACTCGACCACCCCGTTGTGTAATTTTGATATCATTGATAAGTTAAAAGCGGTTCCTGGATTTCACGCAGTTTATTCTAAAGATGAACTCGCAGCAATAAAATCACCATCAGCTGTAAGTTCGAGTGTTATTAATATACAAGATTTTAATGACGGATCCGGCACGCATTGGGTAGCAGTTTATAATAATAATTATTTTGACTCGTTTGGACTTCCTCCAAGCGATGTAATAAAAAGTATATGAATAAAAAATTTAACAAGATATATTATTCATCAAATCAACTCCAACCTGTTGGAACGTCTGCTTGTAGATATTTTTGTATTATGTTTATCCACCAGATGAGCAGAAATATTAATTTTTTAAAATTTATTTTACAGTTTGACAAGCATCCTTCTCACGCTAATGATGAGATTGCAATAAATTTTATCTAAACTTAAAAATATAATAATGTCAACATACTGTCTCAAGTGTAGAACTAAAACAGAAAATATTAATGAAACAACAGAAAAAAAAAAACAAAAAACAACAGGATAATATTAAAAAGTTTTTGTGCAGTCTGTGGAAAAAAAAAATGTTTTGAAAGAAAGTGTCCCCAGCGATAGTGTCGCCAGCGAAAAATTCGTAGAATCTGGTTATCCTGATATTATTTTAGTCAACTGTGATTCTGACAGAGATTTGTGTCTTGAGCAAAATAAAATTGTCGCATACTGTCAATGTTGTAACAACAGAGAAATAATAGGGTCAGGTATAGATATACATAAAATTATTGGAAAATTACCAAAACCAAAAGGCGGTTGGACATTGCCAGGTCATCGGTATACAGGACCTTACAATCCGCTAGATCAACAACTAGATGAAAACGACAATCCATTGCCAGGTCAAGAGCCTTACAATCAAGTGGATGCAATAGCAATGCTTCATGATATCTGTTATCGTGATCATGAAAACTCGAAAGCGGATTGTGATAAAGGGATGTTAGACGAATTACGTGATATGGAGCCAACAAATCTACGAGAACGTTTTGATAGAAAATTTGTTCAGGGAATGATAGGAGCAAAATATAAACTCGGATTCGGAGAAAAAGTATACGATGATCTTGCAGTCGAGCTGCACAGACCTAAAAAAGTTCCCACGACGTAAAGTTGTCGCTAATGGTGTAGATGATATCTGGGCAATAGATTTGGTGGATGTATCCAATCTAGCTCAGTTTAACGTTAGCGCCGATGGTGCTCCAAAAAGGTATTTGTTTAATGTTATAGACGTTTTTAGTAAATACACTTTCAGTGTACCTATTTCGGATAAGACAGGAACTTCAATGACTGATGAGCTAAAGCAAATAATAATGAGTACAGAAAGAAAACCAAATAAAATCTGGACTGATCACGGATCCGAGTTTTTTAACAAAAGGTTTGAGCAGTTTCTAGAACAAAATAATATAAAAAGTTATGTTACAGGAAACGAGGGTAAAAGCGTTGTTGTTGAGAGATTTAATCGCACGCTAAACGAGAAATTACACAAACATATGACAGCTAAAAACACCAACAGGTACATCGATGACCTTTCTCAAATCGTAGGTGAATATAATAACACAAAACATCGAACCATCAAAATGTCACCTAATAATGCTATTAAAAATCCAATATTAGCAAATGAAAACATGTTCCGCAAAGATAAATTTAAGGTTGGTGATAAAGTTAGAATTTCTTTAGGTATTTGCAAAAGGATTTACTCCAAACTGGAGCGAAGAAGTATTTGTAATTGATAAGGTACTTTTCACAATACCTGTAACGTACACTTTAAAAGATCTGGCAGGGGAACCTATCGTAGGTAGTTTTTATGAACAAGAACTACAGAAAACTGAGCAGGATGTTTTTGTTATTGAGAAAGTGATTAGAAAAAAGGGAAATAAAAGTTTAGTCAAATGGCGTGGGTATAGCGATAAATTTAACAGTTGGATCCCAACTAAGCAGATTATGATATAATGTTATTATAAATTTTCTCATACTTTTGTTTGACAGATTTACATTTTACTGGTTTACATAACGATATTAGATACTGCTTACGATCGTCAGAGATCGTCATTAGATTAAAAATCTTGACAAATATGAAATCGAATTTGACATTTTTCTGTCGGCCTGGAATTCTGATGTTTAAGAAAGGTTTGATTAGCTGCCAAAACAGTTGTTGTTCGGCAACGGTAAAATTAAATTTCATTATTTTTTTTTTTGCAATGTGATACTTGACATTATATCGTTTAGTTGTTGGTCTCCTGTAGTTTGATCTGTCAGCAACAGTGACTATTTCACCATCATCATCAGATTCGCTGTTATATAAAATATCATCTTCATTATAAGCAATAGATTTGTCTATGAAATCTTTGGAAAATGTGACCTCATCACTGACGACCTTATCGCTGGCTACCTTATCGCTGGTGGCTTTGTCGCTAGTATCTTGTTTGTAGAGTTCAGCGAGTCGTTTCATCAAGTCCATTATTATAATATATTTTTATCTAAATTATTGTTATAAGATGACTGATGAGATAAAATATCACCAAAAATTTAATATATTAAATTACAACGAACTAGCCGAAGCGGTAAGAAAATGTTTGTTGGGTTATAGTGTTGACGTTATTGTAATGCAAGGTGATTCTCATAAAATATTGCTAACAGAAGCAGAAAAAAAATAAAATTAATGAAAGTGCAGTAACGACGCTAAAATTTAATCACGATGATATCATAGCATTTGCTCATCATTGCCTCACTAAAACTACATTTAATTACAAAATATTATTGATCATCATATCTAAAACGAATCCTAGCATCGTATTCGCTTGAAAAAGTTGATTTCATTACTCCATCAGCTACAAATTTTACTGCTCTGGAATTTATCTTATAATGCTTTGCCGCAGCTGTAATCGATTTGAATTCGATCTCCTCATCCGTTTCAAGGTTTTTTGAAATGACATGTTTTGCTGGACATCTAAAATTAATACCACCACCTCGTCCTTTTCTCACATTTTCCTGTTGCGTCACTAACTCCAGATTTCTCAATCGATTATCAGTTTTTACGTTATTAATATGATTAATAACCAGATCATTGGGTATAGATCCGTTGAACACCTCGTAAACAAACCTATGACCAGTATAACAAACTTGATCTGTCGATGTTCCTCTAACAGTTACCCTGATATATCCCATATTGCTAATAGTACCAAGAATTTTTTAGTTTTTCTGTTTCTAATAATACCGCGATCGTTAGCCTCGTATAAATCAAAGACAGGATGTGGCTGAAACTCATCTTGTAAGGATAAGTTTTCAATGTTTTCATCAGTGACTTTATCGTTCACGTGATATACACGCTGTCCCTCTGGAATATCATCGCAAAACAACGTGTAAATAAAATCTTTTCTAAACATTGCAATCCTCTCGGCATTATCTCCCTTTACACTAATCTTATAACCCGCTGACGTTAATTTGCCAACAGATATTCTAGTTTTGATGTTAATAACTGAACCTAATGTATTTCCAGCGTATAAGTTGTATTTTGGGTGAACATGATAAATCTCTTGCTCACGTGCGCTTGTCAGATTTACTGTCATTATATTATAGGCGATTTGTTTACCTTTAATTGATTTTTAGCGCATGCGCAGTGTGAGCTAAAGTTATACTTTGGGTGAATTTGATATGCTTCTTGCTCACATGAGTTTGTTAGATTTGCTGTCATTATCTTATAGGAGATTTTTTTATCTTCAATTGTTTTTAGCGCATGCGCAGTGTGAGAAAATTATCAATTAGATATTACATTATAGTATAATAATGTTAAAATTGCGTGATATAGCTAAAAGAATCCTTATTGGAGAACCTGATAAAATAGCGACTACTTTTGCAGGTTTTGATAATAGTTATCAGTTTGATAATCAAATTGTTTTAGTAAATTTTAATGCAGCAAATCTTTACCACCTACCACAGACAACTGTAGAACATGAGCTCGAAAAACACAAAAGTATCAGATTATTTGGGCAATATCATGTTATATTTTCAAAGTTAGTTATAACGGAAGAATTAACTAACAAGGAAATTGCAGAACCTTATATGAACGCAAAATCAAGACGTGTTTTGCTTGGGACTGATCTGTTATCACTATCTGAAGAAATACACCAAGAAATCTGGAAAAAATAGAGGAATTCACTCAATTAGGTTCGGGTTGGAAGTTTGAAATGATCAAAGTAATATTGTTTCACACGATGAAATATAACGCATTACGAGGTAGTTCATACATCGACCTGCCACCAAAAATAAAAAGTAAAAGATGTTGTATAAACATCAAAAACGTAGATAACAAGTGTTTCCAATGGGCTGTTCTTTCCGCACTATTTCCAGCAGAAAAACACGCTGATCGCGTTGAAAAATATATCAGTCACGTGTCTAGATTAAATTTTAAAGATATTAACTTTCCTGTGGCAGAAAATCAAATACCAAAATTTGAAAAGCAAAATAATGTTTCAATTAAGTTTTCGGACTAGATGAAAAAGAGGATGTATACCCGAGATATATTTCAGAAAAAGCTTCACAATCGACTATAAATTTACTGTTTTACAAAAATCATTACGTTTGGATTAAAAACTTTAACGGACTAGTTGGTAAACAGTACAATAAAAATAGGAACAAAAAGTTCTTTTGTTACCGCTGCTTGCATGGTTGTGCTAACAATGAAACATTACAAAAGCATTTGCAGTATTGTAATGATGTGCAAAAAATAACAATGCCATCTAAAAAAGATAGTGTGTTACAGTTTGTCCATCATAATCACAAACTAAAAATTCCTTTCGTTATATATGATTTTGAGTGTTTATTTCAACCTGTACTTGGCGTAGAAAATAATCCTAATAAATCGAGTAAAAGAAAAGTTCAAAAGCATGTTCCGTGTGAGGTAGCGTATAATGTAATTTGTTGTACTGATTCTAGATTATCTAAACCAATAAAATTATATCGTGGTAAAAATCCAGCTATCTACTTTCTCAAGCAGATGATTAACGAAGTTGATAATATTTCTTATCGTTTGCAAAAAGTAACGCCAATGTTAAAATTAACACCTCAACAAGAATCCGATCACGAGCAAGCAGAAATTTGTCATATTTGTGAAAAAACTTTTGATACTGACAACTAAAAAGTACATGACCATTGTCATTTGACTGGACAGTATCGTGGAGCGGCTCATAATCAGTGTAATTTAAAATTTCATGCTCCAGATTTTATTCCGGTTATTCTTCACAATTTTCGAGGATATGATAGCCATATTATAGTAGAAGCTTTTGGTGATCCTGATATAAAATCTCGTCTAAAACTCGATAACGTCATCAAATGCATCCAAATAATTTTGAAAAGTACATGTCAGTTACGCTAGGTAAATTGCGTTTTATTGACAGCCTGCAGTTTATGGCAGCCTCGTTAGATGAGCTAGTAAAAGGTTGTAGTAAATTTGATAACCTAAGAGACTGTTTTGGAGATAAATTTAATCTACTAGCTAAAAAAGGAGTTTTTCCATACGAATACCTCGACGACTGGAGTAAATTTGATGAAACATCTTTACCTGGCAAAGATAAATTTTACTCACAACTTAAAAATGAAAATATAACTGATGATGAGTACAGGTATGCACAAGATATCTGGAAAGAGTTTGATTGTGAGACTTTTAGTGATTATCATGATTTGTATTTGAAAACTGACGTGTTATTATTAGCAGATGTTTTTGAATGTTTTCGAGAAGTGAGTTATAATAATTACGGACTAGATCCTTGCTGGTATTATTCTGCCCCTGGACTGTCATGGGATGCTTTGCTAAAGTTTGGTAAGGTAAGGTTAGAGTTACTGACAGACGTGGATATGTTCAATTTTATTGAAAAAGTTATCCGAGGCGGTATTAGCGTGATAACAAAAAAGTATGCTGAAGTAAACAACAAATATTTGAAACAGTATAACCCTGACCTTCCTTCGAAGTATATAGTTTATCTAGATTGTAATAACTTGTACGGGTATTCGATGGCAGAACCAATGCCTCTTGGTGGATTTCATTGGATCACGGCTGATCGATTACTATCGGAGACAGAAAAAAAGATACCTGAAGATGTTTCCTATTTCGTTGAAGTTGATCTTGATTATCCAAATTCGATACACAAATTACATAACGATTACCCTTTCTGTGCGGAATCGATGGTCATAGATTATAGTTTGTTATCAAAAGAACAACAAGCTTTAGCATCACCAAGACAACATTCCATGGTCTAGAAACTAGTACCAAATTTACTTGATAAGAAAAATTACGTTTTGCATTACAAAGTTTTAAAACAAGGAGTCGATGCTGGTCTTGTGTTGAGAAAAGTTCATCGTGTACTAAAATTTAATCAGTCGCCGTGGATGAGAGGTTATATTAACTCAAACACTTCAAGAAGGGCTGCAGCGAAAACAGAGTTTGAAAAAAAAAACTTCTTTAAACTGATGAACAATTCCGTTTTTGGTAAGACGATGGAGAGTATTAGGAAACGTGTAAATTTTGAAATAGTTAATGATGTCAATCGCAGAAACAAACTTGTGTCAGACGATGATTTTGTGAGCATGAAAATATTTAATGAAAATCTTGTTGCGATACAAAAAAAAAATTAAATCTAAAACTAAACAAGCCGATCTATCATGGAGCTGCCGAGTTAGATTTATCAAAGTGGCTGATGTATGATTTTCATTACACTTTTTTTAAAAATCAGTGGCCGGCTAGTCGATTATTGTTTACTGATACTGATTCGCTCGTATATGAAATCGAATGCGAGGACATCTATCAGGACATGTACAATAATCGACATCTGTTTGATCTTTCCGATTATCCACGTGACAGTAAATTTCATGACGACACAAATAAAAAGGTTATTGGTAAGTTTAAAGATGAAATGAACTCGAGCGCTATCAAATACTTTATCGGATTACGCAGCAAAATGTATGCCATATTGTTAGACAATAATAAAATAACGAAAAAAGCCAAAGGTCTGCCTCGTAATTTTGTTAAAACGTTTATGAAATTTGATGACTACAAGTATGCGCTTGATGGCGGTGTTAGTTTTATGAGAGCTATGGCAATTCGAATTAATCATCATAAGCTTGAAACAGATGTCATTATCAAACGTGGATTGTATAATTTTGATGACAAACGTTATTGTGAAAATGGAGTAGATACATTTGCCCTTGGGTATTTTCATTGTGACTACTCGGGTACATTATCTTTTCCAAAAATTTTATCTAAACTTATAAAATAATGTTTGAAAATTTGACAATGACAAATAGCTACAACAGTAACATCAAATTTCTAATGATGGACGGTAAACAATTGACAGTTGAATTTAATAATGAAACATCAGGTATATGTTTTCACTGAACACGTGACAAGTTAAAACTTTCGCTCATCAGATCTGATAACAGCGTGTATTTCAATTATCTCGAACAATTGTATCAAAAGTTGCTAGCGGAATTTAAAAACTTTCACAGCCCCATTAGCCAACAAAACTATACTAAACTCACAATTGATCTCGATCGGTCAAGGGTATATTTTATCAACAAAAAATATCCTCTGAACAAACCAGAAATGAAAGATTTGTTTGAGTCCCATCGCTGTGTGAGCGGTAAAGTAAAATTTAGTATCTATAGTCGTGATAGTGAAGTATTTTTAATATCAACAGTTGAAACATTAATCATTGGTAATGAGATAAAATAATATAATTTTCATTCTAATGCTAGTTTAATTTTCACCTTGTTAACTGAAACGTTCTAATGCACAGTTTAATTTTCATCCTGTTATCTGATAAAAGATTTGTGGTAAAACCTATTTGCCGTCTTTAGAATAATCATACTACACACATACGCTGTTCTAACAAATTCGTCACTTCTGTTGACAGAGCTTATCGCATTCCAATACCTGTTGTTTTGTCTGGTTACAAAATACCTGTCTACATAGTAGTAGTAGAGGGAAATGAGGGGTTTGGCGGGGGTGGGGAGGAGGTGTGGGAGGGGGGATGGGCCAAATTCTCATTTTCCCCTACTACTCGCATACCTTTATATTGATATTTACAATCTTAACACCTTGCTGACCATTGTAAGAGTTGAGTAGATTGACAATTTTTTGTTTTTATAGTTTAGGACTGTTTATTTTGACACAATTATGTAATCAATACATATGTGGAGGTACGGAAAAGTGTCTCTATCAAACAAAAATCTCTAAACCATCAGACTATATTAGAATGTTATTGGAGCTATTTATTTTAGTACAAACTGGTTTAAGCAGATAAATTAAAACCTTCATTTTTTGGAATGTCATATTATAACATTAATACATTTAATCACATTAATCTCGTATAATTTTATTCGAGCTTGCAAACTTACAAACCAATGGAACGATATTTGTCTTGGATTAAATTAGACATTGAGATGAATATGTATGTGAAAGTTATATGATTATCATGCTTGTAGTTAAGGAGTAGAGGTTATAAAATTGTATATACACAACGTTTACATTGAGGAAGCTGTGTTTTCTACGCAAGGCAAGATTTTATTTTATTATTTATAAGGAGGATGGAGTAAAAGGAAATGTTTATAATTTAGGACTGTATATTTTGACACAATGCTGTAATCAATACATTTGTGGAGGTACGGAAAAGTGTCTCTATAAAAAAAAATCTCTAAACCATCAGACCATATTAGAAAGTTATTAGAGCTATTTATTTTACGCAAGGCAATATTTTATTTTATTATTTATAAGGAGGATGGAGTAAAAGGAAAATATTTTAAAATTTGATACAGCAAATATGATATTCCTCTGTGTCCTACATCCTGTACAATTAATTATCTTTGGAAATACTCTCTCAGTGCATCTAGTGAAACAAAATCGATCTGATCCACCTAAACGTAAAGTGATATTTAACTAGTGTGTATGTCTGTGTGTTTCTTTGGTTGTTTATGTTTGTAGTTTTATGTGCATGTGTGATACTAAACGAGTATAAAGCAATCCATTAGACACAAATATGATTAGAAGACAAACCTTGATTTCTCCGTGTATAATTATAGTTCAAGAACAATGAAAATAGACTTCTTCTTGTCTTTGATATCATCACATGAACAATTGGGATTTACGATGAGTATCAGGCAGACATAATGGTTTACTACTACTACCACTAATACTACTATCACTACCACCACAACACACCAAACACACATATATGTATTTCGTGGAATTGCTAAGTCTTTACGTTTTAATTTGAGGAAGTGCATCAATATATTTCAGTTATGACTCAAGGCAATTTTATATTCGTGATAAGGAAGCTAGAGAAGAGGGAAACTTTTTTAATTTTGTAAATCATACTTATAACAGGAAATATTCTTCACCAATATACTACCGGGAATTAACTTGTAAGACTTCTCAGAAAAGGGGAATGAAATAATATATTAATATATAAATATGCATATTTTCGACAACAGCTACGTCATCGGAAAAGTTATTCTACGAAATTTTAAACAAGACTGCATCTTGCACAGTCACTCCTGAAACAGACAACACTCATTTTTGCTTATAAACAGTATCGTAGGAGACAAAACCAATGTACAGAGCAAAGTGTATCCATACCATAAGCATTCGAAATCATGTTTCGCTAAATGACATTAACGTTTCCACTAAGCCTATTCTCTCTCTCTCTCTCTCTCTCTCTCTCTCTCTCTCTCTCTCTCTCTCTCTCTCTCTCTCTCTCTCTCTCTCTCTCTCTCTATTAGCATAGGATATATGGTGATCCAGTACAATTAGAAATAGTAGTCGTTTTGTGGTGTCGATTGCGTTTCCTTGCTGTAAATAATGTATTAGTTAATCGATTGTGATGCTCAAAATTGTGAACTTGCCAAGTATGATGTTGTTTCTAGCAATCAAAATCAGTATGATGTTTCTAGCAATCAAATTCAGTGTAATATTATCAGTGTTTACATTAATGTTTTCCCCCACGAACCAAAATAGGAGTTTAATAGATGTTATGTGTGAATCTATGAATGTTGTGTTAGCTACTGCATATTTAATAGCATATAGAATAATGGTTGTGATGTTGTGTTTTTATTGAATAATAATTATATTAAATTGTTTTCTCTTTTACTGCGCGTGTTTGGTTTGGTGTTTGTGTTTGTGAATATGTGTGCTTGTGCTTCTCTCGAAGATTGATTACTATATATGATAAAGTCATAATCATTACGATAACCAACCCTTCAAACAACAAAAAAATACATTTCGACAAACGAGTATCAACGGTGTCAGAATATTTGTCTACCTGAAAATATATAGCTTTAGATCACCAAATTTAATAAGGTGTCAAACAGTTATCGTTTGAAAATGTAAACAGAATCGCAACTTATTGACGAATTGTTATTATTCAGGTAAATTATCGTAGGTGATCGAATATTTGCTCATTGCACGATTTGAATGTATAAGATATAGTACGCGTATTGCAGCACGAAGAGTATATTTAATTAAAAATGACATATGCAAAGTCAAAATCTATTTTATAAAGAGAAAATACACATGTAATAGCTAAATAACATGAACATGATCCACATCTTTTCGAAAATAATGAAATAAAAAAAAAATATATATATATATATATATATATATATATATATATATATATATATATATATATATATATATATATATATATATGGAATTCGACCAATTAACACTATCATTTAAATGAATATCGTCTTGTAACTCTAATCATGTTGCCACTTTAATTGCATCTAATCTTGTCAACATACCCATTACATTCGCAAAACTGGTCTATTTTACATTCAGTTAAATTTTGGAATGAATGTGAATGTCAAGTGGCTATCCTCTTTCTAGAGGTGTACCGATAAGAAGTTTGTGATGAGTATAAGGCAATATACTAGACAAAAATATAAGCAGAGGAGAAACCTTCTGCTTTCCGTGTATACAGCAAATTCAGAAACAATGAGTCTCAGAGTAAACTGCTATCTGGTTTCTGATCTATTGGTATCGTTCCCTTATCTTTCAGTTTTACGAGGAGTAGGAGCTCGAGGTATTCGCACGTAGGGCTCTACTACATGCACACAAACAAACACACACATACACAAACACATACACATTTGTGTTGCTAATAGTACTAGAAGGAAAGTATTTTATAATATTGAAACACTTTCATACAATATGTGTCTAAGTCCATCCTCCTGTATAATGGATCACCACCAGTCAGTTATGAATTCTCAGAAGGAGTAGTGTAGAAATATTAAAATATATAGGTGTTCGCAAATAGTCAAGTGTAATTCAATCTTAATTTATGAAATTCTAAACTCTTCAAACAGTCTATGTTTCACATGCATACTTCAATTTGACAACACTCTTTTATACTGAAAGTTTGTATGTCTATTGCTATTGAAAAAGCTCATTCATTGTACATAGGATCACCTTTGATTAAGTTAAGCAGCCATACACGTTATGGCATGACCTACATTTTGCTAAAGCCACCTACCATTTTCGTAAAAGTGATACCTAAAGCTTAATATATGACATGGTATGTTAAGAATTAGAAAAGTCGGTAATAGCAGTAAAATAAAACACATGATTTGAGAAAAAAGTCTCTATAAATGATAGAATAAATTTATTATCTACTGCAGAATACATGCAACAAAAATATGCGTGTGATTCGTGAATAATATTACCATTAGATCTTGTACCTAGTATTCATATTCAAAACTTTGTAATATTGCCTAATACATATATTTTAAAAATATCTGTATCAATGTTGCATTTTGAGATAGTCTCAAGGAATGTGGACAAAACGTGTATAAAGGTCGATGTATACGTATATGGGGGTGGGCTGGTGACATCAATTTCTTTCAGTGCATACACGTAATGTACTTTCCATTCTAGTCACGATCCTAGTACATTTTGTAAGGGATTTATAGAAACATTAAAGACTGAATTGGGGATTGGATGCGAAGACTGTGTAGATTTGCCCCATTGTCCACTTCTTGCGCTTTATCTTGTGAAGAGACTGTCAGCTTGTTGACAGCTGCAACGCCAATTAGCCACGCGGTCTGTAGGATATTTCGACAAGCTTAGAATACATTTTTTTGTGATCTGCTACTAAAATAACTGGTCTCACACTGCATCTTGATGGTTCATTGTTCTGATACGACATATATCAAGCAAGTTGATGTACATCTTTCACGGCCTCAGCCGTTAATAGAAATCCAGGTAATGCAAGCTGACACAAGTTTATAGAATGAGTGGCAATGCATATCTGGCACAGTACAATATACATTTCCCCGGTATTGTCTCACTAGGTCTCAAGCTGGCACCAGGTGCAGTTTTTAATTTTGTATGCTAAATCGCAGGTACGTTTCTCAAAGATTGATCTTAGATAGGCTGTGCAGTTTCGAGTTCTTCCTTTCCCTTGTCGTGACGGGTGAATTCATAGTAATCTCAATTTTGTTTCTAAATCAAATGTGCAAGACTAGGTTCACCAGTCTGTTCTGGTATAATAAGTCATTGGAGATTCCACCTTGGAGGTTCATTCCTCGGGGAGTCATATCAAAGACTTACACAAATTGTTACATGTAGCTGGCTGGCTTCGCTCTCAGCATTAAGAGGTTGGTGTTAGGATCTCAACATTAAGAGGTTAGTGTTAGTTTTGGCCAGTCTTGTGTCTGGATAATGTGACTGGGTGGTCAGGATGTTGCATGTCTGAATTTTGAATAATTAGCGCTAGATATCACTATAAGCCTCCATGCTTCAGATATCGTTGTGATATGCCTAAACTTGGCAAAGCTACTTTACAAACCACACTCACACACGCGCACACAGAAAGAATTAGCGTGATTAATATTTGAGTATGTGAAACTATTACGCATGTACATGTATCAAGATATTTACCTAAAATTAAAATATATAAGACCTCCTAAAACTATCAATTTATTTATGTGCCCAATTGAAAAGACTTTAATAAATCTCAATATTATAGTACCTTTGTACCCTGCACTATGACATGTAAATTATGTTAATGGAGTAAAGATTGTAGGTATGCCTTGTGCAAGGAGGTGTGAGTGAAAATTGATATCACGTACAATTTAGAGGCTGAGATCCTGATTGAATAGCATATTATCAGCAACTGTCTAGAGGCAATGGTGTCAAGTTACAGTCCTGGCTGAGAAACTGGACCAAGAAAGTCGGTAGGATATTTTGATTATGTGTTTGTAAAGCTAATTAAAATAAATTATAGCAAGTTTACATTAATACTTACATACTAAAATAAGGGACCCGTTGTAGAGTTATTTGAATATATTTTAGTAGGTATAATGTGCTTAAAACATATTTGGGCAGTTATAGGTAAATGTTTAATTAATTTGCACATAAGGATAAAGGTTACAAGCAATTTCCTGCTTAATATAATAAGTTTGCAGATTCCAACATACGCACAGACATACACATTTGTGTTACTAAAAAGGAAGTAGTACTAGAAGGAATAGATTTGTTTATGGTGAGTAGATATATGACTTTATTTTGGATTTTAATAATTTAGATTTTATACTTTTTGATATGTAAATTAGAGTTAAAGTGTCTGCACACAAGATAATTAGACCGAAAGTTTAGTTCTAGTAAGGTTTTCACGGAACGTTCTCTGTGAATTCGACTAAGATTGTTCATAAGACAGGTCAAACATAATGCAGAAATTTGACACGAAACCATTTTTGATTATATCTTTATGATGTAGCTCAAATTTCATCCTATTGTTCCACTATCACAATTTTCTCTTATGTTCACTATGCGTAATACCAAATACTTGTGTCAATTTTACTTAGCTGATTGGTATTTTCTAGAAATGTTTACGTACACTCTGTACACTTGATTCCATCTATGAATGTAATCAATAACTAAATTTATAAACTTATATTATTTGACAATTGTTCAGGTGGCTTGCACATTATTGAATTATTGTACTTGCCCATTGGTATAACTGAACAGAATTTGATATTTAAGTAGGAACTGGCGTTTTGGGGCGTACACGGCCGAGGTCATTACATCCGTTTTCAAACTCGGATCTCGTACTAGGATTGTGATTAGGGGAAGTAGCTTCATTAGTGCGATGTGGGTCTATTCCCACGTGGTGGTTCTATTTCCACTCAAAATTTACGCAGAGACCTAGCTGGTGCTGTGGCTTATTGGCATAGTATAACATGCTGAAACTCGGGCTGGATACACATATGTGGCAGAAGAATGATATCCCAGCGATTTATGATTCCCGCATGCCATTGAGTCTCCTCTTCTGACTAAGGAGTGAGCTGTTTAGGTTAAAAAGTAATCTCATTTTACCCCTCAGTATCCAGGTCAGTTCTCCAGCTGGTGTACTTACTCAGATCGTTTAGGACTTAATTGGTGCAATTAAATGAAATATAAAGGCACAATTATCAGCATTCTCTGAATGCGAAATGCCTAGGGAATAAGGCATTGATTCCTTTGCAAAGGAAAATGTAACACTCTGCTTTGCAGAAACTGAACAGCACATTACCCAGTAAGGGTGCATACACTATAATGTAAAGCTGAATCAAGTGCAGGGAATCAGAATGACGAACTAGAGGTATCAGAGTTATGTTACATGTACAAAAGTGATTAATTATGTGGTTAAGTTAAGTGTTGTACCGAATGATGTCCAATATATTACGCTGATATGCTAATATGCTGGAATTGTTATATGTGATATCTGTCTTGATATATAACTTTGTAATAATCCAAAAATTTCACTAAATGAATTTATTTATAGCACAATAGTTCCAACGTGTATGAGCGCCAATTACTTCCAATGAAGAATTGAAATAAATATATTTAATCCTCAAAATTGAAAAAAACATGGCCCCACTAAGACTGGTGTTTAAGACAGGAATAACATAATTCTCAGGCAAACATAATTTATATGACAACTAAGATGTTCTTTTAGAACCAACATGAAGGTCGAATAATCCTTTATAGATCTTTGCAACGATCACAATGACAGGTCCATTAGCAGTTAACTAATCAGGAATCAGGTCATCTTTTGTTGTACTTCTAGCGGAACCCAAGGCCAGCACTAGAATACAATCAGGTTACTTAACAAGATTTCGTCTGCATTTTCCAAGGTCAAAAGGCTGCATTAAGATGTTTACCAAATAGCTTCTTCATTTTCTTCAACGAGTGAATGCTTGATCAACATTGAAGGAGCGTATCAACACACTTTTTGAAACCAAACTACGAGTTCTATCCTGTGTCTGTTCTTAGGTCAAAACACAAGTGGTCATTAGTATCGTGGACAGAAATCTGGATAAAAAGGATTGCCTGCATATGATAAAGTATTTGGTTTAACTTCAGTTGGGCTTTTGCGCTACGAACGGAAACTTCACTAGTAACATGGCCATACCCACTGCTATATTAGGGGAATACGTGAAATATCCACGTGTAAAAATGCAAATTTATATTTGGCAAATTTTACAGTAACACTTGACTATTTTGTTCATGTCACAGAGGCAATACGCAACGATTCGACAGAAAAGGATGGAATTAATCAACAAAAATATTTGATTTAAGTCCGCACCTAGTGACTTAATACATGAAACACGCTCTTGAACAAGCAAACATATGAATGTCAGAATTAGAAGAAAAATGTTTGACATCTTCTATATATTTCAAAAACATAAGGAAATATAGCCTACTATGTGTGGTAAAGAAGTATTGAATGGTGTGCAATGTACCTTGAGGCTTTAATGTAGGAAGCAGAGCTATATATTTCACAGTTCAGCACTTAATGCAATATTTTACAACTAAAAAATATGTTTGAATCATAACAGGAAATAAGTTAGTTTGCGTGCCAGTTATCTGCCATTTCTACCAATCAGATGTTAGAGTTGCATTATATAGGTATCTCTTTCCTCTTGTTGACTTTACAAGCTGCAATCAATTAGGTGAATAACTTGTATGAAGACAAGTCTTATGCATAACATCTACGGTAAGTTAGTTATTATCTTCGGTATTATGAGTAGATTAATGTCATGGTATTTTAACACAAACACATCAAAGCTGTTTATATATACAATTAACTCCATCTGGGTGCTGTAAATCGGATTATTTTCGATATGTTATCAATCATTCTTCTATGAAATTAAAATACTGTTAACATTTAATGTAGACTAAAAGTATAAGACTGATAAGGATGTTTAAAGGAGAGCGATAATAATTAAAATTACCGCTTAACCGACTTAAACTCCCAGGTGGAAATGTGACCGTTAAAAATGACTCGCTATACAAAAATGTTTCTAAATAGAAGTTTCATTCACAGTTTTATCCTTGATTAAGGGGATTAAATAAAATAGGTACTAAAGCAACAATTATTCTTATACTTTTATTCTTATACAATTGTGCACTGAAGTTCATATTAGGACAACATTTGTGCAAGTGAATCTTAAACTACAGCTAGATAGGCTTGGTATTATGCTATCAGTAGTATTGCTGGCTTTTCTATTAACACACAAACACACAAACCTACATATACACACACACATACATACATACATACATATATATATATATATATATATATATATATATATATATATATATATATATATATATATATATATATATATATATATATATATATATATTGTTTTTACCAATTTTAGTTATCGGATATTTAGTTATCTTATACACTTTTTTTGCTTAGGACTAGAAACTTCTCCAGTCTACAGATAAAAATGCCGTTTCCAGTTGTTCCGCCTCTTTTCGTGTTTCCAGTTAGTCCACCTCTAAGACCATTTGGTTTGACAGCTGTACAAGACTTATTTGGTATAACGGTACTTCTTATGATTCTCCAGAGTAAGTCTCTCTCTCTCTCTCTCTCTCTCTCTCTCTCTCTCTCTCTCTCTCTCTCTCTCTCTCTCTCTCTCTCTCTCTCTCTCTCTCTCTCTCTGAGATTCCATTAACGTTTCTTGCAAGAAGACTTATTCTAGGAATGTCCATTACATCTGCTTGTTCTGCTTGTCTACTGTCTCTGTCTGTCTGTCTCTCTATATAAAGCCATCTTGATATAAACATTGATACAGTATACCTTCTTTAGTGTAGTTTCAATGTGTTTTACTTAGCATAATAACATAGCAAAATACATAGATGTATTTTTTGTTCTCCAGACCACATGATGATAGAGTATATAAGATAGTACAATACAATGTTCGATTACAGGGCTTCAAGCAACAGATCACGTGATGTTTTCCTCTTATTAATCGATAGTAAAATCTCTTGACTGTATAGTTTTTGTACTAAAATTAACAACATATATAAATTATATATTATATAAATTATATATTATTTAACAGTATTTCGTGTCAATACTTTCTTTACATATAATCATCCGCATGATACGCATTTGATGTTAAAAGAAAACGATGTTGATTCGTCGTCGACAATAGTCAATCCGTTCTAGCCACAACGTGGAAATATTATAATAGATCATATAGATCATACAAATCACAATATCAACTTGTCTTTGTAGCAAATGTGTGACTGGAACATTGAACGCTAAGACATTTGCATCTCTAAGATTTAATGGAAGTTTAAGAAATATAAACTTTACATGATTATAAAGTGTTTGTACCTTCCCGAAGTTGAACTAATACTGATTTAAATAAACTTTTATTTGCTTGATCGATATAAAAGCCCACCCATATTAGTATATATAATTTTTCGCATGTGTTTTCTTTCGAATACAAACACTTTAGCATGATATTTACAATTATACAAATACACGGGACATACATTGTGATAATATATGCAAACCCGGCTGGCTATTTCCGCGATACACACAGTCGCTGCCGCCTCCGGATAATTCATTTCCTCTTTGTTCTATTCGCACTGTATTCGAAAACAAATTTGGAAATGCGCCAAACATTCATTGCACACGCAAGAAAACACCACTTACCGGACCT
This sequence comes from Potamilus streckersoni, assembly GCA_016746295.1. Taxonomy (NCBI): domain Eukaryota; kingdom Metazoa; phylum Mollusca; class Bivalvia; order Unionida; family Unionidae; genus Potamilus; species Potamilus streckersoni. The sequence goes on from JAEAOA010000490.1 coordinate 91,611, forward strand.
TAATATATGACACCGTATATAATAGGCAACACATATTTCGTATTTGCAACACTATTCAACTGCTTATGTATTACTCATAATAGTGCCGTTCATAAAGTCATGTTTACAGATGCAGACTTTTGATAAATGGCGGAAGACGAGCTACTCTTAACATAGGCTCCCTCAGTTCATGTTTAGCTGTACCAGGCATCATCTTTAAGACGAAAACTATTCAAATTTATTTATATACAAAAGTTTGTCAAACGTCTAAAATACCTATTCTAACGTTAGCTGAAAATTCCATCATCTCTGGAACTAATTTGTTTCATTTTATCCACATTGAATTTCGCACCAGAATTTGAAAAATGGTCAAATATGCTCAGTGGTTTCATTTATAATGATAAAACATGGGTATTGTACAAGCAGCCCTTCTTTACGATCATTAATGTATAAAGGAGATAAACTAGGGCCTAATACACGACCATGTCTTGTACTTCCGTGACAGGAAAAACCGATAGCGAATATCTTTAGGAGACTTAATACATGGTTCTGAGCTAACATGTATCATGGAATATACCTTGAAAATTGTATTCCTAAAAAATATCTTGATGTTTTGAACATTTAGCAAGGCTTCCGTCAGAGGATTAAGTAGTTCAACCGAATACTACTACTAATACTAATCTATGCAATCACTCCTCTTTCCGGGGAATCGTCTATCATGTAATGCTCTATGCAGATTTCTCCTCTCCTTGCATCTACTAAAACCTTTTAGTTGAGAAGCTAAATTGAAGGTATTGATTGCCATTTCAATTACTGATTGAGAAAGGCCTTTATTTCTGTTTTGTTCTCTTCATATTCAATTTTTTAGTGAACCTGTAATCCCCCTACCAGTCTGCAGTTTTGATAAGTTTCATGTGACTCATTTATTTCAATTGTTTGTATTCATATAAGACGTTTTTCAGAGTGACCTATTATTTTCACCAAACTACTTTTGGAAAGAATTTATTTGCGGACGTTGCTGATCAAAGCAAAATATTTATTTACTTTTAAAAATACTTTTCTTTATCTCTCTAGTCTAAGAATTAATATCACCTTCGAATCCACAAAATAATTTGTCTCCATGTAGAGAGAGAGAGAGAGAGAGAGAGAGAGAGAGAGAGAGAGAGAGAGAGAGAGAGAGAGAGAGAGAGAGAGAGGAGGGGGTGTTAGTAGACAATCTAAATAACTCCAGAGGAAAACACAGAGATAAAAATAGATTTCTAAAGATATTAGTATGACTATAATTAGGACCGGATTTAGGCATAAAGTAAACAAGCTACAGTGTATATTCTGGCAGTGTAAAGAATCTTCCGAAAATTGGAACTTTTTAAAAATTCAATACGATTTTATTATAACTTATATTTAAGTAATAATTTAACCTTTGATGTTTACATAATATGTCCACAAATGTTATCTGTGCAATATATTTTATATAAATTACATAATTTACATTGTAAAGATTAGCTTACAATTGCCAGGTTCAGTTGTTCTGCAACTGTTTTCTCTGTTAGCTTTACCATATACAGCTTCATATAGGATAGGATCTCACCATGTCTAAATTCGACACTTACTGTAGGTAGTATTTAAGACACTGTACAACATAAAGTCATAACCGTGTCTAAATCCGACCCTAAATGTAGGTACTATTTTAGATACTATACAACATAACGAGAACTGTATCCCTTGTTGAAATAAGCAACCATAAAAGTTTGGATAGAATGAGAAAAAGCGTAGAGAATCACCATTATGCGGAACAGCATGTATAATGTATAATAATTTCTCTTCTAGTTCACTCCTTTCGTTTCTGAGAAAGCTCGTTTTGCTCTGTGCACTCTTTCCATTTTTATATATTGTTTCTGTTTCATTAAAGGCTCTTTTCCAGTCATGAAATGTCTAAATATAAAATGAGCAAATCAATCGTTTTAAAATATTCCGATATGGATTTATTAGTTTTGCAACTAACTAACTTATTCGTAAGTTCATATTTATGTTTGTCCAATAATTCAGCAAATTGTTCAAGGCTTATTAACGCACTCAAACCTCACTTTCTGTCATAAACTCACTCATTCGTTGAAGACTGACGAACTAGTTCATTTTGTAGAAAGAAAGACTCCTAATCGGAAGTTCGCCAGTTCAATACCTACCAACGCTTGACCGGGATGGCTGTATCCTTAATAAAGGCGCATATGTTCCATTGCTTCTTCACGATATAACCAATAATACATTTAATGTAATGTGAAGACGCACAAAATCACAAAAGCCTCAAAACAATTTTTTTTACTAAACAACTAAATAGCTAGCTTGCTCTCCTTTCGTTTTAAGCGACCATCGATGTAATAAACAGAAGGACAAAGAAAATAACTTGCGGACAGCCTCCTAGCACGCTCGGGGACTTGGTCCTTTACAAACAGCAGGGAAACGCAGCTTTTTACGACACTCCAGGTTTAAACGTATACTTTGATGTTCCTCTGACTTGTCCAATCATCTACTGTCAAGCGAACGGAACCTTTTCTACACCTGAATTTTCTACTAATCAATCCGTCTTTTTCCCAGGTAAGTACGTCTGTTTTATTCTCTCAACTAGAGCAGTCACCACTACAAATAATAAAGACAGCTCTTTCTGCTAATTTTCGGATTCTAAAAATATAACTTACATTATTCTCTATACGAAGCCGTAATGCTATTGCATGCAGAAGCCGTTGAGCATTGGTCTAGCTCACTTAGAGCTGGCTCTAGCCACATTTTGTATTTTCGTTTAAGTGACGAAATGAGGATGTATTAGTAAAGACGATCTGGACATTATTGGTTTCATCAGCAGAGAAATTACGTTTCTGTTATATTCGCATGAAACTGTCAGAAACTATCAGAAAAAAACTTCTTTTAGCATGTACAGTGAAGATAAGCAAATTCAAAAGCAACCAATTTAAGCTGTGTAGTATGTGGAAGCTTTAGAGTCAGAATTCATTCATAGGATTGAAGAAACATTGCACCGTATTGAAAGAATAAATACCATCTAGATTGTTCCTTAGACCTAAATACAATCCTTCAATCTCAAATCATTATCTAGATTTATTAATACTGTTTGCGTTATCAATAAAGAGCACTATATAGGATATCTCTTTCTTGATAATGACAGTCTGTTTGCTAAAGCTATCATTCAATTAAGGGACTAAGGTAAATAGGAAAGAAGTAAAATCTAGTTATTCATTATTTTCAAGACACAGTATATGTTCTCCACGTGGAATGCCAGGTTAAAATTTTTATATTGTTATGGTACCATGTATATCTATATTTTATTTAGAATATGTATTCATTTTTTAAAAATAATATTTCAGTAAATAATCATTGGTTGGTCTATGTCACATGAGTAGGCAATGTCCAGGCAAAAACAGTTGTTAGATCCGTCACGTAAAGTATATTGTGAAATGTATTCGCAGCATAATTATCTACGTAAATAATGAGAAAATGATCAAATAGATGGATTCCGAATGTGGAGTCATCCACAATTTATGTTCCTGTTGCAAGACGTGTTTTATATTTTATCCATTTGATTAGAATGTTCAGTGAAAATAGAAAGTCCTCAGCTTTTGCACTATATTATTATTCCGAAGCTTAAATATGTCACAGTTCATGGCGAGCCGGCTTGAAATTTATACAGAACTTTTCACGTTTAGGGCATTGATATAACTTTATCAGTATTTGTGGGGATTTCATACTTTAAATTCTTTGCATTTTATATTTATACAGCTGAGTTTGCTGTTTTTGCTGGGTTTTTAAAAGATTTGCATACACAACATAGGTGAAATAGTACCATGTAAAGCAATCTTAAATGCACGAAAGGACCTAAGATTAGATTTCATATACAGAATAAACATATACGCAAAGTCTAAAATCTTAAATATCTTGGAAACGGTAGCTAGTGAGTTGTTTAAATTATCATATTTTAATTGAATACAACTAAATCCATATTAAATAGTACATTTTATCTCTGAATCAGACGACTTATAATATATATATATATATATATATATATATATATATATATATATATATATATATATATATATATATATATATATATATATATATATATAAATTGGATAGTTGCATAAAACCTTTTTTATACCTTCTGTGGCAAGGTTATATTTTAGTTTGTTCAGGCTGGAAATTCACTGACTCAATGAAAACCAGCTAACCCATTTGCAATGTCACATATTTTTCATATTGGCGGAAATAGCACGTATTGCTGAGTTATATGCAGCCGGAATTCCATGCATAATCGAATGATCACTAAAGCATAAACAGATAACTAGGGATATCGTTGTGCTGGTGTACATTCGCGGCAGACACTACGCATCAGTGGTGTAGCAATAATTGCTTACTTTAGACCGTTTAATGGGAAAGGGACAATCATAGATCCAGCAGTGAGTGGATGCGAAAAAATCACTACTTCCATCGCGTGTTTTGTCACGTTCGTGGCAATACAGTTCCTGTCGATTCCATTGCGCGGTAGCTTCAAGTAATTTCGTAATCACTTCAACCGTGGTATTTCCAAAATACAACAAAAGCGGCTCAATCTTCCTAGCTGACAACAATGTAGAAAATCACACATCATACAAGTTCGGAAACTTGTGTGAGATTTATCTGAACGATAAGGGCGTGAGGAAATGAATCTTCCTCAGAAACGTTCAAGCATTCAGATTGCACATATATCATACCTAAAAGTCTGGGTTTTCAAAGATATATTTGTGCATTGAATGCTTCACTAATATATATATATATATATATATATATATATATATATATATATATATATATATATATATATATATATATATATATATATATATATATATATATATTCTTGAATTATCCTTTGTTAAATAATTAAGGGTTTGAAATATATTATTATGTACTCGTCTTGAAAATGATTTCCAATATTGCTTTATTCTGTAGATTAAATTTAAAATATTTGAAAAAAAAAGAAAACCAAAATTAAAAAATAATGTTATATATTGTTTTAGCTTTTTGAAATTTGGTGCAATTTTATTAAATGTATACATGTTGGTGTTCCTTTTATGTAATATCTAAAACACATTTTGAATGCTCAGTAGATATACCTCTCCTTTGCCTAAAGGGATATTGTAATGTGTTGTGACATGAGGATAATTGTTTGTGCTACATGTTTGAAAATTATGTTTATGTAATGACCTGTTAGTACTAAAAACTAATGAATTAGAATACATGCTGGAATGATATTATTGTGTTTATATGTATAAAAGAGAATGATCAGGGAAAAAGCTTTTGTAATCCTAGGATGAATATGATAATTCAGAGGATATATGATTTGCCGATATAAGAACATTGTGCACGTGATATTTAACTTGGATTTATTATTACCTACGCAATGGACTGATCACGCATCTTGTATGTGCATTATTTTGCACGATTGAATCGGAAGCAAATGCTTCACGTGTACGACTTTACATTTTGGCAAAAGTTCAGGATAGCTGTATGCTAAATTCTTCCAGGTGCTAATTTTTGAAGCATGTTGATACTTAAATGGAACCTTTAGCCTCTGGAATTGGTATTGATATATGTTAAAAACAAATTTAAGGTATGTCAGGACTATTTATTACTTAACTTTAAGCAATACTTTCCAATTATCTTAGGAGAAGAAAGCAAATCCTTGTTTTATTGATTTGTTTATTTTCTTTTTCAGTGGATGAAAAACGTTTGGTGATTGATACGAGTGGTGCAATTACAACCCCAAACTATCCTGCAAGTTACAATCTGAGCAATGGAGACGCCATATGGAGCATCATGACACCGGGGACGAACATTGTATTTCGGATAGAAGATTTCAATATCGATTCGAACTCATATGTCCAATTGCTGTGTGGAGATAAGTATGTGCTTGCATGTATTAAAGTAACGTGTAACTTTGCATTAGAATTTATCAAATTGGTATCGAAATTGCGAATCTACTAACCATAATGCAAAAGATTATATATATATATATATATATATATATATATATATATATATATATATATATATATATATATATATATATATATATATATATAATTTCTAACACACAAACATACAGTTATACAGAAGAGAATGCGTAAAGAGGTTTTTAGGTTTAGTTGTCAATAACATAGACATAGAGTACATATACATATAGAAAACATAAAACACAACATATTTTGTCACATATAATTAGCCTTTTTTCTAGAGATATTTATCGCACTAAAATATCGTTGCTTCATTACCAAGACTCTACTTAGTGTGCTCACACCCTGAAATTGGTGTTTCAGGCTGCATATATTTAAACAAAATGATGTATTTATGGAGACCAAGAGCATATAACTGCTCTCGTTGGCGATACTTTCCCAGTCTTCTATCTACTTGTCCTCCGCCAGCTTCCCTTGCATCCAGTCTGGTTGATGCAATCATCTAAACTTCTGTTACATTTTCATATATTTCTTGTTCTGTCTGTTGAATGCTCTCTCGGTTCTCAAACTCTGTTCTTCACACGTTTTCTTCGGTCTTTCCATTACCTCCTCTCCTCTACGGTTACTGCTTTAATGTCGTGACATTCCTTCTCCTATGTTGAACACCTTCATGAATTTGACAACATAGTCACTGTCCACAGATGCCACTTTGCGAGAGCAAGTATCCACTTACTGCACCGAACCATGGAGGTTCTCCATTATCTTTCATCTGAATACTTTTCACAACTTCCAATATTGTAGTGTTCCGCCAGTTTTGCTGTCTTGTCTGATGAGCGATGAATGTCGAGACTGTGAACACATATGTTTTATGCTAAGACATAGAGAAAAACATTCTTAACTTAGCATTTAGCCCTTCCACAAAATACAAATTGAACATAATTCATGCAGACCTTATATAAGTAATTTTGTTTTTGAGTATTTTCATTAATTTGCACAAGACAAAGCGTGTGTTTGTAGAGTTATTCTATACGCACAACAATATACACTATATCAAGAAACTTCTTTTATAAAGGAAAAATATTTTCACAACTTTGTGTTTTTGGTGGTGAACTACAAAAAGTACACATAAACAACACAAAACAGTAAACATAAAAGGCAAAATACTTCTCAAAATGATTAGTTTATTTTGTTTATTAGAGATATGGATTGCCCTGGAAATGGTGTGTTGTTTCAACGAATTTATCTCCTAGGAAAACTGCCTTGTCTCACCATGGGCCTTGCCACAAATTAGGGTTGGATATTTCAAAAAGGAGAAGGAAAGGTTCTTCGTCTGCATTATGGATTACATTTGTAAATCTTATTGTTTTTGCATCTGTTGCATCTGATGATTTGTTGCTGCTCATTAAAGTGTCTTGATCTCTCTTCCCTTTTCCACTCTAATCATTTCCTAACGGAGGGCGTTTCTACTAGGTCATATGCCAATGTTAATATGTCCGTTTCCATCTTGATCAGATTCTCCCTTGCCCGTTACACCATGGTTCGATGATATTTCCTTAACCATTCAGCAATGGGCAATCGAACATTTATGTTATTGAAAAGACACAGGATGGAAACTCTCCAGTAATATTTAACTTCATTTGGTATTCTCACTCAACCCCCTATATGTGTCTCTATTATACTATTCTCTATGAGAAGAGAAACAGACAATATAATTCATATATTTGAAAGTAAACTTTCAACCTGTACTAATTTTGATACTCTAGAATCATTTCTGTAAGCAGTTAGTAGGATCCACCATAACCAGATTTTCCAATTTTTCACGCTATACTGCAGCATGTATCTATTCATGGATTTGACATCTTTAGAGGTTGTCAAAAATGTTTACTGGATTTGGTACAAGAAATACATTTCCAAGATTATAAATGTTTATATCGTTAAATACTTGCTGAAAGCCGGGGCCCTGAGTGGCCGAGTGGTCTAATGGGTTGTCCGTTACGGATCACTGCCATTTGACATCTGTCTGCGTGGGTTCGATTCTAGGATTCGGCGAAGGTGGATATGTGAGAAAGCTTGTCAGTAGCTTCTCGTGGTTCGGTGGTTCTTTCCGGTGATTTTCCGGTTTCTTCCTCCACCATTAATAAAGGCCGCCATGAATAGCATACCGTGTGCAGAATAATGGCGTTAAACCCAACAACAACAACTTACTGAAAGCCCTATTCAAGCAGTACATTAAATACAACAGAAAGGAATGTGTACTGTGCAGCACATGTCAGATGTAAGTTTATTTTAAGCTGAAATCGATTTAGATACGATAAAAGTTAGAATACCGTATTTACTGTGTGTCCATGTTCAGGTGTAATATTTTGCTTATATATTTATATAATCAATTTGTTTTGTTTTATGCAATATCATTTTTACATGCTTTTTATATTAATGGTTCTTTGCATCCCGCTCTTTTTCTAACCCATCAATTCTTTTCGTGCGCATTAATAGCATTTTACAGGTGTATGTATCATTTGTTAGTTAATAAAATGTTACTAATCGACGTCAAATTCCTGACATGTCAACCTGACTGTTGTTGTTGCATTGAGGATACCTACTAGTAAAATGAAACAAGTCATTTTGGCGGTTTGCTGGACAGACTTACGATTATTCTCACATAAATACTCCGCTAGGTGGCTTTGAATCCTCTAGCTATACTGCTGATAAGTTTGAAGCCTCCAAACGGTACCTCCTCGGTTTTCTTAGAGAATCAAACCGTTTTGAATAGTAAACACTTCGTCGACCATAACGGATCAATAGCACGACGCAAACAAACTTCTAACTCTCCATTTGCATACAAATACGGTACATAGTTGAACCCGACTAGTTGTACTGTTTATAAAATTAGTTTTAGTTTAAATATAAGTCATTTTGTCGTATCTTGTTAGCTGGTTTCAATCTACGTGCTTGTGATTTAATTATTTAGTTCTCCTATAACTAATGGAAGTTGTGCTTCCCATTTGATTAATGAAGTGGATTGGGGCTGGAAAAACAGAAGTACATTAAATACAGCAGAAGGGAAAGTGTACTGTGCAGCACATGTCAGATGTAAGTTTATTTTAAGCTGAAATCGATTTAGATACGATAAAAGTTAAAATACCGACTTTACTGTGTGTCCATGTTCGAGTGTAATATTTTGCTTATACATTTATATAATCAGTTTGTTTTCTTTTTTGAGATATCATTTTGCAAGTTCTTTACAGTAATGGTTCTTTGCATCTTGCTTTTTTCTCACCCAACAATTTTCTTTCGCGCGCATTACTAGTCCATGTCAAATTCCTGGGATGTGATCCTGACTGTTGTTGGTGCATTGAGAACACCTACGAGTACAATAAAACAAGTCTTGGTTGTGGTTTCCTGAAAGACTTATAATTATTCTCGCACAAATACTCGGCTTGTTGGTTTTGAATCCTCTAGTTAGACTGCTGATCGGTCTGAAGCCTCCAAGCGGCACCTTCTCGGTTGTCTTGGAGTATCAAACCGTTTCGAATAGTAAACACTTCGTCGACCATAACGGATCAGTAGCACGACGCAGACAACCTTCTAACTCACCAGTTGTATACAAATACGGTATAAACTTGAATATAAGTAGATGTATTGTCTATAAAATTAGTTTTTAAAGTCATTTTAACAAATTGTTTTAGATGGTTTTTAATCCACTCGTGTTTGTGGTTTCATTATTTAGTTCTTCTATAACTAATGGAAGTCGTGCTACCCATTTGATTAATGGAGTGGACTGGTGGACTGGGGCGGTTAAATCCTTGTGTGTCAGCTCTTTTTGTCAGAGATTAATGCACCATCAGATTTCGTTAATAATTCCTGCGCGTACTGATGAAAGAAAAACTGTTCTGCAAGTGTGAGATTAAATCGTTCTACAATGGTTTGGAAACAAGATATATATCAACATGTCCAGCTCAAACTTACACCTAATGTTTTGAAAACAGCGCTGCGCACATATGATAAATTCTTTGCCTGGATTACCTTGTATTATGTAACTGTGAACACGATAATGTTATTTTGTGGTACTGATACGTACTGCCTTGTAAATATATTGGAATCGTTTAGCCACTCTCCACTCGTGCGGTAAATTTTGAAATATTTACTAAGATCACTTAAGACCCATATAGTTTTCTCACCATTGATTTGATTCCAACTTTGCGGTCATCATTGAAAATATTGTGCGGGTTCAGCCACAAATGTGTCCGATAAAATAATCAAAGAAAAACATAACGAATACACGAAATGTTCTCCAGTGTGAATGGCGACGCGTTAAAACTGCTTGTAAACACCATGAATAAATTCACATTGGTTTTATGTTAGGTAGAAAAAGTGTCTTAGATATATTGCCGTCACGACAGATTGCATGAGAAAACCTTAGAGTGAATATTTACACCTCTGATTAAAGCAACAAAGAAAATCGCAGCACGCGCTGAGAATATTAAACTGTCAACTCGAATATCAATAGAACAAATGAAAATTCTAACGGAACAAAATAGGAACCGGGTTGAATTTGTAAAGTAGCTTAGCAAAGCAAGGATATGAAAGAGGCTACAAGATTAATTGGAGAGATGATTACGGTCTCACCAGAGGTGAACGTTGAATGAAACAAGACGTCAGTGAATTGGAAGAACGGCCATCAAAGAATAACTTCCATCACCCGTGTACCCTTTAATGATGGAAACACCAAACAAAATTTTAATAAATTTGTTCATCATTGGTTTTTGAGTAACCCATCCTGGCAGGGTTGTTCATTCGTTCTCATTGGAAAGATTTAGCCATCAAACACCATCACAAAACATAATGGCACGGATCAAGTTGGCGAACAGGAAACTTACTGGATTAATTATACCTCAAGTAGAATGTTTGGGTATTATAAGGATATTCCTGCTTTGGTTACAGCTGGATAAGATTGTGATTCAAATAAAGAGATAAAACATTTTAAGGACGTTCCGCAAGACAGAAAGTATATCAACCAACACCGAATATTCCCATCAAGCAAAAACATGTATAATAATGGAACAAAACTGTCCATCCCTTTTGCCATCACCAGTAATAGTTATACAGAGAACCTGTAAAATCTTCATAAGAGGAAATAATAGAGTAACAACTAACACATAGTCCTGCATTTTGCGTAGAAATTTCAGCAACCTGCACCTGAACTTTTTTTCACAGAAGAAGACTAATGAATAAAGGAACAAATAGGAAGGCATCGGGAACAACTAAAACAAGTAGAACGCCCTGGTGGATTGTATGACATTAACAACCTTACTAATCCATTGGAAGTTCGTGCTTAAGAATGACGCTATGGAGATGAAAGCATATCGCGCATTGATGCATGTCGGAAAACTATATACAAGGATGCAGATGATGTCATCACAAATTGTTGATATTTGCTCATATATAACTAATGTAAACCAGATATTACGGAGATTTAGATTCGATAGCGGAGCTGAGTTCGGACTCATGTTAGAAATATTAGATTATTAAACGGACAAACACTAAAAGTCTTCACCTGATATATCACTGATTGAGATGACATCATACGCACCATTTAAAAGTTCTACCATACCCAAGATATTCCAAGATCGTCTCAAACCACAAATGTGTCATTCGCGTCAAGGCAACCAAACATTTTTTGGCCAATTTGTATATGTATATTTTTCTCCAGTCTAAAGGAAATAATAAATTATGACATTAACTGCACCTCCTTATATTTCAAAGGATTTTCGTCCATTGTGTTGAACGAGAGTTTCATATCCCGAAAATTCATTAAAGATTATTAAATTCGTGTAAAACCAAGCATGCACATTTTCAATAGTAAGAGTTTCTAATTATTATTATTTGCATTTTATCCTAACATTATGTTCACAATCGTTGCTTCTTTGCAGGAATTATTATACCCAGCATTCCTTTCATGGCTACATCATCTATGTGGAGATTATAGATTTTAACATCCTTGCTAGACATTTCTTCATCAGCTAGATTTGCTATTCCCTACATGAGAATAGACAGTGTTATGTATTGGACTAATTTCAATTTTGTTTGCCTTTACATTTTCAGATTCTTTAACTCCATCATTTTCTATAATATCTCCACTAAGGTTTATGTCTTTGTGTCAATCTAGATGTCCCGTAGATTATCTGTTTTTTTTTTTGATCTACTTAGGTAGACTATTTTGTAAAATTATTGTTCCTTCCTTTTGCACTTCATATGTTCTGCGGTCTTTCCCGAATGTCGTACTTGATTAAGAAAGTTACTTTGAGCTGACTTGATTTTATATTTATGTTGGCTGTTGAGTCTTAATTTTCAGGAACTTTGGAGAACCTTCTAACTTAAGTTCCAGCTTACTATAAATGACTTTATATGGTTTTTCGTTTTTGAGTGTAATGGTTAATTTAAATTAATATTATTGTATAAATAAAGTCAATTTTTTTTCTCAGCTGGTTTTCTATCTCTGTTATTTTTTATTTTTAATATTATAATATTTATATAGCAAATTGGTTCACTGGGAAGAAAATTTCAACCATTAAATTTGATCAAAATCAAATTAATAGGTTCAACGTTATTTTAGTTCAAGAATAACTATAAACTTCCAATAGTTAAGCTCAGTATTGGATAGTAGTTTCCACTCATCAACTACTGCTGCGTTACATAAGGGCTATGACACGCACCATGTATGAGCTGACAGTTATTGATGGTCCCGGGATGATCTCGACTTAGGTGTTTTTAGAAACTAAGGTTCTGTTGAAGGAATTATCTTACACAAATACAGTCTCACCCACTCCACACACTCATCCTAATGCGCGTGTATAGATCGGAGAAGTGAGTGTGAGGGAATGACCACTATTTCCTGGTCATATTCGGAGATTGCTGGATGATTCAGCATCGTCATTATGATTGGCGTCACATAAGCGTTACCAAATTTATCAAAGCCTCGAAATAAGGATTTCAAAATAATTGAAGCTAAGGCAGAAACAACATAATAAAAAGCCGACCAAATTAATTCTTACTTCATAGGGTTATCTCACAGAACAGACTCAGTGGAGTAAGCATTATAAAAGTCGAGTGTACAATAATTATTGTTTATTAGTTGCAGGGTCCCAGAATAAGGAGAGGTAATGTAGATGACTAGTGTATTAAAATTATTATTATTATTATTATTATTATTATTATTATTAGTAGTAGTAGTAGTAGTAGTAGTAGTAGTAGTAGTAGTAGTAGTAGTAGTAGTAGTAGTATTGTTGTTGTTGTTATTATTATTATTATTATTATTATTATTATTATTATTATTATTATTATTATTATTATTATTATTATTATAATTATTTTGCAGCCTGACAACCTGGATAGATACAACTGTGCCTGGAATTGAGTTAACGTGCAACACATCTTGTGCTTTATTAGGTTTTTTTTCTTTTGAATCTGGGCCCAGCGGAAGTGGTTTCTTCAACATTTCATTTCGAACCCAGGAGTAGTTACCAGTGAAATGCTGATGCATTGACTACACAACTGAGTTACAGAAATTTAAATCCACTTTAATCTTCAGCAAATAATAAAGCCAAGAATATCACAATTTCTGCATATTCTGCGAAATAAGTATGCCACTAGTTGTTCTCAAGGTACAATGCAAATTATATTGTCACAGGAAGGTACATTTTTTTAAAATTAATTGTTGAATATATTACCTGATTTAACAATCTTTAGATGAAACCATAAATCAATTGACGAGTTGTTATGTTTTTCATAGTTTATATCATTGTACATTCTGCATCGCTTTGACATATTAACTTTTATTATCAAATGCTAACTTAAATATATACTAACGTAAATAAATACTAGAATTTTTGGTAAACATATCTCTACGGACCTCATCAAAATAAGTTTAATTTTGAATTGACAGGCATTCTTTTGACGCTACTGGTTTGAAAAATACAATCAAGATTTATTTAGTTTCCAGTGTGGTGGATTAGGGATGGGATCCTGTATACTTTGATCATAGGTATATTCTGGTTTTCTGTTTCATATGACCCCTGCGATGCACCCTGCTACACTGAGCATACGAAGCAGAGAACCAGACTACCACAGGCGATATTATGACAAAGTGGCTTCCCCTAATCTCGTGAGCTCTGATGGTATTCTATCGAACTCAGCCAGATGTCCTCCAGCTGTTTAACCTCAATGTTTTTGTTGCACTAAAATGTGATCTCCATACTAAAACGGCGTGCACTTAGAATCATTAGCGATGAAAGTGAAAGAAGCAGAGCATGAACAAGTGCATTTGTTTCTGACTTTAATGAAAAATGGAGAAAATACTCCCTTGACTGGAATTCGGCACATCCATAGGGATCATAGGTGTGACTTCTGATCTCATGATCGCGAAGTATGCACAAGTGATTTATCTTTTCATAACAGCGTTTATGAATTTTTTAAAATCTCCAATGATCACAAAAATATATATTTTGGACACATTATTATCTAAGACATTCTTTCATAACAAAGAAATAAGTAAACCTGTGGAGACAAATCTATTATTTGGATTGCACATTCAGGTGAGAACGTTGCAGATTTTGTTAATTTTGCTGCTACGAAAGAAACATCTAAACGTTTAAGAGTAACTTGCTAGAGAGAAGATAAATCATCAGCCATTTCATTTTTGGGTAAACGTGTTTTATGATGAAATAAAGTGACACCGATGCTAGTACACATTTTACGAGAGGCAGTAAATGAACTCTCATTTGCTCAAAAAGATTCAAATGGACTTTTGTATTGGCTTGTATATAATGTGTTTGTCTATACCATTACCACAACACGATTATAAGGAGATATTAAAACGTACGACATTAAACTAAAAGGAAGATGAACTAATAATATTATCCTTTGAATGGACAATGCATATGTGAGTGCGTGTTGAATTATTTGTATTTTAGAGAGAGATAGAGAGAGAGAGCGTAAGTTGTGCAAATTGCAAAATCTTATTTCAGCTGAAAAAGTATCGGTCAGATGAAAATTTTTCAGTACAATGTTGATATCCCCATATTTTTTATTTGACCCCCAGTTCTGACACAAACGGGTTTATTGACCCGCTATTTCACAATCCTGGGTATGTGGGTATGTATGTATGTATGTATGTATGTATGTATGTATGTATGTATGTATGTATGTATGTATGTATGTATGTATGTATGTATGTGTGTGTGTGTGTGTGTGTGTGTGTGTGTGTGTGTGTGTGTGTGTGTGTGTGTGTGTGCGTGCGTGCGTGCGTGCGTGCATGCATGCATGCATGCATGCATGCATGCATGCATGTATGTATGTATGTATGTATGTATGTATGTAATTGATTTACAAAATTTAAAAAAAATATGATCCAATCAGTCCAACTTCCTGATGACTAAGAAACATTTGCTTCGTGTGCAAAACTGTGAAATATATTGCCCTTCTTAAAGTGCAATATATATTGGACTTTAAGAAGGGCAATATATTTCACAGTTTTGCACACGAAGCAAATGTTTCTTAGTCATCAGGATGTTGGACTGATTCGATCATGTTTTTTAATTTTGTAAATCCGTTACAGTTAATGAAATCTGCCTAGTATCCATACCGTGTACAATAATAGGACAGATCTCTACCAACTACTAATTATATATCTTATCAGGATAGCAGACGGAAGCAATGCATATATATATATATATATATATATATATATATATATATATATATATATATATATATATATATATATATATATATATATATATATATATATATATATATATATATGCATTGCTTCCGTCTGTTTTCCTGACAAGATAAATATATATTTGTACTTATATATATTTATATATATATATATATATATATATATATATATATATATATATATATATATATATATATATATATATATATATATATATATATATATATATATACATATATATATATATATATATATATATATATATATATATATATATATATATATATATATATATATATATATATATGTGCGTCAAACGTCACGTCTTCTGTCATCTTATATTACGATTCAGTAAACCGTACAATTAGTCTACAACTTACAACTTTCAATAATTTACTTCTTTCTCACAACACTAACAATAAATGTTTGTATTTGCATATGCATTGAACAATAATTTGTCATTGCATTTAATGTAACACGGTCTACCTTTTCCACCTCTGTCAAAGAGAAAAAAAAATGACTCGCAAAGATTAACAAAAGATGTGGCATCTCAGCAATCAGAAAAAAAATTCAAAAGAGCAGTAAAATATAACCAGTGCTTTTACAAGTATTTCTGTACAAATATTTGTAGAATAAATGCGATGTCTTCATCGGGGAAAACGTATCAGATATCGGCGTGTAATTTGTGGATAATATTATCATTATGTGATGCATTTGTTGTGATTTTCAGTATATATATATAAACTGCACGATGCATATAATTGCGAAATATCTCTGTTAATGTTGGGAACTAGACATTGTCTTAAGCAATATAAACATGTTTGTCAACGGCTCAACCGGAAATATAACAATGTTAAAAAGAGTTAAACAAAATCATTAGATTATACGGATTCGTGCCATCAATGGATAACATCCGAGATTCAGTAATTCCTTTCCCGGTTTACACACAAGACTGAGACTATAAGCAATCATTATCACCATGGCCAGGCGGGTGATGATGCACGAAGTAGTTAATATAGACAATAATTTTTGTGTTATGGCTGACAATAGTTGCAACGTGGAACAGTGGAGCCGACAAAGGTTTGTTATTTGGACGTACCAAAAGACGTAAGGCTACGTCTATATATATATATATATATATATATATATATATATATATATATATATATATATATATATATATTTATATATATATATATATATATATATATATATATATATATATAATGTACATCATTTCGAAACTGACCTTGACAGAGTGACAAAAATCAAGATTTGGCCAAGTGGATACAACTCATCACGTGAGTCTCTCTTTGTGCCACAGAGTAAAAATGTGCAAAATGTAAAAAATGTGAAAATGTGAAAAATCAAAGTTGAAAAAGTATACATAGAAGGGAGACGTTTAGAAGCAGAGGTTATAATTCAATCCCTTATTGTGAAATGGGAATTTGTTGTTTTATTATTCATGTTTACGGTTAGTAGGTGAAGCAAAATAAAGAATCCAAGGATAATCCGTTAAATGACGCATCGTTTTCAAATGAGATATTTTTTTATATTAATAGCGGACATAATGTTCCGAGAAATATGTGGCTGATCATTGTCAGCAATATTGAAATTTATTTGTTATAATTTTTTGGGGAAAAAAATCTACATTTGTTGCTGCATTCAATAAACAATTTAATATAATTGCATGGATGGAATTTAAATGCTTATGTGCTTAAAATTCCTACCCGGTTTGTCTATTTTGCATAAGCTGACAATGTTTTATTGTCATAAAAAAAAAACAATGTTGAAGGTGGAATTAAAATGTCTGAACGATTCATATATTCTATTATAATTCTTGTATGCAACTGAAGCGTTAATATGCACGGACACTAATAAATCTGAAATTAATATTACGAATTAAAACATATTGCAAAAAATCCAAGACTTTGAAGGATTGTTATTTGTCTTCGATGAAAAGTATAGTACATGTACAAAGGCGGTTTCTTGTTTGCACAATGGATGGTGTGTATGTAGGGGCATTTATGTATAATCGACTTGGACTATTTTAATTGCAGGTAGAACATATTACTCATTAGGAAGAGAGGGTATATACTTTTGAAATTATGTTGACACCAACAATCCATATTTCTAACATTCGTAAAACGAGGATCAATTTATAAGTTTCCCTCCTTCCCCACTTCCTCTCTCTCTCTCTCTCTCTCTCTCTCTCTCTCTCTCTCTCTCTCTCTCTCTCTCTCTCTCTCTCTCTCTCTCTCTCTCTGTGTTTCTGTCTCTCTCTCTCTGTGTTTCTGTCTCTCTCTGTCTGTCTTTCTGTCTCTGCCTCTCTCTCTCTCTTCCTCTCTCTCTCTCTCTCTCTCTCTCTCTCTCTCTCTCTCTCTCTCTCTCTCTCTCTCTCTCTCTCTCTCTCTCTCTCTCTCTTCAGAGTAGTTCATGACTTAATAAAACCACTTCTAACATATTTTCAAGTCACGCTAAGTGATCCGTCGTAATGTTATGAGATTCTAATGAACTGAGCTGAATTAATTAAACTTCAAAATAAACATTGCAATCAATTAAGCCTGCTTACAATGCATACTCATCACAACAAGTGTTTGTTCTCTGTGATGATACTGTTTGAATCTGGGGTGTCTAATGCCCAGGTCTATTGTAGCGGTAATTATGACAGACTCACGGAGTATGTCTCAGTCGTTGGCACGAACAATCTTGAAAGTGGCACTTTGGACATTGCAATGGTCACTGGCATCCTCCATCATGATAACAATCCTGCTGCTTCATTAAGAAGCCTTATTATCAGCACCGGATATAGGCATAAGCTGAACAATCTACAACTTTAGGGCCTAAGTTTGAAGTGTCCTCTCGACATTTCAGGAGTTTTAAATTATTTACAGTTTTATTATAATTTTTGTTTGATTAATAATTTGACCCCTAATGTTCTGCATAATATATACAATATTATTATGTTTGCAATTTTATCCTGTAATACTGCTAGATGTAACGCCTTTACAAGTATGGTTATTTCATTACCGCTTTTCTTGGCTTATTTTTTTTTAAAAATTGTATTATCTTAATCAAATGTTTGGTGGTGATGGCCTTCCATACAACACGCAATAATTCAGTATATATGAAATAAAAGATTAAACTTAATTTATAATAGTTCTAAGATTCAACATCATTATTCCTGGAGATTAATATGATATTGGCATAAATGAAAATGAAACGATTGTGAAAATTTGTACTTCATCAGGAAAGGAGACGAACGTGGATCTCTGTATGGTATATGCAATATAGGCTATTGGTTAAAGACATTAGTAGTTGAACAAATATATTTACCACTTTTGTTTTATAGTTAAGAATGGCCCTTTCAAGATGGGCTGTAATCTGTACTCTCTCAATAATATGACTTTGGTAGAAGGCTAATGAAGTTATTTATATTAGAACATACAGGTTACCACATATATGAAAATACTATACCGTTTCAGCAAAAGAATTTGAAAAGAAAAATTCTATTGATTTTGCTGTTGGTAGCGATATTATCTTTTTCATGCCATGTGATATCATTATATAAGTAAATAGTATGATAGGAGACAAACCCAATTTGCAGAAAAAGGTGTATATATTCTGTAGGCATTCGAATTATATTTATCTAAATAACATTAAGCTTTCCACTACGGAAATAGTCTTTATAATGACGGTGGAGTTTAATGATGTAAACAAGGTTTAGGTTGATAGGATGTTGACATTGACTGTTGTTGGCTTGCCCATTACTACCTTGATTCAATTTTGTTTGCTTATAAAAACGTTGGACTAGAAAGAATGTATGTTCCACAGGAAATAATCTGCCTCTATATCCAATTCCTTGCATAATTCATGGACGGATCTATGCTAACCAGTTGTAGTATTTGTCAGAAAAGCAGACGTAAGCAATATTTAAATATATTTGAATCATCTGCAAACTTATCTTATGAAATTGTAAACCCTTCAACCTTCTTGCATACCCCACAAACATGCTTCAATCTCACAACATTCGCTTATATTGAATGGTTTTTTTGTTTTATCTTTACTAAAAAATACCAAGTCTAGTGTCAGAAAATCGACCTGTTTCACGTCGGACAAAGACAGGCAGATAAACACTTACGTCGTCGTAACTGTCTTTTTCTGAAGCGACAATACCTTGTGCTAAAAGTAAGACCAAAAGCTTAGTATAACACATGGTATCTCAAGAATAAGAAAAGTCGACAACACCAGCAAAGTATAAACCCTGCGTTGTTAAATACTTCGGTATAAATGATTGTTGACTATATTTGTTTCCTAATGTGGAATTAATCAAACGTCTATGTGTGATTTGTTAATAATTGTATCATTAGATAATGCATATGGTTTTTATTCTCAATACTTTGCAAAACTGCACAATGCAAATATTTGCAAAACTCTCTATAAATGTTGGGATCTATATATAGTTTCAAAGAATCCACATAATACAATTAATCCGGGAATATAGCAGAGTACAAAAGGGTAGTTTGTAACGATAGTTTCGTAAGAAGACTTATATATGGCACTAACTTATTCTTTTACCATTGTATGCAGAAGATTGGACCGATAATGATTACCAGCCACAACAAAAAGACACGCCAGCCAGTTAATATATACAACTATCTCTTGTGTTATGGCAGATATTAACTGATATCAATAAAATTATATTGGCAGATATTAATTTCAGTTTGGAACGGCTGATCTGACTGGGGTCTATGACACATATGTACAGGCTAAATAAAGCGATATAAGTCGGTCGTCGTGGGTATTTGATAACATGATGGAATGTTCGTTAACAGAACTATAAAATTTGTTTGAATGTTGCCATTTGTGTATAACAGCAACCGATTTCACCTGAGTATCTCCAATAAACAAACATATGTCTGCTATTGGCTAAAATCTCTTATCCCAGTTTAATCAAATGCACCTAATGATAATCTTGTAGATCTTTTGACCAATCAAGTCCAAATACATAACTATTTATTAGTTTTGCTGTGTGCTGTAGCAACCAGGGAGAGTTTAAATTAATCAAATTTTGGTAAGGTATTTTTCGTGTGGCTTGTTAAAAAGTAATGTAAATTTATCCAAATGTAGCTATTTATTACAAAGTTGCACTTCAAAAGCGTTAGTTTTCCTCTCAGAAGGAAACCAAATGTTTGCTAAATATATTCTTACCCAAAGGTTGGCTAGTGCCGGCAATGTCTTTTATCATATCCCTCTTATATTGCTGTTTGAAACCTAATTGATGATATCTGTATGATTAACCTAACTTTGGTCATCAAGGACATAATCTCTTCCCACAATGTGCATGTATGCTTTACCAAAATGTGGATAGTTTCTGCAATGCCCTTTAGTATGACTTGCAGGCATGATTCTAAGAAACCCAAATTTGCATACATTTATCTCTTAGCCAATTTTGTATATCCACTGCAATGTCCATTTTAAATCATACATGTATGTCTCATTGGCAATAACAGCAATTTTGATTTTGGCTACTTGTATGCTTGGTCATATATTTGCATAATGCCTATGGCCTCTGATACCAAATATTGGCTAAACATAACGGAGTCAATGTATACAAGCTCCTAAAGTTCTTATTCTTATGTATCTACCAAGACCTAATTCCATACAAAATATTTAACAGAGAGTTGGACTAGGAATAATACTGATATATACAAAATCTAGAGAAAAGTATAAGTTGAAAAACATGTTTGAATTCACTACATATTTATGTGTACACACGTAACTGAAAGGGTATAGATTGAACATGAAAATTAAACTGATGAACAATGCATGAAAATGAAAAGTAACGTGTGGTAAGGTGAGCATTTTATTTAAAATTTAAAAGCTGACATGTTTGTTGATTGTCAAGATTCCTAAAGTATTTACATACTATATATACAAACAAGATAAACTATATAGTAGTCTGATATAGATACAACTGTCCATGAATGCAGAAGTGTGCAATAATTCATTGTTCAGAAAACAATATTTACCTGAACTTAAAGATTTATCTTTACCTCTATTGTTTATGTTATTTTCTTATTCCTGGTATTACAAACCTAACTGATCTTAGTGACATTTTAAATTCTTTCATTTTGTATAATTCAAGTGTTATCATTAAGGTCACAACTTATTTAACCTAAGCAAGTTAAAGAAACTGTCTCATCTGCGTGATACAGCGCATAATTTTGAGCAAAATATTTTCTTTCTCTGGATGTTATTTTCAGCAGCCTCCTGCTTCTTATTAGTTTGTGTATATCGGGAAAATACTAGTCAGTATTTACAAATCACATCGATTTAATTAATGCAATTTTATTCTAAAGTGAATTTAGTCTTTTGAATTATACTCCATTTCTTGGTGCTGATCGGTTTATGGCTACATGCAAAAAAATGAATATTTACATTAACACGTTTTGTATTGAATTGCAAACAATTATATTAATAACAAGTTTTTAACATAAAAAATGTGATACTGATTGCAACAGTCAGCAGACAATTGATGATGACATTAGGACCAGACACTGAACGATCGCCCTGAATGTAATACATCCATATTCGTAAAATAAATTCACAGATATATCTCAGGGACATTAAAGTAATTGAAAAAGGATGTGTTAAACCGATCAGTGACATTCATGTCATTTTCACCGTGGTATGCAGACAGAGTCATACTCGGTAAATCATAAGTCTTAAGAAATTCATCCATGTTTTTCTTATAACATTTAATTTAAGAGCTTAATCACGAACTATCTCATTTTTGTAAGGGATATGTGTCAGTCCACATTTATGCGTACAATTGTTGCTGACGTATATGTACAAAAATCAAAACGTTAAAACTGCTTATGTTAATTAATTACATGTATACATTTTGTAACCATAAAATATTTATTGTTATATTGATCCAAGCTTGTCGGATTTATCTCAGTCTAGTTTGCACATGCAATAATTTTTAAACTTCCTTCCATTAACTCCTCTCTTTTGTTTATAAATAAACTTTTTCTTGCATATATTATATTATTTTATTGCACGGTCAACGTTTAAGACAGGAATGTCACAAACAACAGCAAAGACCAAACAAAATGGATATCTGTCATTTTATATTCAATTTAAAGATTATATTTAACATCAAGAACATGATTTTCCTTGTACATATTATACTGATCCTTTTATATAAAAATGTTTATTTTGCAGATCTGACACTTCATTATCTTGTGATGAGTATTCAACACACAAGCACAAACACAATAAAATTTACTTCATCTTTTCTGTCACATCGGCCTTTGCTTCCTAATTTTTATTCTTCTCATCTTCTTCACGAAAATCATACACAAACAAACTTGGTGTTATTCCTAGAGTGATTAGAACAAATAAACTGGTAATTGCTAGGTGGGGTTTCATTCCTTATGATCACAAACTGTGCCTTAGATGATGTCAATCAAATCAAATTCAGTAAAAGTAAGGTGATTTTTGAGATGGATCAAATGGCATATTCCTCTGGCATTTGGTGCTAATTCTGATGAGTGAGACTTGTTGATTTTATGCAGATATAATTTTTTAGTGATGATTTGCAACACGATTTATTGTCTGTTGGGCTATCACTAGTACATAAGATCAAAATGGTGACCTCTTTCTTCGTGTGTAATTTTTTTTTCAGCAGGAAAAGAAATGGCTTGAAGAGCTGGTGGTTGTGTTAGTTTACAATCACATACAATAAATCTACAAAAATTGTTAAATTATTCTCTGCCCTACTCTTGGTTTTGGGATTTTGAAAGAATATTCTATCAAGATAAGTGTTTGAGAAGTACATTTGAGCCAACCATTGATTTATGATATCCATACATCACACTGGCCCTATTTTGCAATGGTGGTTAATCACTGGTCAAAATATATTATCTCACTAAACTTCATGATTTCTTATAAAATATGTACGGACAAAAATATTCAATCTTGATTAAAATCAAAGCTTTACTATAGCATTAGTAATGTATATGAACTAATTAAGCCCCTTAGCACACTTCTCTGAATATATATATATATATATATATATATATATATATATATATATATATATATATATATATATATATATATATATATATATATATATATATATATATATATATATATATATATATACTAAAATGGAAGTGGTTAATGGTGACGATGTTTATATTTTGCTTTTTTGTTCTGGCCTAGCACACATTAACGTGCATTTGTTATAATTATATTCTTCTTGATATTTCTCATAGAATTTATAACGAAATTCCCTTTTCTCAGATTTTTATATACCTGCTTCATACACTGTATCTCTGAGATATACATCGTTCTTGATTGTCAAATGTGCCACCGAACTGCAATCTGAAATTGGACAACTGATAGACTGACAAAACTTAACAAGAGGTTATTCTAGTCCATGGTTTCAGTTATGAAAAGCACTATTAACCCTGCCATCGAAGTTTTTTTATATTTATATTCTTTTGTAAGCTGCATTTTATTCATCATTTAACTGACTTCCCTTAATGACTGTTCCTGTTTATTTTGTTTTCAACACTATAGATATGCCCAGCTGGTACTCAACACGCATGTGTAATGTACTATCCTCTCTCTCATTGGATATTTTCAGTTTGAAATCACATGGCAAGAACGTACTTCTATCTATCGAGCTTTTTCCTGCTACCCAGCACAGATTAAACTGCTTATGACAAAGACTGTGATCACCTTGATTGCACTTAGCTGTTGTATCTGTTGTATAAGATAAATTGCTGATTAATTTTTGTGTACATATATCACATTTTTTAATTGATTTTTCAAACTCAGTCTGGTACATGTAAGTCAGAACAAGTGAAAAGTTGTATGCATCTTTTCCATCGGTTTTTAAGTTCATCCTAACATCCATTCAGTGAACTTGCTCTGACCTTTAATGAACTTTCTCTGATTTTGAGCCAGATGGCATATACCAATATGATTTATTGGGACTGTTTCAGTTATTCCTTCCAACCTCTCCTGGTAACTACACGTGTCTGGGTCAGTTGTAATGTGTACCTCTGTACCTCTATTTTCTTCAAATGTTTAAGCCCTTCCTTACAAAAAGTGTGCTTATTTCCCATCTTTGTTTGTAAACTTGTTTTTGCTGTGCAGTGACATAATTTGGCTTCATCATCAGATGGCACAACATGGCTTCATCATCAGCTGCATGTATTTTAGGCAATAGGCATAGTATTTTCTTTGTAGTTATTAATGACCTTTCAATCAGCAGTAGTGTCTTCGACTTGAATGTGTGTGCAGTTGGTAGCTGGTTGCTGAGGCATTTTGTCAACTTGTTCTGAGGTTTGGGTACATTTTGGTATAGATTTATGTATTAGACAACTTTAATATGAAATTTAATTCCAGTACTTAAATTTACCAAGTAGTTTTTACAGTTATAAATTATACCAATGTCTGAATAATAAATGTTAAATATTAAATAGAAACATGCACTAACCCTGGCGTCGCAAAGTATTCTACATATTATC
Source organism: Potamilus streckersoni (assembly GCA_016746295.1). NCBI lineage: Eukaryota > Metazoa > Mollusca > Bivalvia > Unionida > Unionidae > Potamilus > Potamilus streckersoni. The sequence continues at coordinate 116,879 of JAEAOA010000490.1, forward strand.
CACATCCAGCTTACGTCTTGGCTTAGTCCACATCAGTCTAAACATAAGCTTTCCGTCTCCAACATCAATGTCAGCAATATATGAACTTTGGACAGCTTTTCAAATCTGTTTCTTGCTGTCCTTATTTAACAGACCTCAGGTGGCTTTAATATTTGGGTTGATGCACATTTGTTGTGGGGAACAATACCGGGCTTGACCCAATGACTTTATTGTTTTCTTCCAAAAAGCTTTATACTAAAATGTAGTATGCATTTGTTTAATTCTTCAGTATAATAAAACATATGGAACGTTTCATGTAGTGGCTGTATCAATGTCGGTATCCCGCGTTTGATGGATTCTGGTGGGATGCTATTGCTACCTGGTGCTTTGTCATTTTTAAGGTAGTCGACGAAATGGATCAGTTTCATAAGGTAGGCGCTATGTCTAGCTCCTCCATATTGGGAAGTTCCTGTACGCTGCTGAACGCCACATTCGTGACTGACGTTTCTCGGGAATGCAGCTTTGAGTAGTGCTCCACCCATCTAGTCATCTGTTGCTCACGGTCTTTGATGTTCTCAACCGTCAGAGATTTTAAGAGGGGGCGGAAAAGGAAATTAACAGAAAGTTGTTTTTTCCAGTTTTTAAATATATTTCAATTTCAACTTAGTACGTTTTTAAATTATTTATAAACTGATCATTTCGTGCTAGATTTAATAAGCCAACAACCTGACAGAGTTTTGGACACCCAGGTTACATCAGTTTAGACATTTTAATGTGATGCATTTGTTATATTTCGGGTGAGGTTTATTTGCTTGTAAACATACTCGATTGATTTTCCAAGTATATGGCATTAGGGCTGATGTTATTGAGTGAACACTATACATTATTTACCGAGTCAGAACAAATATTTTTATTAGTCAAACAATCCTACACATATTCATTCTTAAATTAATTCCCAAAATGGAGAAATTAACATAAAGTAGTTTTTTGCCTTTTGGCATTGTAAGTTCTTGAAGAACTCATAAACTCTTCATCTCGTAGAACTAAAACCATTGTATTAATTGGAAGATATCCTTTATTTGCAGAACCAGAGATCACAGCAAACAATGTACATTTCTGTGTTCACTGGTATTGACATCCAAAAAAAGTAACTCATGCCATATAACCGTAAGGGTTGTGTTTTGAGAAATCGGTCTGTCATTCACATCATTCAAAGTAATATTTTCATTCACGAAAGGTAGCAATTATGAACAGAAATTTCAATTGTATTTTATTTAATAAGTGCTTTGATGTCATCTTGCCACTTTGTAACACATATTGCATCTTAGTAGTTCTTATGAGTATTTACCAGGATTCTAGACATATCCACCTTTATTCTGACATTGTCTGTGCGCAGTAATATCATACAAATAGATAGAAATACTTGTTGTTTAACCAAGACTCATGCTGATGCAAGAAAATTGAATAGCGGCTTTATTGTCAAGGAAAGAAGGTCCTTCAATGAACAAAGTAAAAGACGTGAGCACAATAAAGCTTGCTCAAATAAATCAGAAACAGAAAGCATGTTTTTTATGTAAATTCCTCAATGGATAGTTTGTAGCATTATTTACCGTGTGTTTGTGTGTGTGTATGTGTGTGTATGTGTGCTCACAGTGGGTTGTATTATGACTTAGAATTTACCCAATCCATATAAAAATAGTCGTTTTTATAATATATGTATGACTGATAGAAAAAACTGAAGTAACTAAATCTAACTCTTATGTGTACTGATTAATAATTCAAGAAATAGTTAGTAATATTGCCATTTAAATTTATTTACTACAAATCTTTAAGCTTTGTAACATCAATTAGGGACTAATTTTAACATAAATAATATATCACGAATTGTAATGGTGTAACTTTTTAGGTGGCAATTTTGCAGTACATTCTCTTGTTTTCAACGTAAATGTAACCACCACGACTGACATATGGGTCTGGCTTGCAATAGGTGTATGCTTCTGAAGGATGGGATATGCTATGTTTGGAGGCACGAGTGAATCCGTTTGATAATAGTCAGAACAATCGAAGAGATTAATGTTAACATAAAGTCAAACAGAACAAAATGATTCAGTCGAGAGAAGCCAAAACAAAATTTTTGAATTTTGAACCATTTGAAACAAGTGGCATAAAAAACCTTGCATGAATATTTATTAATGAAGGTAGGTGGTTTAAATAGAATTATTCTGACTTTGATGGGAGTGTTAAAAGTTCAGGTGGTTAATGTCAGTAATTCTGATTGACTAAGCTAAATGAGGTGGTGCTGGTTCCCAGATGAAATTCGTGGTTTAAAGGTAATCTCCCTCATGACATTAGTCAAAGTTTCTGTAGGAAGCCAGAAACTAAAAAAAAAAAAACAGAAAATTAGTAAGTAATTTATCTTGCTAAATTAATTGTCCGAGTGACAGAGGGTATGAAAAGTTTGGAGAACAAGAATCAGAAAGAGACAGGTGTAATTATCTGATGATATGCAAGTGAGGGCTCAGGAGTCACAAAAGTATGGTCTCAATCACATACAATATGCACTGATATAAGTTTGTAATTGTTTGTTGAATTTAATCGTTTCAAATTCATGCTTTAATTTTCCTAGAGTGCAGAAAATCAATACAAATTAATTTTTCTTGATTGTCATAGACATCATGCATTGTTGGAGTTTCGTGCATTCCTCTGATATGCATTATGAGAATGAATTTGTCTAGAATGTTATTGAAAACATGTACCATAAAGATTTAGTGTATTTTTTCTGCAACTAATTCTGAGAGGTAAAGTATGGGTCTTTAAAAGATATGTACCATTTGTGCTGAAGATTTATTGTTCTGTGTCGGAAAATGTATGACAAGGAATCGTTATTTAGCAAAATGATATAGGAATTTACAGCCACAGCAGGATATAATGATTTATAAACGAGTTCTAATTATGTCATGATTCCAACAGCAATGTTAACAGCTGCTAGACCAAAACAAAATTCATGTTAGTAGGATTGTGTATCAGTATCTGGCTGCAAACTTATCATAGCTTAGTTCTGCTGAATTACGATCAGACTTTATCTGATGTCAAATGAGTGGGTATATTGTTGATCCAAAAATAAAATAGTGACAGAGTTTTATATTCTTTATATATTTTATTTGAAGAAAAGATAAATATCTCCCTACCTGTTCTGCATTGTTGAAAAGACCTCAGTCTACATCCGAGACGGTTGATGACCTGAAGAGCCAGATGAAGGGACTGAGGAGGAAAAGAAATATAGCAATAATCACCTATCACCAATAGAGATTTGACAAAAATCGGAATCAACTAGATGATACTGAAATACTGACAAATTTGAGTTCAATCAGTCCTTCAATTATTGTTGTTGTTGGGTTTAAAGCCATTGTTCCGCGCAAAATAGATTATACATGGCGGCCAGTATAAATGGTGGAGTAAGAACCCAAGAAACCCCCAGACGGAACCACAGACCCACGCTAAGCTACTGGCAAGCTTTCTCACATAACCACAATAGCCGAATCCGACACTCAAATCCATGCAGGCAAGGGTGAGATGGCATTCATTAATAACCTTAAGCACTTTAGACCGCTCTAGGGAATCCGCTCAATTATAAGAATAAATTTGTTTATTGGTTTAGCACAATGGCTAAGTGAATTTCGCATACATTTTGTAAAAATATTTCTATGGGAAAGTGACGCAGTTAATGTTATGTTCAATTTCATTTGTTTATTGAATTGATTAAATTGCTACATTTTATATACTGGGGCATGTGTTGTGTATTACATATCCCTGCTCGATCACTGTTATTCCATTATCTGTATATTTTAATTTACTATTTACTCGATCTGGTCAATAACACCGTGGCTGATCGTCTCCAAAACTATGTGCAATAAGGAGTGGAGGATCACACATCATCCCTCCGCTTACATAACAATTACAAGTATGGTAAAATATTTTCCTTTCCGTAAATGAAGCATACGATAAACAAGAACTAAATAGTATTCAAGACAATATTAATGAAAAAGAAGAGACAACATTAATTTAATAACAGAGGCAACATTAATGAACTAGCAGACAACACTAATGAAATAGCAGAAAACATTATATGTAGTATTTTTTTATATTCTGTTTGACGCAATCAGAACTCGATTTTCAGTGAAGTCGAGAAAGAAACCTTGGATGCTATTAACTTCAACAGAGAAATATATTCAGAACTATTTTGATTCTTATGACACACTATGGCAGTTGAAAAAGACAAGATTGCAGTTGGAACTATGTGTGTCTTTTATGTTACAACATGTGTTACACTTCACCTGGGATGAATCACAAAACCCATCAACTGTGGTGTAATCCTAAAACAATTTCCAAAATTGTTTCTTTGCAAAGATGCAGAGCAATGTTCCATGTAATGATAATGCTCAGTGTTAAATGAGCTTTATTTGCGTGATTCCATTCACTGTTACTCTGTCCTGGTGGAGTTGACTAGTTTATTCACTCGAATAATCATGCTATATCAGAATTTATACATTGTTAATGCAAAGTAGATTGGATTCGTATAGGCCCATAAATATAAACCTTTATTGTATACAACAAATTGTACTGTAAATAGTAAACAAACTGACATGGGATCTTCTTAGGCAATATAATCTGCTTAACAAAAAATAAATCAATGCATGCCCTAACTGCACCAAGATGAGACAATTCAGGTAAGTCAATATATTACTTCAGCCAATCATGTGTGAGATTTGTATGGGTTTCTGGTATGGACAAAGTTCCTTCTCAAACTAATACACTATGGACTTCAACATGGTGCAATAGAGTTTATATTGTTCATCGGCAGATAGGATGACCTTATAACCCGATGCTATATTAATTCATGTGTCACTTTGTTGCAGGTGATAACACCAAAGACCAACATATATCATGTATAAACTTTTATTTGTCAACTTATTTGCACTGAAGGAATATGTGTCACATTTTTAGAACTAAACAAAGCTGCAATAGTATGTGTGTAAATTAAAGAAAGATATAGAGATACCATAAGTCAGGTTTTCAACTTGTTTTTGGTCTTCGACACAATAATCATCCTCACATATACATAACACGAACAAAATATTTTTCTTCTGGCAAGGGGGAGTTTCTCATGGGATTTGTATTTTGTTTTTATTTATTTCACGTGCTAGTTGTGATTCACCCAAATATCTTATATTAGGGTTACAAATACTATCATAAAATCCTCTTGCGACAGTAATAGTTGCTGGTTCTAACATTCTATTATAGCGTTAGGTTAAATTTGATCATCAAGTGTATATATTTGAAATGCTGTTAGTCCTATAAAAAAAAGATGTTCAGCAGCGATAACACAAAATAGAAAATATAACTACTTATTAAATATCTTTTCAATCGGTATTGTAAAATATTGTGCTGTTGTAATATACCCATAAGATTCATTATATAATGTTGTCCAGGTAATATCATTGTTTGAACCTTCAAACCAATACTAAATAAAAACAGCATTAGAGTTTAATCGACATCGCAAATGAAATTGCCAAATAGCAACTGCAGTAGCACATTTAATTTTAATTAAAAAGTTTCACCTTCTCTGTTAGTCGTCCATCAGTGTCTCTCAGAGAAAGAGTAATAAGGATAATTTTCAGGATAATATGCTGATGCGAGTACCTCAAACGCACCTCGATTTTCAGTTGCCTTAAACAATACTGAAATATACCTAACATCCTTTTGGGGTCATCTTATACCACTATAATGACTGTTAACGTACGCTTTATTTATCAGATCATCAGGGTTAACTGGAACGTAATTCGCCATTATCTTGTTAGCTCTCATGTTTATATTACCTACCATTGACCCAGCAAATTTCTTAAAAAATGGCGGAAGTTCTTTCAACTGAGCATAACTAATAGCATCAGTATCAAACGTTGGTGGCGAAGTTATTGGTAATCCAGTTATTTTCTTTTTTAATTTGACATAGATAGGTTGCCTGACATTTTGTCATCGGCTGTTTTAAGCTTCTTATCATTAACATATTTGATTTGCGCATAACGTACAGCTTGTGCTAAATCTGCTGACCGATATACAGTTTGAACCCAATAAGTTTTTACTCGACATGTTAATAATACCTGTAGCTTTCCCATCTGTTTTATCAAGTTTGTTATCCGCTTACTTTAGCAGTTGATATCTCACCACTTGCGTTTGATTAAAGTTTTCTGGTGGATACACAGTCCCTAATTTTAAAATTTTTATCCGAAAATATCTAAGTTAACGCTTAAAGTTCCGCAACATGTATCAAGTTTATTATCGTTGAGAGATTTTTGTTGTGCATAACTATCAGCTTGTATATTAAGAACATTTATTGGCGGATAATTTGTTTCTAAATCTAGTAATTGTTTATTTGACACAGAGAGGTCTTTGTATTGTCCTTATAGCCGATGAATCTCATAATAATGTTCTAAAGTTTATATAAAAGTTCCTTATGTATTTATTGTCTGACAATGTTTATGTAACATAAAATTGTAAGACAACGATGGCAAAATCGTCGATAATAAACTTTGATACAATGCGCTGGTGAAACATGAACATAACAATGAACTTCCAGATTGTCATTATCTTATTGTTGGAAGAACTGGATCAGGAAAAATAAACTTGCTAATGAATTTACTTCTCGGAGATAATTTTAACTACGATCGAGTTTATATTTACAAAATTAGTCAACAACAATATAAGTACGAGCTACTTAGCGAATATAATAATAAATTTCGTGATGATCTTGAGGCTGGTGAATATTTTATTATTATCAGACAAACAGAAGAACTTATTCCAGTTAATAAACTTGATTCAGATGAACATAAGATAGTTGTTTTGATGATACTCCGATTAACGATAAGAATATAATAAAATAAGATCACAATTTTCACTATCATATAAAACGTAATATATAATTATATTTATCTTGCTCGGAGTTTTATAATGCTTACAGATTTATTCGGCAAAATACTGGATGTTTTATATTATATCCCGGACTGGACAGCAGATGAAAATCGTGTAAATGAATGTAGAAACGATGCTGCAGAAGCAATAACAGAAGTTGCAGAAGAAAAAACTGGAACAGAAATAAAGTTAATTACATCCGTTACAGAAACGATAGGCAGAGTAATGATACTGATATCGTCAAAAGCATCTGGAAATGTTGGTGTTGAAATTGACAATGAAATTAATGGTATACTTGATAATTTGAGAGCGAAAAATTTATTAACATCTGAAAAAGCATGAAGTTGTACATCTCAACTTAATCACGGCGACTTAACTTTATAAAATATAATAAATAGCAATGTCAACAACATTATTACTAAACTCTAGTATAGCTGCTAAAGATTTTTAAGTAAATTTTATTCCACCAATACAACTTGATACTAAAAACAGTATGAAATTGGACTTGTTTCCTGTACGTATTGGCATTCTATGGCTAATTTAAAAGCTGGTGTCAGCAATGAATTTATGATTAATCCTGGTGCTTGGGTAAAATTTAAAATTCCGCAAGGAGCCTGCAACATAACTGAATTATATAAGAAGATACGCGGGTCAAGGAGTTTCATAATTTTGAGCTAACACCAAATTATTAAACATTACGCGCCACAATTTCATTAAAAATAATTTGATGATTGATTTTTAATCAGTAAAAAGCATTGTGTTGCTGATAAGGGTTAGGTGATATTGTGTCGGCGGGTGAAATCTGGAGCAAAGGACTGCACATTAAGGGCCACAGAACAAAGTACAAAACAGCAACAAGTCAACAAAGTGGCCATAGATGTATATCTCTGTATTGCTAAGTCAGACAATACTGCAATGTAACAAGCTGCTGATACCGAAAAGGAATAATATGGATAGAAATACCAAAAGACCACAAGACCACAACGGACCAGACTGCCACTCCGAGTATTGTGACGGCATGATAGAGCATCTATACGGAACCCATAGAGAGTTTATAGGAGTCTATTTCACTAGGCTGAACTCTTATAACCAAAGGGAGACGCAAGACCAGAGGAGCTACCGCTAAAACAGATATGGTGCCCATATCGGGTGAATCTGCACGCAAAGAGAGAAACCG
>JAEAOA010000490.1:127500-185285 GCA_016746295.1 Potamilus streckersoni
CCTTCTTCCAGTAGATTAGTAAAAATCTTTATAATTCATACATCCTTAAAAAAAAATTATCCGTACATTTTCTACTAGAGCCAACTTCACAATATCATAGCATAATTATTGTCAAATTGCTCAGCGATATTATAAAGGGACACAACGAATGATAGCGAAACCTTACTGTTATTTTAGATGGAGTTAAGTACCTTTAAAATCAACACATGTATGTCGTGTGCTTTCGAGTGTATTATCCTTTTTTGGTTATATTGTTTTTAATTCATTGGCAGAATATAAACTGCCTTCTCCATCTTCGTCCACCTCCATAAAATCCATATATCTCTGTAGCTTATATCAGCTTATATTTATCTTTCATTGACTCACATATTTAATTTCCACCTATATGTAATAAGTTGACTTTGATATATGTGACGTTGAAAAGTGAACCAGTCTATCGTTACACATATCTTCATGATCAAGACAAGGAAGTAACCTGAGCGTAAATCACGTGAAGACGATTGTGATTTGGATGCGTAAAAACAGAACTAAATACGTCTGGATCCTGGAATCAGACATGATATGCTTAATTATTCATAATGGCGACATCTAATGAACAGTGTAAAGATGAGCCGTCGTGTCCGATTTGTTTGGGAGATTTCAACATACCACGACAGCTACCGTGTGCCCACACATTCTGTCAAACTTGTCTACAGTCCTACATAACAAGTGAAGATACAAAGTATGAGAAACTCGGATATATCGAGTGTCCCGTATGTAGACAAACAGCTAGTCCTTTCAAACGAAATGAACCTATCAGTAAATGGGCGTCGCTTTTTCATATAGACACAGTTTTACAATCAATGTTTCCAACGAGATCGAAAGTAGACCGTGTGTGTGAAGCTTGTATCTCTGAAGGCATCTCTGTCACAGCTGAAGGATTCTGTGCAGTTTGTCAGGAAGCAATGTGCGGTGATTGCCTGAAGGTTCATAAGAAACAGAAGGTGTCCAAAAATCATACAATTATTACCATGGAGGAAGTATCAAGCAATCCACAAAATATAATGAAAATTGCAGAAGGTTTTACATGTTCCGAACATGACAGCGAGTATGTACAATTCTATTGTAGAGATCACAATGTGGCGTGTTGTGCTACCTGTTCTTTTCGAAAGCATAAGACATGTTCCATTGTCATAGATTTTAAGAAGGATCTCCCTTCTCTTTTGCAAAAAATCAAACCTGAGAATGTTGTGGATGAATTGGAGAAAGTGGAGACTCATTTAAAAAGTTATATGGAACTAAATGAATCATGTATTAATGGCATCGAATTACAAGTCAAAGGATTTTCTGATCAAGTTCAACAAATCAGAAGGAAAATCAATGTTGCTCTAGATGAGCTTGAAACGCTGATCAAGACAGAAGGAACCCGAATATGCAAAGAACAGGTTATAAAGAAACAAGAAGAGAATTACCATTGCTTGTCACTTATGCATGCCGTTAAGAATTCTCGCGTTCTTATGGAAACGGTGAAGAAGTACGGGAGCGATCCACAAAAATTTCTTACGACAGAAAAGATGATGTTACAATTGTCCTCATATTATACGCAGGTGAGAGAAAAGTGCATGAATAATGAAACGATTTCGATTGAACTGGAATTTTCTCCTTTGATCGAGTCTGTTTTGTCGCTCTCCTCTTCAGGTTTGGGTAAAATTGTGACTAAGACAACAGCAGAAAATCTTACAATACCGGGTTTGCTGAAAGCAACAAAAGACTGTCAGTTTGAAAAAGTTGATGTAATTGACGTTAAGCACCCAGATAGTACTACTCCATCGTATTATGGTGTCACCTTTCTCCATAGAAACAGAGTGATGCTCGCTGATGTCAGTCAAAATCAATGCATCATGTTAAGCTCTTCCTATGAATTCATCACAAGCTACACCCTGACAGGGAGGCCAGCAAGCCTTTGTGTGGTGGATGATCAAAAGGTAGCAGTGTCCATACCCAGTCATAATACAATTCAGATTCTGTCAGTCAGGGATGACATCATCAGTCCAATCAGAACGGTAATAACTCAACAGACGTGCTATGGAATAGAAGCTGCTGGAAAGGGGGAAATGGTTGTGACCGGTGATTGCGGTAATAACAAGTATCACTGGAGTCTAATCAGCATGGAAGGAGATGTAAAGTCTTCTCAACAATTTGACTCTCCATCCAGGTTCTTCAACTACATAGCTATAAATAGAGCTAAGACTCGTGTGTACGTCACATTACCTGGTATGCATACACTGCTGAGTTTTGACATGGAAGGAAAGAAGCAGTTCACCTACAATCCTAGTAATCTTAAGAATCCACGTGGAGTACTTGTTGACAGAGATGATAACATCTTTGTTACTGGATATGCTTCAAGCAATATACATCATCTGAGTCCAGATGGATCTGTAATCCAGGTCATAACTACAGGAGTGCCAAAATATCCCTTCGCAATATGCATGAACAGAAGTAGGGATATGTTTATCGTGACAGACTTGGAAGATAACAGAAAGTTATACCTGTATATATTAAAATGAATACAGTCCTAAACCAAATGTGAGATCTGAGTTTGATGCAGAACAATAGCAGCAGGGAGGGTGAACCCTACAAATTTTTGCGACAAAATTGATTAAAGCCTCAGAATGCCAAATGGAACCTTCCTACGAAATCTCATATTTTAACCAAAAAAAAAATAAAGACCCCATTTTACAAATGGAGCCTTAGCGATTTTGTCGCAAATATATTGTCATAACCACCCTCGAAATTGCTGCCATCTACGTCGCAAATATGTTGTCATTTCACCCTCCCTGCTGCTGATTAATACAAATTATTTGTTAGCTTTTCACAAACAGACTAATCGATAATACTTCACCACGTAGATCAATCAAATTATTTGACTGATCGGTGAGTGTAAAATTAATTCTAGTTAGTAAATCATTTTGACATTGCATATAGACTGGATTAGTCGGATTTTCAACAATTAAAAATCCGGGGGGTGCAGCTGGTGCATATGAATAAAGAATGTAACCTTGTCGGGCTTGATTTGATTGTTCCATATTAATTTGATAACTTCCTTCGATTACATCACACGTTAAATTAAGTGCGATCACTGATGAAATATCCACATTGTTCGGTGCGATATGTCTACCGACGCCGTCGGGAGAATTATTATGAGTGAGGATAATAGGCTTCGGCTGGCTATCTTTCCATGATTGATAAATTTTATTAAATCCTTCGTTGATGGCAGTTCTGAGTTGATTTTTTAGTTCAGGTGCGTTATATCCTGGAAGTTTATAATTTGGATTTTCATTTATATTTTTTTTTATAATCTCGGGCGGAGTAAGTTCTTGAAATCGGGTTATTTTCATCAGTGAAGAGATTAGTAATCCTCGAATTAAATATTTCCATGTCATCGATGATTTTATTACCTGCGGCGACTACGCTGATAAACTCAGCTTGTGTAAGAAGGCCAGATCTTAACGACGGTAATAACAATTTAAAATCCTGATTCATTTTATCAAAGATATTGGATTCAATATTTATGAGGAATGGGGCTGTTTCATATATTTCCAAAATTTCACCTTCCTGTGGGATATAATCATTAAAAATGGATAATACCACTTATCTTTACCATGTTCATCCTTACTTCGATATCTTTTTGTAAAGTTTATATCCAGTAAGTTTTTATATCCTTTTGATGGATTTTCAGGTCCAATTTCATCAGTGACGTAATCAGATTTTACAGGCACGGGCGTGGAATTACCAGCACTTCTAGGTTGTTCTTCTGGCCATCCTAATTCTGTTCTTATTGAACTGTTATAAATATCTACAACATACCCAGGAGAGCTTATTTCAATTGTAGATGATAGTGTTGGTTCATGAACTGTTATCGCAATTTTTGATTCTTTTTTAGTAATGGATTTTATTCTACGTTGTAATTCATTATCAATTTGCTCAATTTGATAGGATCCAGTTGGTATTGAAACAACGTTCCAATCTAGAGTTTCATCTTTTTTATTCCTATATGCAAATACCAGAGAATTATTAGGTCTCTGACCGCCAAATGGAACCGATCTAATATTAGGCCAACTATGATACACTCGTAATTTTGCCAACGCAATTTCCTTTACTGAAACAGGTGAAGGAAAATTCACACTGAATTTAGGGTTTGTTGACGATATTGATATCATGCTTGTTTTCCGCGGAGTGGTATTTTCTGCTATCCGCTGAAGTAGTTTAATCTCTTGCGACATTATTATTATTATTATTTACAATGTCTAATTTTGCAATAGATGAAAAAACGCTAGCGTTTTTAATCGTAGTATCATAAATACGTATCATCGCGGAGAATTCGTCTTCGGTAATTATCGTATCATCAATCGATGATGACATCAACGAGGATAATTGTGAGTAACCATTAGATACTGCTTGATGTTTTACTATATAGTCGTTAAGTTTTTCTTGAGAACACGATGATATTTTTTAGTAATAGCATTTGCAATTCCAGCAAATGTTGTCACCACGGAAATAGCAATTGGGACAGCAATCGGAGCTACCATAGTTACTGAAGATAGTATAATACCAGCACCGGCCATTATACCAGATACCGAGTATACTGTAACATCAATTGCGATAATTCTCCTGCGATACTTTTTAATTTTTATTTCATACTCATCAATGAGTGTTTTGAGTTTTGTTAAGAACTCTTTGACGGTATCATAGCGATATTGCGATGATGGAATCATATTATTTTAAAACCTCAAGTGGTTTCTAATTGTTAAAAATTCTAATTTAGATCAGCTACAAACTCCATGTACCATACAAATGATGTCTTATTTAAATTAGGATCAGTGCTTGTTATTGTAAACCGTTTGTATTCATCCAGGTCAATAGTCGTTGAAATCACGTTGTTGTATCCATATGAAGTCGATGATGATATATTAAACTGATTCAGTGACACTATTGTTAATCGATAAATACCCGGCTTTGACACAGTGAGAGTTATTGTATTCTTTTTAGGTTCCCAATCTAATGATCCAGAGAGAACTGTGTATACCATATTTATGATATTCCTCTCATGAGGAATCTTTATTTTTTCAAGTAGCGGAAGATTGTCTGTTTTAAATTTTGTAATATCCTCGATAGATTTTTTAATATTACTAATGCTGTCTCTAATAATACTAAATCCAGTATCATTAATATTTTTAATATTGGATTTAATTTCATCAAAATTGGATTTAATTTCAGCGAGAGATGGAGAGGTTACCGCTGGTGTTCCAAAAAATTTATTGATAATATTTTTACGAAGGGAAGTATATGTTGTTATATGTTTTTCAAGTTCTTCATTTAAATTTTTTAATGCATTTGTGATTGTAGAAACAAGTACACCTGGTTTGAGTTTTCCATCATTTGAATATAACACTATTGTATCTTCAACGACGTCACGTCTTCTTATTAAGATATCATCCAATGAAACATTACTAGATTTCAATTTGCCCTGGCGATCTTGAAATACAACTATTTCCCCAGGATCTACACTTGACAAATTTAATGTCTCGGCGATTTCATCTTCGATTATTTTTTTTACACTTTCGACAGCTAATTTACTATCAGTTTCTGTTTTTTTTATTCTGATAAAGGTCGTCCCCAAATATCAATCATTATACGAAAACGCTACGTTTTTCTAAATCATAACGCTATCGTTTTTGCCATTGCCTGCTAGTATATTCATTAACAACAACTTGTGGTGGTTTCCTTGGAAATTTAGATATCTCTGCAAGGGCGTTTAATACTTCACGACCGCATATCGGTGGATCATTTAACTGTTGTGTTGGTAGCGTGGAATAAAAAATTGGAGATGACTTTGTTATTGTGGATACATATCGCATGAATTCTTTTGGTGGAGCTAATTCATATGAATCAAAATAGACAATTCCACGTGGATCAATTGCATATGCGACCCAATGAGTTCCTTTTCCGCTGCTGTTATCAAGATTGATAATACCCGTTTCATTTTTCATTGGTTTTGACGGTAATTGATCTCTCATGAAAACTCCTCTAAAGTTTTTTATTGATAATGATTTTACAGCATCAATTAAATCAAAATTGGACATTGATGAAAATCCTAGGGATTTTTCCACTAATAAGCCGTTCCTGGTATTCTTAGGCCCGTGCCCTTGTACCAATTGTGTGGAGTTCCTGGTAGTCTTAGACCCTTTCCTTTTTTTTTATAGCCATTCCCAGTAGCTTTTTTCAGGGCCATTCCTGCAGCAGTACCAACAGCTCCTAACGCAGCCGCCTTCGCAACCGCTGGGGCAGCCGCTGCAATCAATGCTGGAATAGAAGCTAACAGCGGGAATATACCACCTGATTTTATCATACTGGCGATTGCTGCTTTCGAAAAATCAATTTGAACTCCTCGTTTGTTCTTTAGCGCATCATTGAAATGTTTTATTTGACGATCTGTCAATGATAATTTATGTGCACCACCGGACATTTGAGTGGGTTTCAGCGTTATTGTAGTTCCACATTCTTTAGCCGACTTTGATTTCAATTTCTTGACCTGACCATCAGTCAACTGGACATTAACAATACTATATGTCATTCTATTCTAAATGTAATTTACACTTTCAATTGATCTTATTGTGAAAATCATAACTAGATGTTAGGAAAATCAAAGATTTTCCACTGGTGCATCAATAAGTCTCATTCGTCCGCCAACTCCTTCTAACAACATTGATTTATCACTGAGAATGACAGCAACTGCTCTATAATCGGCTATAGCAGCAGGGCGTTGTACCCGAGCTTGGAAGTATATATCAACAACAGATTGTCTCATCATGTCAAGATGTTCCAATGAAAAGTAATAAATCGGATAGTGTTTTTCAAAATCAATTTGCGATATTTGCAAACCAGTATCAACATTTTGATCACGACCCATATACGACAATATTCTATGATATACACGTGCTACGTTGTTGTTTTCATAATTAAGCTGTACAATCTCTGCTGGCTCTTGTTGTCAGTTTATTCTCAAAGAAACTTCACTTACTCCTAATTTATCAAATATCATATGACTAAATAATTGACGACCCACTCGATTTGCATTCTGTAATGCTATAAAGATATGACGTGGAGCTGAAACACCTTGTTTTGATGCTAAGTGCCATGTAAATGTGCCATTTACATTATCCTGCTTCGTATCAGTCGTTGTTGTTAGCCAACTTAGCAATGAGTTTCCACCTGTGTCCATAAACGATAGCAATTGTTGCTCTATTGTAACTGCTGGTGTCAAGACGGGTATCCATAGAACCAATTTATTTAAAATGACTTTACCATCATCAACACCATTAGCACGCCAGATTGCATCATTGTCATTTTCCTTTCGCACTAACACGACTGTATGCTTTGCTCCATAGTTGACTTTTCTGACATTTCTACAAAATCCGAATATGTGATGTAACGGAATTGCACATGAAAACCGTCGATGCTGTCCTTTCAATGCTCCTTTTCGTGTTGCAAATCCTAGATTGAAATTACCATTGACCTTTTTTAAAATGTCGAATTCAGCGGCTGGTCTATCTTCACGGTCTAGATTAGCTGCGAGTTGTTGATCAGCTTCTGCAGTAGCTCTCGCAGATCGTACTTTAATAAACTGAATAAGGTCAGCATGATCAGAAGTATCCTTAGCAAACATCATAGACGGACCAGCCGACCTTGTATAATCATCAGAATATCTCGCAAGTCCGATTATTGTTGTTGCAATATCAACATCTTGTTCTATTGATTCAATTTCTTTTCCATCAATGATATATCTTGCACTGTTAAATAGCGCCATAATGCCATTATTTACGAAACCAACTCGGATATTTGGGTCATCCCCATATGGTGTATCAGCTGCAACATTTGTTACAAGTTCTCCTTCTACTTCAATAAATGCCTCACACGGCAAAAAGTATCTACTTGTATCTTAAACTTGAAGTTCAACTCTCCCCCGTTGATTAGGCTCTCTTGCAGGATAGGCATAATACTGATAGTTAATTTTAGAATCATCTTTATTCACCGGTGCTGCCATATCAAACGCTGGATCAGCAATTTTTTTAAATGCCATTTATACTAAAATGTTATCGTTTTTCTAAATGTAGTAATGCTATCATTCTCTTTTTCGTCTGACATTTTTACGATTTCCTCCAAGACCGCTTCCCGCTATCATACTTGCAATATTACTACTATCTGGTGAAGTCATTGCTAATGATGCTAGTTTTTGTTCCACTGCGTTATTTATCACTTTACTGACATTTGCAGGCATCATTGTTGTTGAAGGTAGCGGTGTTGAAACTATTTGTGGTGGTTTTCGTCCGAATCTAGATTTCACCAATGACCTTATTCTATTCTTTGCGGTAGAAAAGGCCGTTCCTGCAAGATCTCCAACAGCGTTAATTCCCTTATTACGAATAACATCAAAGGCTTTCATCGCTAATTGTTTAGCAATTGGTGCTACTTTTGGGGCTATTCTTGTGAATAAACCAGCCATTGTATTTCCATGGCCGTCTCCATAGTATGCCTTATAAACGGGCAATCTTGAGTTTACTACATACACGTTTGTTGGTTTATTGTGATTATAGTGTACTATCATCTTTTTTGAAATGACTTTGTAATTTCTAAATGCAAGCAATTAGAAATTTCAATCGCTATAATAACCACTAAATTCCCCTGGAATTCCGTCCATTAACTCATCCAAGAGTTCTCGATACGTATGAATATCAATTATCCCACCTTGGAATAATCGTCTGCAAATATCAAATGCTTCATTAGTTATTTCGACTGAGTTATTCCCAGCTCGCTTACCTCCCATAAGAACCTCAAGTCGTGATATATCATTAATGATATTACTAGGACACATATGAGAATCATGATGAGAACTTCCATAACCCTCTCCTGAAGTACTTTCTGATTCGGAAACGTTTTGAATTTCTGGAGCTGATTCGGAAACGTTTTGAATTTCTGGAGCTGGTTCGGAAACGTTTTGAATTTCTGGAGATTGTCGACCTTGACCTCGACCTCGACCTCGACCTCGTCCTTGACCTCGACCTCGTCCTCGACCTTGTTGTTGTTCTTTTTGTTGTTGTTGTTGTTGTTGTTCTTTTCGTTGTTGTTGTTGTATACCATACGCATCAACTCCCATTTTAAAAGCTCTATATTCCAATGTATCCTTATTTAAATTGCCGGGTTCATTTTTATTAATTTTAAATAACCAATCCACCCATTGATCTCGTTTTATTTGTTTTTTTTATACTCGTCTTTTAAAAATTTCTCCTTGTTATAATAACTTTTTACAGCGATGTCACCAAATGACGCATATTCTTCAGGTTTCAGCAATTGAATTTCTCTGATTTTTTCTATAGCTTCATCAGTGAATTTCTCGTTAAAAGGAACACTTTTTTTAGTGGAACCTTTTTCAATAGAATCACTAGCATCTTCAACGTGGTTATCATCAGTATCAATATTACTCATTTGTTGTATTTCTCGCTGAGTTTGTAACTCACCTGAAAGCTGTTTTATCCCCTCCTGAGTTTTTTCAGTTTCTGTAGCAATCTTTCCTAATACATCAATAATAGGTACTGCTCCCTCTTTAGGGATGTCGCCGTATATAGCACGTTCTGTTGCAAGTTTCATATCTTTAGTGGCTTTAGTTACAGGGGCAAAAAGTTGTTCGCTCCCAATAGAAAAGTCAGTCTGCGCTTGCTGTCTAAGTTGTAGTTTATCTCGCACGTTATCTCGAATTGGTATAAACTTTTTCAGTAATGCTAACCTCTCACGGGCTAGTCTGGTAGTTAATGCTTCTGATGTCATTATTGGAAATGCTAACGTTTTTTCAATTGTGGGTTTCAATACTTGCATTTTCAGACTCATCAATCAAACGTCTTATAGATTTCACTTTCAAAGCAATCTCTGACCGAACTTGGTACTGTTCCCCGAGTTTCTTTCTAATGGCTTCAACTATACTAAATAGCCGAATGAATAAATTAATATCATTGTTATAAAAAGAAGCATTAACCGCTTTTTGGATTCTTTTTATCAGTGAATACATTTTAGGTAGAACATATCTAACATGTTTCAATTGTATATCAATTTGTTCAAATTCATTCAAAAGTCTGTCTTCATTCAAAAATTCAGAAAGTACGATTCCTTGATTTCTTAAATTTGATATTTCTGTGATGATAGATGTAATATCTTGAAATTCCATTTATTGAATATTATTAATAATGTATTTGTATCTTTAAAATATTTTTATATATAAAAAAACAAACAAAACATATACAATGCCCTGTCTCTTCCTCATTTGAGTTCCGAGGCAAGAAAGGCATACATTAAAGACTTATACAATACCCTAACTCCCCAATCGAGTTCAAGGGCGGGTTATATGGGTATTAGACGTGAAATCCAAGTGATTTCTTTACAAACATTGAACATATAACATGAAGCCTCATTTGGAAACCTCTTTCGCGCCTAACGACGTCAAAGGGGCCCAGAGGGGGGACAGCACATTCTTGGAACTTATTTAGTGCCTTCGCATTATATAAGCCCAAGGGCCACAAACATAGATCTCCCAATTGGAAGCTCTAACGTAACAAATGCTATATTAGGTCTTCCGGAAGATATGTTGTGGGGGGACAGTACATTACATATAGGATGATATATATATAATGCAATTATATAAGATGATTATATATACATTGAAATGATAGGGACAGTACAGGACGATACAAACTTGAAACGACGGGGCGGACCTACACCCAATCTACCAATCAAAAGCAACCCAAGAAATTAACCATGGTTGCAGTTGAAAAAATTCAACCACACCATGTCAATGGCGTGGGAGTTTTAATTGGCAAATTGGGCTTCGTTTATAGCCCCAAACTTATTACGGCTCTTATTATATATAAGGTGACTAATACTACAGTGTCAATGTGTAGGTGTGTATTTATTTTCCTAGCATTTCATAATGAATATTGTGTAGTAATTTCAATGGAAGCTAAATATTTAAATTAAACATTAAAACAAGAAATACAACTGTTAAATAATAGCAATTTGTTTATTAATTTCTATAATATTACGATTAAATAATCGTAATAATAATGGATTTACATGACGAGATAACTCTGTCATGGGATCCCTGTCAATTCAGGACCTGCTATTCGAGAATGATATTTTTCTGTGTCATTGGATAATTTTATTACATGTACCACACTAAAAAAACTAAATTACATGTAATGCGCTTTACTATTTTGACCTCACATACAATCTATTTTAATTTATAATTACAAAGTAATTTCATTTTCATACAAAATCTAAACAGCGCTGTTAACGCTGTCTTTGTAATTGGGATTTTTAAAAAATCTATTAATAGAACCTTGACCTTTTATAATAACCGTAATAATAATTTGGATTCACACGGCCATACATAACTCTGTCAAATTGTCTACCCTGTACAGGTTTTTCCAACAAAACCCTAACTGCTGTTCTCAATACAGTCTTTAGAAACAAGAAGCAATAACACAAAATCAAAATCCGTACAACCTGATACGTATATATACCGAGTTAACCATTAAATACGTACATGAGATCACACACATCATTAATTCAATCCAATTTCACATGTGTTCTCGCACGAATTACATATCCGGGAATCAATATCGAAAGTAGGATAGTCACGTGACGATCAGTAGTAATGAGGGGAAATACGGAACAAAATTAAAAAAATAAAAAAATATATTTTATTAATAGTAATTATTGAGAGTCATTTCATGCGTATGAAAACTTTATTCTATGTCCATTTTTCTTTGAGATAGTTGTTTGATAAATCCCTTCAGCAACTCTTTGTACTGAAGGCATACATATTCCAAAATATTTTCCCGCAGCATTCACTGAATGAAAAACTCTTTCTTCATTCGTCGCTGTATCAAATGATTTAACTCCCCTGCGTCGTTTTGAGTATTTCCCTGTCTTTCCTCTTTTTGTATTCTCTCTTTGAGAAATACATTGTAAATTTTCAAGAGAATTATTTTGAATATTAGAATCAATGTGATCAATAACACAGCCATCTTTAATCGGTCCCATATAACACTCAAAGACTGCCCTATGACAGAGATATCCCTTTCTTCCAGCAGTAAATTGCAAGTATCCCTGATTATTAACAAAACCAATTGGCTTTTTCAGTCTACAGTGTCTAACAACACCATTACGAGATATTTCATAATTAACAAGTATTGGATGTGGTCTGAATTCTTGCTCCATTTATATATAATAATACTATTTGTCTAATTCATTATTTGCTTTAATTATAAATCTATTAATGTAGTCTTGAGGGGTTTTTATGATTTTGTCTTTGACAGAGTCATGGTTAGGGTAAATGATAGCGTTTTTGATTCGTTTATCATAATAACGTTTCAATTCTCTAAACCGCTTACCTCCACAATTGATACATAATTGTGATTTTCCTCTCACACCCACCCCACAATTTATGCATGAGGACGGGCCTGTCGAATTATTTCTGACACTCTGTAAGTGATATCCACAGAATTCACCTCTACACGATTTATTGCATGGGGTTACTGATCCAATCATAAGCCATTTGCAGTGATTCATTATATATAAACAAAATTTTCTATTTAAATACTTGTCTTATTTATATGAATGAAGAATTCAAGAGATTATCGGCAATCAATACTTGGAAAAATATTAAATTCAATCTTGATAGAACTCTCGAAGATGTACCAAAAGAGAAAATAAATAATAGAAGTCTGATTAGAAAAATACGAGATTGTGTTCATGAGTTTAAACAGGACGGTGCATCACACACCTGGTCAACATTTAGAATTGATGGTGTTGTTGATGCTAGAATGAATGATGAAACAGCAGCTATGATACTATCACAACTTGGCAATAAACGGTATTTTCTCAGAGTGAAATTCATTATCAATTTAGAATCGGGCGAATGGGTTATAAGAGACAAGTTTGTGCCAATTCTCAAAGATAGGACAACAATCATTGTTAGCCGTGATTCCAGACCAGGGCTGTTAACTGGAATTGATAAACCATACTATGAAAAAGCGTATCCAGAAACAGCAGTCGTTTATAGGATGTATCCGTTAAATAAGAAACCAAACATTGGAAAACTAGCACCAATGAAACAGTCGAAGTCAGTGGAAAAGCCACTCAATTGTGTGGCACAACGGGTCTTAGAACACTTTACAAATGCACTCCGTGGGAATAAATTAACCGATCTAAGACATAAAAAATAGATCAATGGGAGCTAACAGTGAAAGAGAACGGAGCAACTATTTCCGATATAGCTAGATTGGAAAAGTCGTTGAGATTTCCGATAACCGTTTCAACGATAACTGGCGAAGTATTATACGAATCGAAATACAATAAAAACGGAGCTCCAATCAAAATTATTGATCATAACAAACACGCATGGACATCCGCGGTTACAATATTCCCGCGAGACAGAACAGTGAAGTATATCCCAGAAGAATTCACCAAGAATGGCATTCTCACTGAAGAAAGATTATTCGATGCTATTGCTAGTTTGTGTAAAAACGACCCTGTATCAGTATGGCTACTTCATAGTTTTGAAGATGAAGAATGTCAATTCAATCAATTTGTGAAACCTAACGGTGAATTATATCGTACTGAAAGTCTACATAATAGGATGAAAAATCTAGCAATAAGTCTCAGTGAAAACGCTAGCGTTTTTAATGGAAAATCCGAAGATTACGAACTGTTACTTACAAATTGTTTTACAATTCCATCGGTTGCAGCTCATTTTGCAAGAAAGAAAAATAATTGGAAACCAACACGAAAAGAGTTTTTACAGGATGTTCAATCCAGCTGTTTGGAATATTATAATGGCGGTCTATGGAACGTTAAATACAATCGTGAAAGTATGATACCAGTTGATATCGTTGCTTGTTATCCAGGAAGTTTTCTAGGATATGGATTCGCTGGTGAGTATTTTAAACGGTTTGGACATCCCACACATGAAATGACTCGCGTTGCTATTAATGGACAACTGCCTGATTTTGATTTGACCGGTTTTGCTTGCGTAGTATCATTTGAATTCGCTGAAGGACTTCATCCGTGTTGTTATGTTTGGATTGGTAGACACATGGCTGAAAGGATGTGGTTACCAATAGTGTTATTGCGATATATGATTGATTGTAAAATGTTAGTTTCGTTGATTGTCAGCGAAGCGATTATCTCATATCAAAAACAAACCAATGTCTGGTTACCAGAACCAGAATGTCTTGATAGTATAATCGATAAGTCTAGAAAACATATTGATGCTGACGAGGAGTACATCATTGAATGGTCAAAAAAGATATATAATCAACGAAATAGTGAAGCAAAGGATCTCGGCCGAAGAATAATCGGTAAATTTACACAAGGTGGAAAAAAATTCAACTTTAAAAGAAAATCCTCACGATTGATTATAGATGATGCCGAATACGACTTCGTTATTAAAGATGCAGTAGAGAAAAATAGATACGCAAATTGTAAAACAGCCTTCTTGTCCAATAAAACAAAGTTAGGTAGAATTGTT
Source organism: Potamilus streckersoni (assembly GCA_016746295.1). NCBI lineage: Eukaryota > Metazoa > Mollusca > Bivalvia > Unionida > Unionidae > Potamilus > Potamilus streckersoni. Next base: position 142,118 of record JAEAOA010000490.1, read on the forward strand.
ACTTACAGTGATGAAGAAAGCTATGCATATCTACATTTGAGAGCTTCTATGCTGGGGTATGCATCTATCAATTTATTTGCAATGATAAATAGATTTCCTAGTATAGCAGTTAGAGTTGCAATTGATTCAATGTATGTCGATAAAAAATATATCAAAGAGGTAACTAAATTTACTAATAGCGAAGAGACTTGGGGAACATGGCGAATTAAACATGAAATACAATGCAATTATTATGAATCAGCAGACCTTGAGATTAAAAGCAGTTACCTGAAGAACGATAATTCTATCAGTGAAAAATCCGAAGGATTTTCTATGTCTAAAGCACCACCGATATCAGATCCAATTTGTAGATATAAAAAAGTTTATTTAAACGGTTCTGGTGGATCTGGAAAGACAACACGTGCGATAGAATTATATCGAGAGAGAACGTCCATGATTGTACTCACACCAACCCATAGACTAGCGAGAGAGATCAAACAACGAAATGTTGAAGCTTGCACGTATCATAGTTTTTTTCGATACAAGGGTGATGCTTGGACTCCTGAGCGAATGGGTGAGAAATTTATTCCAGCGGTTATTATTTGGGATGAAGCATGTACTGTTTCAGAAGATGTATTAAAAATGTTTCTTGATTGGTTATTGCAAAATAATATAAAAGTTATATTGTGCGGCGATCATGGTCAACCACCACCATTTGTTGGTAGAAGTCCACATAATTGGTTAAAAGGATTTGTTGATTATTACGAAGAAATTGATACTGACTATAGAGCACTCGATGAGCAGTTACGTGAGATAAAAAACTAATTAGATTACAACCCGATAGAATTCAATGTGAAGTAGCGCGTGAAATAATTTCTGAAACACCTTTGAATGATTTTTGGGAAACATGGAAACCAAATGATTTTGTAGTAGCAAGTAGAAAGATAGTTAGAGACGCACTTCAGAAAAAGTTGTTTGAGCTACACAAGAAAAAATTCCCAACGTTTCCAGTGCCGTTGTGTTATAGACCATTGGATACACGAAAGCAGAATATTGAAGTTGAAATTCCAGGCCAGACGGAGAAACAGATTCTAGTGTTAAATGATATTGTGCTAGTTGATATCAATACTGTAGAAGATGCATTATGCGCTGATAAATCACCATGGACGCTTGGTTATGTAACAACAATACACTCGTCACAAGGATTAACCATCACGGATACAATTGTTTGGATAGTTGATAATCGCATTGAATGGTCAAATTTAGTCTATCTCGCAGTGTCCAGAGTACGACGAATAAATCAACTACGAAGGATTGTTTTCGATGATGATTTTAATGCAAACGATGATAACACTGATATTAGCATCATTAATAAAAAACTCTCTGGTTACAAACAGCAGGACAAAAAAAACAACGAGAATTTGATATTGATGCTGAAGTAATAATCGCATTAAAAGAACAACAGAATAATCACTGCGCCAGTTGCAATTGTATAATGCACTGGCAGTATTCGGATAAAGACCCTCGACAATTCACCGTAGACAAAAAAAAATAACAGTCTTGGTCATGTCAGAAACAATGTGATGTTGACCTGTCTTGAGTGTAATAGACGTAACGGGGCTAGTTAAGACCATGTGGCGGTAATTGAGTATCGTCCGGAATGACTTGTAGTTGTTCGCGTGTAAAACCACGCTGAGGTGCAGTTGAATCCAATCTGTAGATTGGAGGTCTACCAGTTGATCGCGTTATGGTTGAAATTTTATGCGTAGTAACAATCCATATAGGATCAGTAGCTCTTCTTTTACCACCTTCAAGCTCTCCTGGTTCGTATAAATATCTCACAGTAACATCACCGAGAAGTGGCTGAGTGCTAACCCGCTGTGGTTGTTCGGGAATATATTCTTTTTTTATTGCAATATTTGGTTTCATATTAATAGTTCGAGTAATCTCGTTATTTAACGCTGCAACTACACTCGGTAACCTTTGGACCCATTCACGAGATCGTTTTTCTTGGATGAATTCTTTTGCATATTGATATCCAAATAACCGTTCTGCAAGAGTTCGATTAAATCGTTCTACAATTGCCTGATCACGATGTAACGCAGTATGTCCCCGTCGTATTGTAACATTATGAGTTTTCATTGTTGATAGAACAGCACCTTGAAACTCTTTGCCAGGATCAACTTGTAATAGATTTGGCCATCTTAGAGGACCTCGTCTATAAATCCTTTCCAAATGCAGAAGCGACTTCAGAAGCTGACTTTGTTTTCAATGGTTCTGCTTGTTTAAATCGACTCGCAATATCAACTACAGTTAGCGCGTATTTGTAACCATGGTCATGTGGTAAAAACAATAAATCAGCCTGATGAACTTCATTGGGTACGGTAACATCAAAATGAGAATAATTAATTTGTTTAGGCGGTGGTAGATAAATTTGCCATATAGCTTGTTTGGATAACCAATCTTTTGCAGTGGATTTTTTCACTTTTGCAGCGTTAGCGAGTTTACTAATTGCTGCTTTACCCCTCCAGTATCCTTTTGGAGAATAATAAAAAGATTCCATACTATAAAAACACTGGTGTTTTTAATTACCAGCACCTAACACTAATTTGCCTTTCATAGCTGATTTGACCAACCATGAAGCCAATTTTTCTTTGAAGGATTTATCAGGAATAGCATTTAACGCATGAATTAATTTTACATCCGCGAGATGTCTTTGTTGCAAATTATTGCTTTTATATGCAACATCATGAGCATGACATTCCTTATCAATAGCATTTATCGGATACTCACCAGGCCGGGGCTGATTTTGATCATCAAGTCTGATATCTAATCTCGTTCCGGGACCACAGTAGCTATATCCTGGAAGGTGTTTTTCTCCGGGGTATTTTGCCCATGGGGTTCCGGGGAGTTTTCCAAGTTTTGCGGCAATATCACCTCCGAGTTGCTTTTTTTTAAAAATCGAAATTTTTTTGTACCACATGTTACACTCTTACCAGTAAGCGCTATTCTATTGTTTTTAGTTGTAATGGTTGTCTGATCGGTTGTATTAGTACGCTGTTTACATCTAACACAATATAGATCCATAATTTATATATAGCGTTATGAATATAATTGATTATTCAGCGACTAAAAGAAGAGAACCGGTAAAACACCACGCAGCGCTTCCGAATTCTGTCCGTGCCATTATAATCGGACCATCTGGATCAGGCAAAACACAATTGCTGCTTAATTTGATAATGCGATTTATGAAGTGGGATAAATTATATTTAGTTGCCCCATCCGTAGATGATCAACGGTGCTATGAAGTGCTAAAAGATTATAATGAAAATGCATCAGAAATTAAAGGTGAAAGTGTAATCGACTTTATTACTGATATTAATGATGCACCATCAGTAGAAGATCTCGATGGAGACATAAACAATCTTGTAGTGTACAATGATGTAATGTTAGATAATCAAAAGAACCCTGCTGGAATATTTTCCCGAGGTAGGCATAAAAACACTGACGTGATATATGTCACTCAACGATATACTCAAATTCCAAAAGTGATTCGCGATAACTGCAATATTCTTGCTGTATTCAATGGCGTTGATACACATACGCTACGAAATATTTGGCAAACATGGTGTTCCGATATGGACTTAAATGGATTTAAAAATTACTTTAGTCATGCTCAGTCTGTCCCATATGGATTTATAACAATAAATTTACACGACCCTCGGTCACGATATCGTATTGGACTTGATCAAATATTTGGTTAAATAATTTGTATTAATCAGCAGCAGGGAGGGTGAGATGACAACATATTTGCGACGTAGATGGCAGCAATTTCGAGGGTGGTTATGACAATGTATTTGCGACAAAATCGCTAAGGCTCCATTTGTAAAATGGGGTCTTTATTTTTTTTTTTGGTTAAAATATGAGATTTCGTAGGAAGGTTCCATTTGGCATTCTGAGGCTTTAATCGATTTTGTCGCAAAAATTTGTAGGGTTCACCCTCCCTGCTGCTACAATATATGTAGAAACTATACCTAAAAGTTTAGTCCAATTTCCATGCGTCTAGAGTATTATATTTCCTTAAAACGCACACAAGATGCGATAAACATGTTATTTCGTTGTTTAGATAAAATTCCCTACAGTACAAGATTAACCAGGTTATCAGATCTGAGTTGAGTTCAATGTTATTCACTTAACCATTAACATCATTCTTGAAATCGCTAATATATAAATATTTCGACAACTATGATTGACTGAATAATAATAATAATAATAATAATAATGATAATAATAATAATAATAATAATAATAATAATAATAATAATAATAATAATAATAATAATAATAATTTGTTATTCCTTTATTCTTTTTCTTGTTTTTCTTCTTTTTCTTCTTATTCTTCTTCTTCTTCTTATTGTTATTATTCTGCTTAAATTAACATTAGTACTGATCATAAAATTCTCCAATTTAAAAGCCATATTTTTTGTAATATATATATATATATATATATATATATATATATATATATATATATAGAGAGAGAGAGAGAGAGAGAGAGAGAGAGAGAGAGAGAGAGAGAGAGAGAAAGAAAGAGAGAGAGAGTTCAAAGGGAAATATTTATACATATTAGTGGAATAGAAAACAATCTTTTCGATTAATAATTAAAGACGGCTGCAATGAAACCGCAGTAAACATGTGTCAATAAAGCAATACAATAATATATTGTGCACTGGGAATCTGTATCTTCCCTAAATGCAGTTTTCTGATATAAAGCGATCACATGGAGAGCGCATTTGTCTAATGTAGACCTTTCACATGGTAATATTATCCACTTTTTCACATATAACTAATTTCGCATTTAGTCTATATTATCCCTATTTCAAAATGTACCTCGTTATCCACAGTGCAACACATGTATCTTTTCTATCTGAGACTATCTCAATCTGAAACATTTGTTTGGGATTATTGAATGTACCAAGACAACTACACGTACGAAATTTTTAGGCAGATTCCGCCTGGAGTTTAGGTGGATTCAGGGTGGATTCCGCCTAAAAACACCAAATTTTAGACAGACTTTTGGCGGACATGGAATACAGCTAAGGTGACAGACTAAATCCGTCTAATAGTTAAGCATAATATTTCTTATATTCCTCCTAAAGGATAACTGTTAGGCGGAAAAGTTCTGCTTGTCCAATTCATTTTCCTAGTTTAAAGTGAATTTTGGACTTAGGCTGATTTTGGCAGAAATATTAGGCGTAACTTTGAACTTTATTAAAAGAACTACATTAGCATAGAATCTTTAGACTTAGAAAATTTAGTTCAAGGTGGATTTTGGACTTGATCTGATGTTTACTCTAAAAAAAAAGGTTTTTTTTTTTTTTACTTCCTATCAAAATATGTTCTACAACAATTATACCCTAGTGAGAAGGTGACTGAAGTTTTAGCAAAATCAGAGCGAAGATTTTTGGACATTCACTCAAATGTCCTTTTTTCACTAAAATTATTTTATTTTAGATTTTATGAAAATTTCTGAAAATATCAGTGAAATTTTGTTATTGAATATTTATTGACTGCCAAAATTTCCAAAAAATATATTTTTACAGTTGGGTTGTTTTTCAGGAAGAATTTTATTTTAGGTGCTAATTATTTAGCTCTGCAGATACATATGATTGTGGGTAAACTTGTTGAGATAAATATTATGTCAGTTTCACTTGTACAGAATTGTTTACAGTTGGTAACATTGTAAATTTCTGGTTTATCATTCAGCTGTTCCATGTATTTACATTTAGAAGTCAGGTCCAGTTCATAATTGTTCTATCCTTTTTAATTATTTTTCCAGTTAAAAGATGTACATGAATTCTCTTCTTGGCCAAAATGAAAATAAAAATGGAATAAGTAAAACGTTGAAATCTGCTTTTTTTATGTAAATTACCCACTAGTGTGCGATCCAATGCATTTAATAATTATCTTAAAATAAACGGATTAAATTGTGTTCATTCTGGTCTTAATTTCACAGTAGAAGATGAAATCTTTTTCCACGCTGAAGGCATTTGCATGCAGCTCTAGGTAGAGATTATTTCAGGGCAAAATTTCTTTAAGGTGGACCAACATTTTGACATTTTCATTACTGGATAGGATTACGCAGGTATTTCCATTTAATTAGAAGAAACGATTCCACCTGGTCTGCAATTTGAATATTTCAAGCTTTATTCCATCATGAATCTGCCTAAAAGGGGAATCTAGGATAATCAAGCGAAATAAACAAATTCCACATAGTAATAGTAGGCAGAATAAACAGATTTCATTCTAGAGCAATTTGCATATTTTGAGCTATATTCCACCCTGAATCTGCCTTAAAAATGATAAGCGGAATCTAGGCTAAATAAGCAGAATAAACAGATTCTGCCTTGTAGGCGGAATAAACAGACTCCTGCTAATAATAGACAGAGTAATTTGCATATTTCGGGACATATTCCGCCCTGAATTCACCCTGAATCCACCTAAAATTTATAATAAGTGGAATCTAAGGTTTTAGGTGAAATCCGCTTTAACATTCCACCTCGAATCTGGTTAAAGTCAGGGCGGAATTTTTCGTACAGGTACCGTGTGCCTACACATTCTGTCAGAGTTGTCTACAGTCCTTCATCACAAGCAAGGCTACAGAACATGAAAAATAGAGATACATAGAGTGTCCGGTATATAGAAAAAACATCTGGCCATTTCAAACAGAATAAACCAACTAGTGAATGGGCGGCTCTACTTCCAACCGCCACTGTGATAAAATCAATGTTATGCGTGAAATCGAAAATGTATCATGTATGTGATGCTTGTGACTCCTCTGTCACAGCTACAGGGTTCTGTGCATTATGCAAGGAAGCAATATGCGGTGAGTGCATACGTTTTCACAGAAAACGAAAGATTTTATAAGCTCACGCTATTATTACAATTGAGAAATTATTAAACATCCCACAAAATGTGATGAAATTTGTTGAAGGTTTTACAAGTTTTGATCATGACAATGCAGATCTAATATTTTACTGCAATTATCACCAGGCTGTCTGTTGTGGTATTTGTTATTTTGAAAGCCATACAAATTGTTAGGATGTGATAAAGTTGAAGGAGGGACTACCTACTCAGCTACATGAAACCAAACTGACACTAATCCGGTGTTTGATCTGTGGACAAACGCCGCGAGCAAGAAGCCAAGCCAGACGTAGTCGCCAAAAAGTTCTTTGTGCCGAACAGGGTATGGTAAATTACACCTGGGTGCTAATCCTTTAGTAGGACATCAAAAGAGCCATTTTTAATAAAATGATAGGCAACTTATATTGACAGTTCCGCTGATTTACAACTTGGGAAGGGTTAGTCCACCGCATCCAATCAGAATTAAGCTAGTGGGTGAGCATGCCTCTGAGTTTCGTGGATATCAAACTGACTCCATCTCAGACTTATTTAGTAGACCGAGGCAGATTACTAGGTGATTGCACGATTAAAGGCTACTCCGAGATACGCACTCGTAAATTTGGCGTGAATCGCAGGGAAAAGATTGGAACAAAGAAAGCTTCAGAAGGTAGATATTCGTTTGATTTTTGACTCACACATTGCAATGCCGTAACTGTAAGTACTAATATTATGTTTATGCAATTACTAATAGCATTGTTAGAATGAAGAATTACTTTGTAGAGTTTCATTTGTGTACTTATTTGAGATTTGTATTGGAGTTAGGAAATGATTTATGTAAGCAAGATTATGAATGTATGTTTGAATATGTTCAGAGCATAGATAGTTACATATTTATATATTTGTATGATTTGTGATGCAAAATAGATGTGTTGGTTATTACGTATTGATGTGAATCAATTATCGTTGCCTGTATACGAGTAATTGATATCGTGCTTTATGATGTGTTATTATGTTATGATTTTACATTGTGTTTACCATTCATGAATGTATGAGTATTTCGGTGGGAATGGATGCGTGACGTATGAAATTTGATAGCTCTATCTAATGATAAGTTATCTGGGATTAGTGTGAGTTTATGTGCCAAGCAAAATAGTACACCCTCCTTGTGTTTTATATGAAGTTTTCCGGGTGGGATAACTTCAGTTAGAAGGAGAGTCCCGAGAGTCTGAGAGAGAAGACTGAAGTAAGACTGTCGGTACAGTCAGGGTCGACGGATTGGAGTTGACGGTTCGACGAGGAAGTCGACGAAAAGGGAAGTGGAGAGGAAATTCGAAGGAGCAAAGGAGGAGTAGAAGTGGAGAGGAAAGTTGAAGGAGTAAAGGAGGAGTGCAGGAGAAATTTAGAGAGACAGATGAGTAGTACCAAGGACAGGGTGAAATTCTCACACTGATTCAGATGATGAAATAGGCACAAAAGGGTCGAGCAATTGGGAAGCTCGGATGTTGAAGTTTTATTATTAACTAAATTGTTTTATTTAATTCACCCCTTTGTACTTTTGTATTTAATTGTTTAATTTCACCCTTTAGTACTTTTGTATTTAACTGTCGGCATTTCTGACTGGGGGCTCAGAACCATATTCACCTACTTAACTTCTGAACCATAATCGAGCCTGGGTGGGTGTCATACCTAAATAAATATTGGAAACACCCCACCCCATTTTCAGATAATCAAAACCATATACGGGTATAAAAATAATTAGTTAAACCCCGTAACTCTCAAGGGTATAACTAAAACCCTATCGTAACACACACTTAAAAATGTTTGTAGATGTGAAGGAATCCAATGCTAATGATTTTGAGTTCCAAGTCAAATCACAGAAATGAGAAAGAAAAACCATACAGCTCTGGACGAATTAGCAATGAAAATGAAGATGGAGGGAAGGAGAATCCACAAAGAAGTTGCAATTATAACACAAGAAGAGAATCATCAATGCTTGTCTCTGATCCATGCCATAAGAAAATCTCAAATTCTCTGTGAAACAGTTGATAAATATGGAATGGATATACAAAAATTTCTGACTGCAGAAAAAATAAAATCACAACTACCTTTATATTACTCTCCAGTCAGAGAAAAGTATGAGTGAACAGATAACACTGACAGTGCAGGTAAAATTGACTCCACTATTTTGTTGCTCTCATCATCTGATGTTGGAAAACTTGTGACCATAACTAGCTCAACTCTTTCTATACCTGGTTTAAGGAAGCCAACAAAGGAATGCCAGGTTGAAAAAGTCAAAATCATTAATGCTAATATCAGTTTAGGTACACCATATTATACAGGTATTACTATTCTCCCTAGAGACAGGGTGATGCTTGTTGATAATATCAGTAGTCAGTGCATTCTTCTAAAGAATGCACATAAGGTATTTACACAAAACAAACTCACAGGAAATCTTTGCAACATTTGTTTGATTGGTGATGAGGAAGTGGCTGTATCTGTGTATGATCCAAATAAAATAAAGATTCTGTCAGTCAGGGATGATGTCATCAGTCCAGTCAGTACAATAACAACTAAATATAAGTGCAATGGTGTTACATCAGCTGGGGATAGAGAGATAGTTGTGGTTGGTGACTGTGGAAATAACAAGAATTGCTGGAGTCTGATCAGTGATGGATACTACCAACTGGATACTACAACTACATAGCACTGAATAACTCTAAAACACAAATCTATGTTCCTGTGTGTAATACATATTCCCTTCACTGTTCCAATTTGAAAGGCAGAAAGCTGTATACCTACAGTCCCAACAACCTTAAATGCCCTGTAGGAGTAGCTGTGGACAGGGATGACAACATCTATGTTGTTGGACGTCATTCTCCTAACATTCATCACTTATGACCAGAAGGATGCATTGTACAGGTCATAACAACTGAAGTGCCACAGAGTCCATGGAAATTATGTTTGATAACATCCAGGATACTTTTATTATCATAAACTATTATGAAAGTCAACATTTACACATTTACCAACTGGAATAACAATCAAGGCACATAAATCACAACAATCATGCCTCCTGTGATAACTGCTTTGCGTATACAATATCCAGATGTGTGTAGTGGTATAAATAAATTCATCGATATTGTAAAATTATATTTTATTTGTGCAAAAGAATATTTTGGGTAGTTTTAAGTGTGACATTAGAGTATGTCTTTATTGTTTATGCTTTCGAATATTTATACAGGGGAATGTGATTGGCTCATTTGTACTATAAACAGTTAAAATCTGCAATAAAAATTAGGAAACAGAAATTAACCTTTATGTCCCATGTGCTGTCTTCTCATAAGCAGATAAAATCCATAAATGTTTCTTGCATGGTGCAAATAATTTAATCTTAATTTACACTGCATTGTAAGATACACTGTATTGTAAGATACACTGCATTGTAAGATACACTGTATTGTAAGATACACTGTATTGTAAGATATACTGCATTGTAAGATACACTGTATTGTAAGATACACTGCATTGTAAGATACACTGTATTGTAAGATACACTGCATTGTAAGATACACTGTATTGTAAGATACACTGTATTGTAAGATACACTGTATTGTAAGATACACTGCATTGTAAGATACACTGTATTGTAAGATACACTGCATTGTAAGATACACTGCATTGTAAGATACACTGCATTGTAAGATGCACTGTATTGTAAGATACACTGCATTGTAAGATACACTGTATTGTAAGATACACTGCATTGTAAGATACACTGCATTGTAAGGTGATTAATGTCACATACATTAGATGACAATATTTTGGATAGTTCTATGTAAAAGACCAATCCATATGATGATGTTGTATTTGTTACTGTTGATAACGAAATAGAACGATGATGAGTATAACAATTAGATGATAAAAACTTAATAAAATTTGATTAAATAATATTCAACAAAAAGATGAAATTATTGATGTTTTTGTTAAAGGATAATAACACCATTTTTCTGCACACAATAGGTGATTTATGGCAGCCATTATATAGAAGGTGGAATAACAACATAAGAGAACCCAGGGAAAACCAACAACCTAAGGAAATCTTTCTCACATTGCCAAATTACTAAGCCAAACCAGAACAAATATGGACAAAAGTGAAATGTCAAAGATCTATAAGGACATGTTCAATAGGCTCCACTGATATGGGCACAGCATTGTGCCTTAGGCCACTGATATGGTCACAGCACTGTGCACTAGACCACTGATATAGGCACAGCACTGTGCCTTAGGCCACTGATATAGGCACAGCACTGTGCCTTAGGCCACTGATATGGACACAGCACTATGCCCTAGACCACTGATATGGGCACAGCACTGTGCCTTAGGCCACTGATATGGGCACAGCATTGCACCTTATGCCACTGATTTGGGCACAACACTGCCTTAGGTCACTGATATGGACATGGACTGTGTATCTATGTGTTGTTATAAACAAACACCCTGTATATATAACTATTTTTATACTGGAGTACTTTGTATCTACAAGTCTCTGTACAGGAGTAGTGCACAAGTCTTACTAGAGGAGCATGGTGTATTTATATATCTTTATGCAAGGGTAATGTATATCTGTACACCTTTATGCAGAAGCACTGTGTAACAATACATCTTTATAATAGCTGGTTACCACAAAAATGTTTCTTAACGATATGTACCACATCTATACTAGGGACCACGAATTCAATGTTTTGTGTCTTGGGACTGACAGTTCTTGCTTAATAACTTTATCAATAGCTGGAAAAACTATCTTGCTCAAATTTAAATAAAAAATTTAAAGATACTGAGATAAAATAAAATATTTCAGCTAAAGTTAAAATCATCATCCACCACCAAAAATGAAATGGTCAGTAGATAGAGAAGATGAATTTCCAATGTGTATGTTGATTGTTTCCTATGTTGTAAGCTAAGAACTGTAACTAAAGTAGGATCATTAAGCTTACACCATAGCTGATGATGTGAAAGACTTCATGCTGACACTACAGATACTATTGATACAATGGGAAGCCAATACTATCGCTATAATAGGCAGGGAAACTTTGGGATGCCAGCACTTAGAGCAAGCAAGCAGAACACACTCAGTCAACAAACAAAAAATTATTTAGTGGACTTGATAAATTATGTAAAGTTTGGACAGAAAACAACAGCACATCTGAAAATTTGAGGATGATTAACAGTCTTACAAAGGAACACATGTGCATGAACTTACAATGCTGCCAACCCTAGAGTACAACAGGAATACAGATTTTCTGGAACAAATTCTGATATTCAAAACTTTTAAACTTTAATGTAGCTATTTACAACATCTAGAACCATCAGTAAATTAAGACAATAATTTCCATAATTATTTGATTTCAAAGATGCACTCTTTGAACTCTTGTACCACCTGAATGGGTATTTCCCTGTTCAATTTGGTGCCCATTCAGAAGGTGCAAGAGTGCAACACACTCAAGACACAGACTGTTCATGATTACCTTTCCACACCTTGCGTTTTCAATCATTATGAATTCCAATGTACCATCTTTTATAGGTAATCTGAATTCTGTATGCCTTTTTTCATAGCTGCTCTTAGTTTAGTACATGAATAATTGATTGACACTTTATTTCTGGCAAATGTGTGTTAAATAAATCATCATCAGCACATCCATTTTCTAAATTTGGATTCCCCCAAATGTCTCTAACAACATTCTACTTGGCTAATGTCAAACGTGTGTTTAAAAGATCATAGATATAATTATATTTTGTAATATTCATCATCAATTTATGACAGATACAATTTGTTTTGTTTAGAAAGCTGCAAAATGATCACTGAGCAATGTCCATATATTTCTTACTGATGGAAACTTCCAATTCTGTGGACTGACTTTAGTGAATGTATGAAAAGAAAACTAGTTATTGGCTATAGCAATTTTCTTTATTTATGTGAGGACTTCCAAGATGAAATAGTGCCTCCAACATTTTTGTACATTATAATGTATTCAGTTTCAATGAGTTACTGAGAAAGCATGTGTTCTCAATGCTGACAAGAAAATCTAATAGCAAGAACTGTATATTGAATTCTCTGGAACTATGACATTCATTTGAAAATAAATATAAACAGTTATGCAATTATTTTTTTTATTTTCATATTATTATTGTATGATGTGCTGAGTAAAATAGTACATTAACATTGATTTTATTCATGAAAATAAGCTAATTATGCTTAATTTTGCTCTAGCATACATAATTTGCCATGAGGCATGTTTGGGTGAGTAGTGACCTTCATTATGGGGAAATTAGAATATAGGAATAAAGTCAACTTAAATTGAAAACAGTTGCATTAAGTAAAATAAATGCATAGTGAAAATGTTTCATTTCATTTATTTGCAATGAAATCAAAAAATAAATGATAACAAAGCAAATTTGCTTTCTTCCATATCAAAGAATTAGTTAATATTTTACCCTTTGACCTTTGACCTTTATGAACCTCACCTGTTATTTCCCTTTTTTAACTGTAAAATTTATTGCTGACATCTCAGGAAAAAATATGGCTAGTTTCATGTTCCTGCCTATCAGCATAACACTGGTTGCTATGTTGACAAAATGCAATGCGCATTTTTAAAATAGTTCACTTTGTATCATAAGGAGGGGAGGTTGTACCTGTTTGAGATTCTGACTCTAAAAAATGCTGTTCTGAGGTGGGAAATACAGGACAATTATTACAAAGGACTGTTTTGATGCTTGCGACTTAAATATTTCAGCCATACAGTCTATGTTATTTGTTGTTAAAATCTGGGTCTATTTTATTTGTTGTCAAAATCTGGGTCTGTTATTTGTTGTCTTGATTTGGGTCAATGTTATTTGTTGTCTGGATCCGCATCCAAGTTATTTGTTGACTATATCTGGTTCTATGTTATTTGTTGTCTAGATTTGGGTCTATGTTATTTGTTGTCTAGATCTGGGTCTATATTATTTATTGTCTGCATTTGGCTCTATGTTATTTATTGTCTAGATCTGCTAATTTGCTACACTTATGAGTTGAAGCTATGTATGCATATGTGATGTGATTATGATTTTTAACATAGCTTTAACAATTTTTCAGTCATATTGCTATGTCTGCAGTGTGGCAGTTTATAGTGATGTCTAGCACTGGGTCATCATGCCACAGACATTTAGCATGATGTCCCACCCAGTCACATTATCCTGACACCAGGCCAACCAGTCCTAACACTAACCTCTTAATGCTGAGCACCAAGCGAGGAAGCTGTTAAAACCATTTTTGTAAGTCTTTGATATAACTCCATCGGGGATTGAACCCACAACCTTTCAAGCAATTCTGGGTCTACATATGGTTTACTGATTTTAGTCTGGGTCTACATTTACTTATTTCATTCTGGGTCTACATTTACTAACTTCAATCTGGGTCTACATTTACAGACTTCAATCTGGGTCTACATTTACTGACTTCAATCTGGGTCTACATTTACTGATTTTATTCTAGGTCTACATTTACTGATTTTATTCTGGGTCTACATTTACTGACTTCAATCTGGGTCTACATTTACTGACTTCAATCTGGGTCTACATTTACTGATTTTATTCTGGGTCTACATTTACTGACTTCAATCTGGGTCTACATTTACTGATTTCAATCTGGGAGATTATAACAGGCCTTTCTTTCGCATGAATGTGTCTCTGGACCAGGTAGACTTAGTGTGCTTTAGATAGATTTGGAGAACACATATGAATCATTGTCCTGTAAACTTGACACTTGTGAAGAACAGATTCATATGTGGGGCCATAAAAACTTTTCTGCCTGGCAGTAGACGTAAGCTTGTTCTTACTGATGCAACATGGTTGGTCATTAAAATGACTAAACTGTAAGAATAAAATTGTACGTAATTTGGATCAACATACAAAAGTCACATACTCTTTGTCCCAAAATCAAGGCTATATATCTTCTGTGATAGTAGCTTCAGCATGACATTGGACAAAGGATGAGTCTTGTCAAGACTCATGATGGATTCCCCTATGGAATCAAGTCCAGGGAGATCAAAAAGCTGGTCAGCAAGTCTATGAGATCTTTATTCTGACCAATGACTAGCCACCCATGATGTCTGAATGTATCAGATTTCATGGAGTGATATGCCCTAATTTTAATTGGTGCTAACTTCCTGCTTTTATCGAGAAAAAGAAAGATATTAGCCTGGAGAAAAGAAGCTTACACTGTTGCAAAATCATCTGCATGACAACCATCACAAAAACGTTCCATTTCCTCTAATATAGTATTAAAGGAGGGTGGTGTCTAGCTGATGAGGTCCTCTTTACAACTGAAGACCTGAAGTTATTTTCTGCTGGACAAGAGATAGGCGGTAAGAAGTTTCTCAGAACATGGATGAACTACAGCTGTTTTAGTCATATGGACAAATAGACAAATCTTGCCATTTTCATTTTGAACTTTGGGGCTTTATGAACAGATTGAGTTTGCTTAACTTAATAACTGAATACAATCTTCTGCTGCCTTTCTTGACCAGGAAGAGCTTGATTAGAATCCTGAGGATGCCAGTTTTTGAATGCTCTCTATTGTCCATTTTATGTAGTAATGCTTTTATCTCCTTCTGCATTATGTCAGTTTTCATTAGGCTGATCAGTGTCTGCATCGTGAAGGTGACTGCCAAGAAGGAAGGAGGCTGGCTGAACGAGCTGAACTGGCCTTTGAAGGAGACTGGCTGAATGAGATGCAGTACCTATTGAAGGTGACTGGCTGAATGAGATGCAGTGCCACTTAAGGGACACTGGCTGAAAGAGATGCAAAGAGATGCAGTGCCTATTGAAGGTGACTGGCTGAATGAGATACAGTGCAACTTTAAGGAGACTGGCTGAATGAAATGCAGAGCCCCTTGAAAGAAGGAGACTGGCTGAATGATATGTAGTGCCACTTGAAGGAAGGGGACTGGCTGAATGAGATGCAGTGTTCCGTGAAGGAAGGGGACTGGCTGAATGAGATGCAGTGTTCCTTAAAGGAAGGGGACAGACTGAATAAGATGCAGTGCTTCTTGAATGGGACAGGCTGAACGAGATGCAGTGCCCCATGAAGGGGACAGGCTGAATGAGATGAACTGGCCCTTGAAACCTATTTTATCAACCACTCATTGTGAGGGAACAAACTGGTTCATAAACTGTTGGAAAGAAGGAGCCAGACACACACCAGATGTTAGCCAGAGTGTATTAAAGGAGTTAAGTCATTTTTTGTCATTAGAATGCCCAGTGCAGAAGACAAGTTGTGACCAACCACATTCCAAGTGTGAAATTTCCTGGACACCTCTGCCAGTATGTACAACGCCTGGGCAGCCAAATCCAAGAAAGAGGTAATAGAAACCAAATTTATTGAAAGTTTTGATTTGGTATTGAAATTTCTGTCCACCATGTAATACAGATGGGAAAAATATATTGAAGGCAGAGAAATCTTTGTCATGGATATTCATATAATAGGTGCTGTGCGACCTGTACAAATATGAAGAAAGTTGGCTGGAAGTTGACTTGCCAAATACAAGGCCTGATCATATCTGTATCACTCAGTTTTGTATGTTTTGGTGACCGTTCATTCCAGCAATGTTCAACAATTGAGAAAACTCTGAAGAGTGGATTCACATTATCATCCAATGAAGCTAATGACTCTCTATTATGAACTTGTAAACAGCAGGTCATTAGGTAGAGGATATAATTTGAAAATGTCCTGTATGGCTGTTTTAATTTGGAATTCATGATGGAGGCTAACTCAGAAGGGTGAGCTGACTTGACAATTCTTGGTCTCAAGAGAGTATATCCCATGGTATGTCATAAAATGAAGCAAGAATGCAGCTGTATTATCAGCATGCATTGCCAAGAATTTTCGGCATGGAAAGGCTATGAAGTTAATCTTGGGATATCATGGGTCAGCTGGAATGGCTCAGATTGACAGCTGGATGGCTGATTTGGCTGATTAGACTAATGAATTTGTGTGCACTGAATGAACATTACAGGTATGGCTGACAGGTTGTATAGTCAGAAGGTCTGTTGGATGGCCAGCTGACAGCTCTGTTGACAGCCATGACAGCAAAGAATAGATGTCAGGTAGCTGGAAGGGTGTGTAAATACCCAGATACAGTTAAACTTAAAACATCCTATGTCTGGTTTATGCAGTGCCATATTGTGAGGCAAGGGGAGGTAATCTGTGTTACTTTTCTATATCAATAAAACATAGAATCAGTCAAGTCTATGGAAGAGCTAGACTTCAGAGGCATAATTAATTTCTGATGCTAATTTGACAAGATAATATTTATATAAAAACAAATTTAATTAATAACAGAACACATTACTGGATTCTTTGAAAGTACATGAAATAGACTTGTACACCTTCATCTCGAATCACATTCATGCCATTCTGAAAACTCATATCGCAGAACTGCAATCCATGACTCAGTATCAAAGGCTGAATTCTAGACTGATTTGCTGTCCTCATCCATAAACCAGTCTGTAAATTTTTCTACATCATGTCCCAGCTCAATGGACTGTCCTGAGCTGTAATTAAAATGAGAATGTATTAGAGCTGTTATTAAAATGGGAATGTATTAGTGCTGTGATTAAAATGAGAATGTATTAGAGATGTGATTAAAATGAGAATGTATTAGAGCTGTGATTAAAATGAGAATGTATTAGAGCTGTGATTAAAATGAGAATGTATTAGAGATGTGATTAAAATGAGAATGTATTAGAGATGTGATTAAAATGAGAATGTATTAGAACTGTGATTAAAATGAGAATGTATTAGAGATGTGATTAAAATGAGAATGTATTAGAGATGTGATTAAAATGGGAATGTATTAGAGATCTGATTAAAATGAGAATGTATTAGAGCTGTGATTAAAACGAGAATGTATTAGAGATGTGATTAAAATGAGAATGTATTAGAGATGTGATTAAAATGAGAATGTATTAGAGATGTGATTAAAATGAGAATGTATTAGAGATGTGATTAAAATGGGAATGTATTAGTGCTGTGATTAAAATGAGAATGTATTAGAGATGTGATTAAAATGAGAATGTATTAGAGATGTGATTAAAATGAGAATGTATTAGAGATGTGATTAAAATGAGAATGTATTAGAGATCTGATTAAAATGAGAATGTATTAGAGCTGTGATTAAAATGAGAATGTATTAGAGATGTGATTAAAATGAGAATGTATTAGAGATGTGATTAAAATGAGAATGTATTAGAGATGTGATTAAAATGAGAATGTATTAGAGATGTAATTAAAATGAGACTGTATTAGAGCTGTGATTCAAATGAGAATGTATTAGAGCTGTGATTAAAATGAGAATGTATAAGAGATATGATTAAAATTAGAATGTATTAGAGCTGTGATTAAAATGAGAATGTATTAGAGATGTGATTAAAATGAGAATGTATTAGAGCTGTGATTAAAATGAGAATGTATTAGAGCTGTGATTAAAATGAGAATGTATTAGAGCTGTGATTAAAATGAGACCGTGTTAGAGCTGTGATTAAAATGAGAATATATTAGACATGTGATTAAAATGAGAAAGTATTAGAGATGTGATTAAAATGAGAATGTATTAGAAATGTGATTAAAATGAGAACATATAAGAGATCTGATTAAAATGAGAATGTATTAGAGCTGTGATTAAAATGAGAATGTATTAGAGATTTGATTAAAATGAGAATGTATTAGAGATGCGATTAAAATGAGAATGTATTAGAGCTGCGATTAAAATGAGAATGTATTAGAGATGTGATTAAAATGAGACTGTATTAGAGCTGTGATTAAAATGAGAATGTATTAGAGATGTGATTAAAATGAGAATGTATTTGAGCTATGATTAAAATGAGAACGTATTAGAGCTGTGATTAAAATGAGAATATATTAGACCTGTGAATAAAATGAGAATGTATTAGAGCTGTGATTAAAATGAGAATGTATTAGAGCTGTGATTAAAATGAGAATGTATTAGAGCTGTGATTAAAATGAGAATGTATTAGAGATGTGATTAAAATGAGAATGTATTAGAGATGTGATTAAAATGAGAATGTATTAGAGATGTGATTAAAATGAGAATGTATTAGAGATCTGATTAAAATGAGAATGTATTAGAGCTGTGATTAAAATGAGAATGTATTAGAGATGTGATTAAAATGAGAATGTATTAGAGATGTGATTAAAATGAGAATGTATTTGAGCTATGATTAAAATGAGAACGTATTAGAGCTGTGATTAAAATGAGAATATATTAGACCTGTGAATAAAATGAGAAAGTATTAGAGCTGTGATTATAATGAGAATGTATTAGACATCTGATTAAAATGAGAATGTATTAAAGCTGTGATTAAAATGAGAATGTATTAGAGATGTGATTAAAATGAGAATGTATTTGAAATGTGATTAAAATGAGAACATATTAGAGATCTGATTAAAATGAGAATGTATTAGAGCTGTGATTAAAATGAGAATGTATTAGAGATGTGATTAAAATGAGAATGTATTAGAGATGTTATTAAAATGAGAATGTAATAGAGCTGTGATTAAAATGAGAATATATTAGAGATGCGATTAAAATGAGAATGTATTAGAGCTGCGATTAAAATGAGAATGTATTAGAGATGTGATTAAAATGAGAATGTATTTGAGCTATGATTAAAATAAGAACGTATTAGAGCTGTGATTAAAATGAGAATATATTAGACCTGTGATTAAAATGAGAATGTATTAGAGCTGTGATTAAAATGAGAACGTATTAAAGCTGAGATTAAAATGAGAATGTATTAGAGATGTGATTAAAATGAGAATGTATTAGAGCTGTGATTAAAATGAGAATGTATTAGACATGTGATTAAAATGAGAATGTATTAGAGATATGATTAAAATGAGAATGTATTAGAGATGTGATTAAAATGAGAATGTATTAGAGCTGTGATTAAAATGAGAATGTATTAGAGCTATGATTAAAATGAGAATGTATTAGACATGTGATTAAAATGAGAATGTATTAGAGATGTGATTAAAATGAGAATGTATTAGAGCTGTGATTAAAATGAGAATGTATTAGAGCTGTGATTAAAATGAGAATGTATTAGAGATGTGATTAAAATGAGAATGTATTAGAGATGTGATTAAAATGAGAATGTATTAGAGCTGTGATTAAAATGAGACTGTGTTAGAGCTGTGATTAAAATGAGAGATTTATTAGAGATGTGATTAAAATGAGAATGTATTAGAGATGTGATTAAAATGAGAAAGTATTAGAAATGTGATTAAAAAGAGACTGTATTAGAGCTGTTATTCAAATGAGAATGTATTAGAGTTGTGATTAAAATGAGAATGTATTAGAGATGTGATTAAAATGAGAATGTATTAGAGATGTTATTAAAATGAGAATGTATTAGAGCTGTAATTAAAATGGGAATATATTAGAGATGCGATTAAATTGAGAATGTATTAGAGCTGCGATTAAAATGAGAATGTATTAGAGATGTGATTAAAATGAGACTGTATTAGAGCTGTGATTAAAATGAGAATGTATTAGAGATGTGATTAAAATGAGAATGTATTTGAGCTATGATTAAAATGAGAACGTATTAGAGCTGTGATTAAAATGAGAATATATTAGACCTGTGAATAAAATGAGAATGTATTAGAGCTGTGATTAAAATGAGAATGTATTAGAGCTGTGATCAAAATGAGAATGTATTAAAGCTGTGACTAAAATGAGAATGTATTAGAGCTGTGATTAAAATGAGAATGTATTAGAGATGTGATTAAAATGAGAATGTATTAGAGATGTGATTAAAATGAGAATGTATTAGAGATGTGATTAAAATGAGAATATATTAGAGATGGGATTAAAATGAGAATGTATTAGAGATGTGATTAAAATGAGAATGTATTAGACATCTGATTAAAATGAGAATGTATTAGAGCTGTGATTAAAATGAGAATGTATTAGAGATGGGATTAAAATGAGAAAGAATTAGAGATGTGATTAAAATGAGAATGTATTAGAGATGTGATTAAAAAGAGAATGTATTAAAGATGTGATTAAAATGAGAATGTATTAGAGATGTGATTAAAATGAGAATGTATTAGAGATGTGATTAAAATGAGAATGTATTAGAGATGAGATTAAAATGAGAATGTATTAGAGACGTAATTAAAATGAGAATGTATTAGAGCTGTTATTCAAATGAGAATGTATTAGAGCTGTGATTAAAATGAGAATGTATTAGAGATGTGATTAAAATGAGAATGTATTAGAGCTGTGATTAAAATGAGAATGTATTAGAGATGTGATTAAAATGAGAATGTATTAGAGCTGTGATTAAAATGAGAATGTATTAGAGCTGTGATTAAAATGAGAATGTATTAGAGCTGTGATTGAAATGAGACCGTGTTAGAGCTGTGATTAAAATGAGAATATATTAGAGATGTGATTAAAATGAGAATGTATTAGAGATGTGATTAAAATGAGAATGTATTAGAGATCTGATTAAAATGAGAATGTATTAGAGCTGTGATTAAAATGAGAATGTATTAGAGATATGATTAAAATGAGAATGTAATAGAGATGTGATTAAAATGAGAATGTATTAGAGATGTGATTAAAATGAGAATGTATTAGAGATGTGATTAAAATGAGAATTATTAGAGATGTGATAAAAATGAGAATGTATTAGAGATGTAATTAAAATGAGACTGTATTAGATCTGTGATTCGAATGAGAATGTATTAGAGCTGTGATTAAAATGAGAATGTATTAGAGCTGTGATTAAAATGAGAATGTATTAAAGATGTTATTAAAATGAGAATGTAATAGAGCTGTGATAAAAATGAGAATGTATTAGAGATGCGATTAAAATGAGAATGTATTAGAGCTTCGATTAAAATGAGAATGTATTAGAGATGTGATTAAAATGAAACTGTATTAGAGCTGTGATTAAAATGAGAATGTATTAGAGATGTGATTAAAATGAAAATGTATTAGAGCTGTGATTAAAATGAGAATGTTTTAGAGATGTGATTAAAATGAGAATGTATTAGAGCTGTGATTAAAATGGGAATTTATTAGAGCTGTGATTAAAATGAGAATGTATTAGAGATGTGCTTAAAATGAGAATGTATTAGAGCTGTTATTAAAATGAGATTGTATTAGAGATGTGATTAAAATGAGAATGTATTATAGCCGTGATTAAAATGAGAATGTATTAGAGATGTGAATAAAATGAGAATGTATTAGAGCTGTGATTAAAATGAGAATGTATTAGAGATGTGATTAAAATGAGAATGTATTAGAGATGTGATTAAAATGAGAATGTATTAGAGATGTGATTAAAATGAGAATGTATTAGAGCTGTGATTAAAATGGGAAGGTATTAGAGCTGTGATTAAAATGAGAATGTATTAGAGCTGTGATTAAAATGAGAATGTATTAGAGCTGTGATTAAAATGAGAATGTATTAGAGCTGTGATTAAAATGAGAATGTATTAGACCTGTGATTAAAATGAGAATGTATTAGAGCTGTGAATAAAATGAGAATGTATTAGAGATGTGATTAAAATGAGAATGTATTAGAGATGTGATTAAAATGAGAATGTATTAGAGCTGTGATTAAAATGAGAATGTATTAGAGATGTGATTAAAATGAGAATGTATTAGAGCTGTGATTAAAATGAGAATGTATTAGAGCTGTGATTAAAATGAGAATGTATTAGAGCTGTGATTAAAATTAGAACGTATTAGAGATGTGATTAAAATGAGAATGTATTAGAGATGTGATTAAAATGAGAATCTGTTAGAGCTGTGATTAAAATGAGAATGTATTAAAGCTGTGATTAAAATGAGACCCTGTTGGAGCTGTGATTAAAATGAGAATATATTAGAGATGTGATTAAAATGAGAATGTATTAGAGCTGTGATTAAAATGAGAATGTATTAGAGCTGTGATTAAAATGGGAATGTATTAGAGCTGTGATTAAAATGAGAATGTATTAGAGCTGTGATTAAAAAGGGACAATGAAAGTAAAATAAAAACAGTTAGAGATGTGATTAAAATGAGAATATATTAGAGATGGGATTAAAATGAGAATGTATTAGAGATGTGATTAAAATGAGAATGTATTAGACATCTGATTAAAATGAGAATGTATTAGAGCTGTGATTAAAATGAGAATGTATTAGAGATGTGATTAAAATGAGACCGTGTTAGAGCTGTGATTAAAATGAGAATATATTAGAGATGTGATTAAAATGAGAATGTATTAGAGCTGTGATTAAAATGAGACCGTGTTAGAGCTGTAATTAAAATGAGAATATATTAGAGATGTGATTAAAATGAGAATGTATTAGAGCTGTGATTAAAATGAGAATGTATTAGAGCTGTGATTAAAATGAGAATGTATTAGAGCTGTGATTAAAAAGGGACAATGAAAGTAAAATAAAAACAGTTTGGTAACAATATTGGAAAATTAGGAATAATATGCCCAACAGTAATGGGAATATGTGAGAAAAAGAAGAGTTTTGTAACCATTAGGGAGGAAAATATATGGATAAAATGGATACCACTACATATTCTTTGTGGAGATTCATAAGGCCCTTAGCTACCAGTAAGACAAAGTTGTTGCTGGTGAGGATTAAGACAGTAAGTAACAAGCACACAGTGAGTCACATCCTTCATAAGGGACAAAAAACATCATCTCCAGTCTCTTGGGTCTATGATGGTTAAGACTATGTTGACCATGAGGGAGGTGAAACACCCTTTGTTGGAACTTTTCCAAGTAATAATGAACACCTGACGAGGGAATTGGATTGAAGTCCCCGTTCTTACTGATCATGCCTAATTCAAATAAAATGTAGGGCCATCCATCTCTGAAAAGTGAAATATCCTTCCCATTTATTGTACCATGGATGACCGAATGGTGCTTATAGCACTGGTAAAATTCTGTGTTACAAACAACCATCTCTAGCTTGTGTAGAATGAAAAAGGATCAGAAATTTACCTGCAGCAAATGGTACTAAACAACCTAGAGTATATTATGTCCAGGTTAACAATATAACAATATTGTGCAGATAAAATCATTTTTGAATATGTTCACCATGAGTACAAATAATATTAATTTGATAGCATATTTTACAAAGATACTTTTACATGAATTTTATTTTGCATTTTTTCTTAGTCTTTTTGTGGGTTTTTTTTGTTTGTTCTTGATATGCTATTGATAATGTAATATTGGATTTTGAACTTGGCCTTGTACAAAATCAAGTTCATTTGTACCTGACCTGAATCATTGATTTTGTAGTAAACATGCTTATCACAATACATGTATGAGTCTAACACTTTGGGAATTCCTATGATCATCCAGGTCTATCTGTTGTGTACAACATTTTAAATCAAATGTTTAGTAATTGTTTAGTAGTAATAACTTAATAAGATTTTGTAAACATTATTAACCTTTGAGAAGGAAAATATCCATTTTGTAATATTATATTTTATTTGTTGCATTGTTTGTTTTTGAACATGCCAATTGAGATCAGAGGTTAAGTAGATGACTATAAAATTATCCTCACTCTTGAAAATTTTCATTCAATCTGTAAAATGTTAGCAGAATAAGTTGCATTATTTTTGTCTCCAGAAAGTCATTGGCCTTTAATTTATTCAAATTATTTAATTCATGTGTTTCTTCTCTATAAGCACAAAGTTCTCTTCATAAAATAGCATTCTTGGAAATAGAGACTTGAATGTATACAGGCATTTAAGATAAGGGCAGTTTTTGGATTAGTATTAGTGTGTTCATCGAATGATTGTTGACACATTACCACCACACAAGCCAACATATTCAGCTTAGATATCTGCTTAAGTTTAGTTTGACCTTTAGTCATAAGGACTTGTGTCTGTACTTCTAGGATTATTTGGGATTTAATTTGCAATGACATCACTTCCTTTTATTTTACATTTTCACTTTGTACCCTAGGGAAATAAATTAATTTTTTAATTTTTTAATTGTACAAAGCTTGTTGCTTCTAACTCTCTTTTATTACTTATTTTAAGATCATACATTTTTCAGCACATGATAGGCTATACATGGAGTGAAGTATTAGTGGTGGAGGATGAAACCAGGAAATCCGCGTAAAGAACCACTGACCGACGAGAATCTATTTTCAAGCTTTCTCACATATCCACATTCACATTTAAGATCATTTATTTGTAATCATTTTTAAAGACAATGTTGTGCATACAATTGCACGCTGCAGACATCAGTAGAAGCTTGGGTGGTAAATAACCACACCTCATTAAGAGAAATTAACTCATTGCTTCACTTTGACTATCAAATACAAAGGTTATTTACAATGCAATTAACCTTTGATGTAGTATTAATGATACCAAGTTACATGTCAGACATGGGAGGTCATGGGTTCGAATCCCAGTCATGTCATACCAAAGACTTATAAAATGGTGCAAGCAGCTGCCTTGATAGGCACTCAGCATTAAGAGGTTAGACTTATTACTGGTCTGCATGGTGTTAGGATAATGAGACTGGGTAGGACATTGTGCTGCATGTCTGTGGCATGATTCCTCAGTGTAAGGTATCACTATAAACTGCCATAATGCTATCTGGTAGTGATGCAACTGAAAAATTGTTGCAGCTCTATTAAAAATCTGAATCACACACTAAGTTTTATGGGTTGCTGACATTGTTAAGTACATTCTTATGTACATATATAGTGTTAATGATTTCAGATTATAGGGATTGCTGATAAACTTGAATATGTTCTAATGTGAACCTATAGGTTTAATGATACCAAGTTGTGAATATAATCCTTGCTTGAATATAATCCTTAGGTGTTGATAATACCAGGTTATAGGGCTTGCTGATGGGCTTTCGTACATTCTAATGTACATATAGTTTTAATGATATCAAGTTCTAGGGGATGCTGATTAAATTATAATATTACATTATTTTCTATATCATATATAGTTTATTTAATTCAATTTTTAACATGCATTAATGTAATGCAATTAGATTCTTATTATAAATACATGTGATTCTTATTTGTTAAAATCTAGGTGTCATTGATCCATATCAATCTGTTCACTTTAACAATTGTCATGTGTTCATGTCTTTTTCAAACCTAAAAGATACATCCACTGAGATAATAATTTTATTCCTAGTTATTATGTCATATTAAAGTTAATATTTCTGGTATTTTTTCATGGTCCGATATGATCATTCTCATGTGACTTGCCATTCATTTTACATACTAATTACTGACCTGGAACTCTCATGTGACCTGCCATTCATTTTACTTTTCAATCACTCTACCAGTCTGGCTGGTACTGGAACTCTCATGTGACCTGCCATTCATTTTAGTTCATAATTACTAGCAATCTATCCAGTACTAGAACACTTGTGTAACCTGCCATTCATTTTACTTTTCAATCACTCTACCAGTCTGGCTGGTACTAGAACTCTCATGTGACCTGCCATTCATTTTAGTTCATAATTGCTCTACCAGTCTATAATACTCATGATCTTCATTCATTTTATCTCATCAAACCCCATTCTACTTACTTTCAAACCAGTTACATACCACAAGATTCTGAATACAGGACTATAACTGTGGAAATGTTTGTGCAACTATGCAGTGAAAACATGAAGAAAAAATACAAAACTACAATTAATACATAAACAATAATTTATAGAAGAAAAGTAGACTGTGAACTCTGCTCACAAGCTACATGAAAAAAAGGCAGTTGTGCAGAAAGAAATTACAGAGTTAGAGAAGTATTTCAAGACAAATCGAATAAAAACAGAGGAAGGATCCTTTCTTGAATGTGCCATCAAGGAAGGTACACTAGAAATATACATGTTTGGATTACCAATGGAAAGAAGATCAAACAAAATGTAAAGATCACAATATTACTGTTTATCCATCCTGTGTTGTTCAAAATAGGTTGATTGAGTCTGTGTATTTGGCTAAAATAAATTGGCAATTAGCAGGCTTTCAAAATTTTATAGTAATAAATTTCATGGCTTTTCCAAAAAGGTTTTTTCCAATTACATCATAATTAATTTTCAGTTGTTAATATTTTGTTATATTTGAAAACTTAAAACTTCAAAAGAAGCACAGTTACTTGATAAACAGAGTAACATAAACAGAGTCAGTGCGATTGATACAGCTGATCACATTCATCGAGCAGTTTGTCAAAATTTGGTGACAAGTTGCTCGGACTGATCTTCATAACTGAATGAAGA
Organism: Potamilus streckersoni; assembly: GCA_016746295.1. Classification (NCBI taxonomy): domain Eukaryota; kingdom Metazoa; phylum Mollusca; class Bivalvia; order Unionida; family Unionidae; genus Potamilus; species Potamilus streckersoni. The sequence goes on from JAEAOA010000490.1 coordinate 169,335, forward strand.
TTTGAATCTGTTAGAAGCATGTGTTCTTTGACATGTTGACATTCATTGGAGAGAAAGTTTGCTCACCAACATAGGTTGATGCAAACAACTCAAACATTTCAAAACTTTCCTGTGTGTAGAGAAGCATAAAACTCAATCATGGGTTGGTTTCGAAAGTTCTTTTTAAGAAATTGTCAGCCTGCAAATCAATCAGTTCCATCTGCAGTTCTTCAACTTTTCTTAAAACCATGATCTGACAATTATTCCTGCTTGTGAAACAGTCTGCATCTTTTAAAGAGAATATGAGCAAAGTTTTGCTGATTCAGGTGCTTGGCAAAACGTTTAAGCCTCATTTGAAATAATTTCACTTTCATGTACAATTTTTTAGCAAACACAACTTTCCCTTAAGGTTTAGTGTTCTGCTCATTCAATTTTTTGCATTATGTTCACAGCAAATGCAAAATCACAAATCCATTCTTCACTCTGCATTTGTTTTGAAAAGTCACACAAGAGATATCTTTCATAGAGAAAAAAAAAAACAAGAAAATCTCTGCTTTGAGGTCCCACACCCTCTTGAGTACTTTTCCTATGCTTAATGAGCAGACATTTTGTATGGTACAGTGCATCAGTGAAACTAGCTTCCTATCTTCCAACAGGCTTCGGAACTACTTGTGTTTCAGTCCCCTTGCTCTTATTGCATTCACTGCACTCATGACTGGATCCACAACATTTTTAAGATTAAAGACGACTTAGAGACTTTCATGACGTATGATGCAGTGGGAAATCATCTTTAATTTTATCATTCATTAACTTCACAAGGCCAGAATGTTTACCTGTGAGTGAAGGATCCCCATCAGTTTTAATACTTGCCATTTAATCCAGATCTGATTAAACTGTTAATGACATTATTGTAAAAAAAAATTCCCAAAACAAGAGTCTTTGAGAGATTCCATAGATAACAATTCCTCTGTAATGTCAAAGTTTGCGTCAATTCCTCTGATAAATAAAAGCAACTGTGCAGTATTCGATATATCAGTATTCTCATCCAAAGCAAAATAAAACCACTAAAAACTATCACTGACATTTAGTAGTTGTTCTTTAAGATTCACTGCAATTGTGTCTATGCAATAAACAATAATTGTACATGTTAATGATATGGCTTTTACTTTTGACTTGGTTTCAAGACACACAACACTGATTTCATCAACCATCTTTAATAAATTCTGCTTCAAAAACAGTTTGTTTTGCTTTGCGATTTTATTGGCCAAACACAAAATTTGCCTTTGTTGCATTCTCTTCTGAAGATTAGGTTTTTACAAACACAGCTTGCTGTTCTTTCAACATTTTTAGCAGATCATTTGCTTTCTTTAGCAGTTTTTCTTTTGATATTTATTTTCCCAAAGTTACAGTGCTTAGTTTGAAAGTGACCTTTCAACCTTAACTCCATGAAAACAGCAACAGTGTCTTGACAAACCAAACACAGATTGCACTCCAACATAGGTAAAGAAATACTTGTGAGTCCACACCTTGTTAAACCCACATCATTCATCTTCAATTTTCTGCTTTCTACATATCGTCAAACAATTCATTTTGGGTAAAACTTTGGCAGAAAATAAAAGCTTTTAGAAATGATCGATACAGAATTGTCAATCCTGGAATATTCTTCACTTCAAGTTTCGCATTAACTGCGAGTCACTCATCTGCCATGGAGGGTGCATACACTGTTATAAAATCTTTTTGGCACTGTTTATCCATCCTAATTGTATTGCACAAAACAAGTTGATTGAATCTCTACATTCTGCTATAAGATAATAGCAATTATCAGGTTTCTTTTAATTCCATAGTAAGAAATTTCATGGCTATTCCAAAACTTAGAAAGCCTTTTAAAAATTCCACAACTTTTCAAGGCCTTCGAAATTTTTTTTTTTAAAATCCAAAACTTGTCCAGGACTCCAGGACCCACAGGAACCCTGTTTGTATTGTTCTAACAGTAACAAAAGACCATCATATATAATTTATAATAAGAACCTTATATGATTTTATGTTGCAATATAAACCCATTCATCAAGTGGAAAATATAATAAAGTCTCCAGTTATTTCCTCCCTCTGTCCACAAAAATTAAACTTTTAAATAAATTAAGGTTTCATTGGAAGGTTTTCAATGAATCTTAAACTTGGAAGGAAATAAAACATGCTTTTTATTTTAAGATTTACAATACTTCATTCAAATTTAACGGTGACTTAAATCAAATTCCTTATAATGGAAGCTAGTGGGTAAGGGGCTAAATTATTTTCTAGTCCAAAATTAATATAAAATTGATGTTTGATTTACCATATGAAAGAATGTAACACAATATACTAAATTAGTACATGAAATAGAAACAACTATTAAAACAAATGAGCTATAGATATTCATGGATTATTCATTTGGAATGACTGTATCACAATCTAGGTCCAAATGATATCTGGAACAGAACAGTTGCTCAGGACAAAAATATGTTTTTTTTTTTTTTTTTTATTATAGCAATTACAAAAGACTACAATTGCAGCTGCTTGACTCTGTGTAGTAAAAACTTAAACCAATATGAATTGTTTTTTTAACATTATTTACATTTTATTCATGGTGTCTGTTGTAAAAAGCAAGAAAAACCCAATATCAGCAACTCAACATGTATTAACTTCAATAGTTGTCTCCCTTGCACATTACAACTGTGACACTGCAGAATTCATTAGAGGCAAGAGAAAAATAATATTTGAGTAACTTTTAGATTATTTATTCTTAGCCATTTAGTAACAAATTACATTAACAAATATTACTAAATACTAATTATTAATAGGAATTTTCAAATCAAAAAAGGATATTAATCCAGCACTTCCTTAATTTACATTTTAACATTTGCATTACAGTTTAAATATTACACTATTTCTTTGAAAAAATGTTAAAAGACTTAATTTTAATTTAATTTATCTGCTGTGCTTTTAAGTAAGAAATTTCACACACAAAGTTTGGCATAATATCAAGTAAAGACATTCAATTTGTATTTCGCTTTTACCATGGCTAAGGCAAGCACTGATACATTATAGATCTTAATGTATAACAATAAAGAAGTGAAACCAACAACTTAATTAAAATGCTGCAAACAATTTAATTTTGAAGAAAGGAAAATAAACATTCATAAGACAGCATTGCAAATTAAATTCCCAAATAATCCTAAATGTCCTATCACAATGTCCAAGAATACAGAATGTTCTGAATGAATGCACTGTCTTGAATATCCTGATGAACCAGTGATGCAATCCAAAATGTCTTTGAATGAATTCATATAAATCCAAAGTAATGTGGTAAACTGAATATCAATGAACACTTTATTAACTCCAATGAATAACTTATATAAATAATTCTCCCTAATTATTTCTTATTTGAACTACACAAATGTAAACTCAGTAGCTTCTTAGAAACTGAACCATAACTAGAATGTAATACTTTGTTTATCATCTCAATAAATCAATTCATTTTAGTCAAACTACTTTGACCTAATCCATCATCCACAAACTTAATGGACCAGTTCATTGAAGCCATCTCTCATCCCACATCTTGGTGGACCATATCATAATAGTGAGTTAAGACACACAGGCTTTTTCATATTGTGTAAATTCTTGAATGCTGCAACGAAAGAACAAAATACAATGTATCAGGTTTGCATTGAAACAATATTATTAGAGCACCAATAAGGTGGTTCAGTATGCAGAGGAAGGCTAACAATGAATATTTCAGTAAAGCATAAAACCAATTTTAAGCATTAAATTCACTGAAAAGGTAAATAATCATAAAAAATATAATCAAACGTGACAAATTAGATTCCTAAACTCTATATAGTTTTTATTGCATGATTTTTCTGTAGTCTTAAAAATGCAAAATTCCCTGCGCCATCTATATTAGGATTATGTCAACAATTAAGCTTGGTGAAGTGAAGACGAAAGATATTGAGGAAATAAGAAAGTTTCAAAAACCACCTAACAATTCCGAAGCTCTTGTTGAGTTACTCAGTGCAGTAGACATTCCATTCCAGGTTTGAATTCAAACTGCTTTAACTGTTTAAATATATTAGTTTTATCTGTATTCACTGGAATCAAACTAAAAAGTAACAGCTCTGTTATTGAAACCAATGACAGAAGTGTACAGGTCCTATCATAAATTTACATGTAAGCAAATATTTTTAAACACCACTTTACACATGTACAGCAAACATTCCTAAATACATGTACAACAAAAACTCCTTTAGACAGCCTTAAAACTGACATGTCAACCTGGGCTAGAAGGTATGGACATCATCTGTACAACTGTGTAGTAGTAGTAGTATCTCACATTACGACAACTTATAATTCATTCATTCTTAATGGTAAAGTCTTTAACTAGACTACTGACCACTCTGCATTAAAGCTCTATTTGTCTACCATAACAAAAATGTTTTGGGGATGAGCCAAGGCATGGAAACCATCACAGGGTTCTCAGCAGATTTCAGCACGGAAGAATTAGTTGATAATGGGTCGAATGGAAAGTCAAGTGTAATGCAACAGCAATATTATTGAAAACTAAACAATATCATGAAAACCATGTGTTTAAAAGTATTCCACACAGTTATTATTAGACCTTATGGTCAACTCTGAAATATAATAAACAATGAGTCTCGATGACAGGGAAATTTGGTCATGGTATGCAGTCTTGAAATAAACTTTTGTGTAGAAGACATTACTTTCTTAATGGTAAAGTCTTTAATATTAAAATTAGACTCCTGATCACTCTGTAGCAAAGGGCTATCAGCCCTGATGCAATGATCACATTTTTCTGGGACAAACTAAGAAAGAAGCAAAAGATTGATGAAATTGTTATACAATGCAACAGCAATGTGTTGCAGAATTGAACAAGGATAACATAAAATTCTTGTGTTTAAAAATCTCCCACATACTAAGATATGTCTATACAAACTGTCAACTCTGGAAACTAATGAGCCTCAATCAACTGGACACTTTGTTAAGAATAGTCCTAAAATGTAAGACCTTGACCTTGAAATATATGTTTTGGGTGATGAGGTCTTGCGGCAGCATGTTTTAACGTTGACTATATTCAAATTTCATGAATATGTCACACTTTACAGCTGATAGTGCTTTTCTACAAATAAAAATCATAACATTTTAATCTGACTTTATTAATCTTATGTCTTACTTTGTATTAAAATCAAATTATCCAGCATACAAATGGACCCGTTTTCATATTTTGTTGACCTTTATTTCATTTCACTGTAAGGAGTGAAAGTTCAAGTTAAAGCATTCTTCTTTAATGAAAGAAATAAAATTATAACATAATTCATTCCATTAAAGAGTATTATCATTCTTTAATTAATTTTGGTATTGCATTCCAGCCAGCTGAGATGTAGGCTAAACAAACTTGAAAACAAGTCCTTTTTCTTGTGTAGGAGTTTGAATTTATTATGAACGAGATATAGTAAGTAAAGTCTGACTAAAACATTACACTTTGGTTTAAAGAAAAGCACCAATGTCATCTGACATGTTGAGATAATTCTCACTATTTGAATTATCGTTCCAATGTTAATCAACATTGGAACACATTGCATAATGCGGTTATTTAAGCAGCAAGACCTAGACGCCTAAACATAAATGTCATGGTCGTGGTCTTATTTGCGTAAGACTAAGTCAAGAAATGCAACTCTGAACTAGTCTTAATATACATAAATTATTATGACTTTAATACCTAACCTTTTGAACCATAAATCATCAGTGATGTGATTTTTATTTTTAACATAGCTTAAAATTTTCAGTCATATTGCTACAATGTCTGCAGTAAGGCAGTTTATAGTGATGTCTAGCACTAGGACATCATGCCACAGACATGTAGCATGATGTGCCACCCAGTCAAATTATCCTGATACCAGGCCAACCAGTCCTACCACTAGCCTCTTAATGCTGAACGTCAATCTAATACCATTTCTGTCTTTTGTATGACTCGTCCGGGATCGAACCACGACCTCCCGCATCTAAGGGACGCGCTCGAACCGTGAGACCACCGGAGCAATTTAAATCATAAGTTTTATGCATTTGTTATCTACTTTACTCTTTTAAAATCCGTTAGTGTTACTAGCAAAGGTATGTGTGTGTGCACGTAAATATAATGATAACTATGTTAGTATGGGATAAAATCTTCAAATCCAAGTTGACTAAGTTGGTAATATTCTGATACTATCAGTCTGACATTATTTGCTTAAAATCAGGCATCTGTCTTACACGATTGAAACAGTAATGTTCACCATGTCTTGACATAGTTTCAATTTCCCTTGTTGTTGTACAATTGTTGAAAATAGGGAGTAACGTAGCCAGTGGTAGTCATGCCTGATAATTTAGAATATACTTATCACCCATTTCAAATAGCACGATATCCAGTCAAGGTTTTGTATAAACTAGATTTCATCTGAAATGTGTAATTGTGTATAATTTATTTACTTTCTTATGTTTGTTTTGCTTCAAGCTCACGCGAACTTCTCATCTTCATGCGGTCTACATCGGTGACTTTCCTAAGCGGAGTATCCTCTGCATTTTCCGTTATGATGAATAAGAAAACGTTGGCTGTAATTCGTTGCCCATTGGGAACTATATTCTGAACTACTTTTATTCCCATACAATAATACGGCGGCGGAATGACATAATATCATAACCGGAATTTATTTTGGCCTTTCTGTCCTAACTTTGGGGTGAATAAGATAAGATAAGATAAGAATTCTTTATTTCAGACTGCATAGTCCATACATCTAAAATAAATACAGATATAGAGTAAAAAATTGTAAACATCAAGAATATATATATAAAAAAATTGTAAACATCAAAAAAATATTTTATTAAAAATTTTAAAATATATATAAATATTTTTTAAAATATATATAATATATAAAAGTTTTTTTATAGTCAAAAAAAAATTTTTTAAAAAATAATATACAAACAAAATTTAAAAATTTTCGCCCCAATTGTTAAAAAAATGAATTAAGTAACACTTTTTAAAAAGAAACCCCTAAATACCTTATTAAATTTTTCCGCCCCAACGAAAACGACAAATTTAAGAAGAGCCTAAAAAAATAAAAAACGAAGAAAAACTCGGGAAATTGCCCAAAGGTGAAACAATTTATCCATTACGGTTTTGTAAAAATTTAAAAATGATACCCAAATTTTGATCTTTAATTTTTTTTTTATTATGGGAATATTTCTTTTATTTATTTCATCCCAAATTTTTTAAAATTTTAAAACCGGAACCAACCCCTTAACCCCCAAACCAAAACTTTGGTGTTCCTATTCAAACTTGGTTAAAATCCGGCTTTCCAAAAACAAAAAAAACCCTTTTAAGGGTTTTTTTGGGTTTATTAAAATTTCCCCCAAAAAATTTTGGAAATTGAAAAATTGGGGGAAAAAAATTTTGCCCCGTTACAAAAAAGGGCAAATCAAATTTAAAAAATTAGGTTGTTTTTTGGGGATTTTGGGGTTTAAAAAAAGCAAAATTGGAAAATTTAAAAATAATTTTTCCCATTAATGTTAATTTTAATGTTTAAAAAACCAGGTGTAAACTAAATATACCCTTTTTAAAAAAACCGGGGTCCAAATTTTATTTTTGGTTTGCAAGGGGGAAGTTTTTGGGAAAAAAACCCTTTAAGACAAAGTTTTTGAAAAGGGGGTTTTGGGTTTTTTTTTTACAAAAAGACTGGAAAGTTTAAACCCTAAAAATTTAACCCAAATTGTTTTTTAAATACCCCAAAAAACAAAATTTACCCTTTTTACGGGGCCCAAACGTGGTTTTCTTAAATTTTAAGGAATGGGTTTGGCCCGTTTATCAAAAATTAAAATATTTGTTTTGAAAAATTACAAAGACCCCTCAAATTAAAAATTTTTTTTTTGAAAAATTTTGGTTTTGGAAAATCAATTATTCCCAATTTAGCAAAACCCAAGGCAAGGGGTTTCACCCCCAAGGGAAAAAGTTATTCTTGTCCCCTTATGATAGTTACTTACTGTTTCTTCGGCATGACATAAATAATACTGTGTTTAAAGAATTGTTAAAATGTGTTACTAAAATGGTCAAATTTTGAGCATTGTAGCCCATGTGAACAATGAATTTCGCACTGCTTTTATTTGTTCAATCGGATATAATATAGAGACTATTATAACATAAAAAAGGAAAATCGTTTTGTATTTATTGGATTTTTAGACCAATATTGATGAGCTCTTAAACAGCACTATATTAAAGACCTCATGGCATAGGCCATACTAAATAGCAGTAGACTGAAATCTACATGACATAGACCATACTAAATAACACTAGACTGAAATCTACATGAAATAGACCATACTAAATAACACTATACTGAAATCTACAAGACATAGGCCATACTACATAACACTAGACTGAAATCTATCTGACCTGATGCCAATTTAAATAGCTTTATGCTAAAATATCCATTGCCTATGACCATATTAAATAATACTAGAATGAAATATACATGAACTGAGATCAATTTTAGGACTTGACTGCAATCTACAAGATTAGAGGCTAATCAAGATAGCATAAGACTGAAACGTACATGGGACAATGCACTGTTGTTTTAAAGATGTTCAACTCTATGTCATTTATGCATTGTTGGCCATATTATACTTAGCTAGAATGTTAACAAAAGAGATTGAAATAACATATTATATCCTATCCTACTATACTTTGATAATGACATAGTGTTAAATTATTTATTTTGTCGAATAATTAGTGCGAGATAGGCGTTGCCATCATAATTAAAGGAGACCAGAAATCAATGGAAATATAGAATAATAATAAAAGCACCATATAAGAAAACCTTATTCTAATGTATCCTCTGCGACCATAATGTCAATATTTAAAACAAATTTATTTGAGCACAGACCAGTACAGTACACGCAATATTATATCAGATATGTATATATTATCAGATTTGTCAATACGCTGTTTCGTGCGTGCAATGTACACTGTAATTGAACCATAAAAAGGAAGCTTCTTAATGTTTAAATTAATTACTTATACTTTCAGCGTTGCAGATTTGTTAGTGGTTTTCTTTTTATAAAACTAATGCTTAAATTGCGACCGATGAAAACCGTTCTTAAAGCCTCTTACTCCTCTCCGGTAATGGATATTGTTTCACACACAATTCCGTACCCGTTTTAGTCTCTTCGCCTATAATTAAGTATTATATATCAGTGTCTCGGTGTTGGATGTATATTTATAAAAAATATTAGTTCATAGGTGGTGTGTTGTGGGTACGTAATGAATGTATAATTTATACATAATAAGATTGAATCTCATCCTTCTTAAATGAATTTATTGCATTGTGGTACATTTTTAATTCTTACATTGGATACCATCACTTAATTATTATCTCATTTTTATAGCACACAATGTATAAGTATTTATTTTAAAATCACATTTTGTTTCTATTCGATGACTGTTTAGTATTGCATCACGTCACGATATAGTAATCAGAGTGAGACAATATAGTACACAGACATAAACTGACGTGATATTAGACAGAGATAAACTGACCTGATATTAGACAGAGATAAACTGACATAGCAAACAGTAGTAAACTGACATAGTACACAGAGTTAAATTGACGGTATAGTACACAGATAAACTGACGGTAATGTACACAGAGATAAAATGGCATGATAGTGTACCTAGGAAAACTGAAGTACAAAGAGTTAAACTGATATCGTAGTATATAGTTAAACTGACATTATAATACACAGAGTTAAGCTTACATTATAAAACACAGAGTTAAATTCGCCATATCAGTACTACAGAGTTAATCTGGAATTATAGTACAAAGCGTTAAAATGATATCATATTATATAGGTTTTAACTAACATTATATTACCCATAATTAAACTGACATTATAGTACCCATAAACAAACTGACATTATAGCACCCATAATTAAACTGACATTATAGTACCCATAATTAAACTGACATTATAGTACCCATAAAAAACTGACATTATAGTACCCATAATTAAACTGACATTATAGTATCCATGACTAAACTGACATTATAATACCCATAATTAAACTGACATTATAGTACCCATAATTAAACTGACATTATAGTACCCATAATTAAACTGACATTATAGTACCCATGACTAAACTGACAGTATATTACCCTTAACCATACTAACATTATAGTACCCATAACTATATTGACATTATAGTACCCATAACTATATTGACATCATAGTACCCATAACTATATTGACATTATAGTACCCATAATTATACTGACATTATAGTACCCATAACTATACTGACATTATAGTACCCATAATTATACTGACATTATAGTACCCATAACTATACTGACATTATAGTACCCATAACTATATTGACATTATAGTACCCATAACTATATTGACATTATAGTACCCATAATTATACTGACATTATAGTACCCATAACTAAACTGACATTATGGTATCCATAACTTAACTGACATTATAGTACCCGTAACTATACTGACATTATAGTACTCATAACTATACTGACATTATAGTACTCATAACTATACTGATATTGTAGCAACCATAATTAAACTGACACTATAGTAACCATATCTATAATGACATTATAGTACCCATAACTATACCGACATTATAGTACTCATAACTAAACTAACATTATAGAACACTGAGCTAAACAAACAATATGGTACATATATTTACACTGACAAGATAATACCCAGAGAAAAAATTAAAATAGATCCCACAATTAACTTTATCAAATACCATAATCATTAATAAACAAAGTCATGGGCAGGATGGCACAATGGGAGGGGGAGACATGGTTAAATAGTATGGGAAAACAGCGTTAATAGTATTTTTTAAATGTAACACAAAAACGAAGATTGACATATTTGGCTGAAAATATGCTTGCAATTTTCATCAAAACAAGGTTATTCGTGTCGCTTATCTACCTCTAGATGATTGTCCTGTCTTTTGTCACATGTACACACGACCCGGAATGATAAAAACTGTTTCACATTCCTCTCTAACATCCTGTACCCGACTAGTTTTAAGAAAGAACATATTTTCGCAAGATCTGATAATTACAAAAGAAAACATTGTTTATCTTGTGTGGGGGGTGGGGGGTTCTCACCAACACAGCTCATATTACCTTATTGGAATGCTTACAATTGAACACACTTGCATCCTTATGCCCCGGACGCATCAGTTTCGTATCGTCGGTTTCTTCAGATAATATGTTTATTCCTAAAATATGACCCATATTGCATTTACAGTAAAGACCTGGATAATTGACATGACATAGCTGTTTTACTAGTGTATCTATTATCACCAGTACACCTTTACCTTGTTAGAATGGCACATCCTAGTGTCGAGTTTTCTTTCTCATTGTGTTGTCGTTCGCGCGCTAATAGAAAACGAAATAGAATTCATCTAGTTTTTAGTCAAAATGTTATATATGCATATAGTTTCTAAACCCTTTTAACATTGTCATCGTCCTTGATATAAATGGATTTAAAGCTAATTTAATTCATTATATAAGAAAGAGGCTATTGTACATTGAGTCAAGTTCATAATAATCAATGAGACACTCTTGCTCATTGCTTTGAAATTAGGGTCATGGTCACAGTCACAAACCACTTCAATCAGGGTTTTGCTTGAAATTGTAACATTTCCAATTTTTTTTAAAACTCTTTTATTGCCCCTTAATTATGAGAGGATTGCGACGTTGGAGTCATGGTCGCATGATTTACAGTAATGTTTTAATCTCATTTGTAAAATGACCCATTTCTGATAAAATTACAAACGGACAAACGAGAATTAGATGACCATCTTGATGCTAGTGAACAACATAGCGATGAAACTAAGAACTCGGTAGAGGATACCATAAATAAAATAAAAATGGTTTTTGAATGGTCTGAACTGCGCTTTACCGAAAACGACATACCACAACAGTTGACAAAAGTTACTCTATTTTTATCATATTTCCCCGATTTCACGAGCCATCATTTCCTATTATCAGCTAGCCCTCGTGTTTCTATGGATTACATAACATTGTTTGCTAACCATAAAATAAAATAAAAATGTAGCATATTTCATAATTTATAAAGAAAATAAACGTTTTGTCGTTCAGACTAAGAATTACTTATACTCATTTTCTAATAGAAAAGGTAGCTGTACAACATTTAGCATGTCAGACATGCGATTGCAAGGATGCAGGTTTGAATACCACTGCAACCGCGCTGTCTTTGTTTAGTTCTAATCCATGCTCACGCGCCATAACACTATGCTTTTAATAACTACTGGTGAAACGTATCCATGCAAACATGCAGTAATGTATTAATGTAGAATAACTCGTAAAGTCATACTTTGTGTATACGCAGATGAAATTTGAAATGCAGCAACGACTACAGTTTTAAGTAGCTTGGTTTGGAAATTTTGACCTCTGGTCACTATGGGAGGGTGGGTATAGATATGAATGGATGGTTTGTTATTTGTATGGTATACGTTGATGATTTAGACAATGTTTCACCTGAAATTCACTTGAGACTGATCGGTAACCGAAGAAGGTGGCTAGAATTTACCGATGTATCAAAAGTTTATGCCAGTATCACGTGACCGTTAAACCCAATCAAATTGAAGGACAATTAGTCATATCATGATTATTGGAGTTATAACAAATTAAAAATGTATTACCTTTCCTGAAAAGATGTAAAAAGACCAAATTTTAAAACTGTGACTAGTAATCATACGTTAGATAACGTATAATTATTATAGTTGACTTGCCCGTCATATATTATACAACCATATAATATAATGTTGTTCTTGTTTTGTTAAACGCTTTTCTGCCTTGTATGCAAAAGTAACAGTACGGAAGAGTAATTGTTGAATGCATTTGAATTAATAGAGTCATAAACGTTTTAAATTAATACATAAAATACACTTAAGAGAAAAGAAGAAATTGCAACCCTTTTTACATTGTCTCAGACATGATCTCATTAATACTGTTTGCCATGTCCCAAAGTAAACATTTGGACCAAAAGATAGGCATCTTAATTTTAGAAAACAATAACGAACCTCATTACACTTTTTTCTAAAAGAAATGTCTCAATCATTCAATTTGAGACCCTTCAATATTATAATGTGACCTCTCTGACCTTAAGCTCCCATGTACAATATAACAAACTTTAATAGAAATGCTACGTACATTATAACAATCTTTAATAGAAATAAAATGTATACAGTGTAACAAACTTAAATGTAAATGCTATATCCATATAACAAACTCAAATTCTAATGCTCTGAACGGTAACAAATTCTAATGGAAATGCTATGTACAGTATAACAAACTTCAATGGAAATGCTATGTGCAAGATAATAAACTCTAAGGAAAATTATATTGCACTATATTAATATATAGTGGAAATGCTATTTACATTATAACGGACTCTAATGAAAAGGTTTATTCTGTCAGAAAGTTTTTGTTTCCGACAGTGTTGGACAAACAAGTTTAAATCCAATCAAATTGAAGAACTCTCAATCAATTCATAAATATTGGAGTTAGAATAAATTACAAATTAAGGCTGAACCTGCTCAATAAGTTTCCTCAAAAGATCTAAAAATTAAAAAATTTTAACATTGTGACTTATAGTAATCATAGGTCAAAGAAAGACAAATTATTATAGTTGACATGTCATTCATATATTAAGCAATCTTAAATTATAAGACTCTGCTCGATTTATTAAAATCTTTACTGCTGGCTATTTCTTGGTATGTGTGGTTTATGATGTATACAATTCACGATCGTGTGCGTGCATCTGGCAGGACAATCTGCTTGTTTCATGGGATCTGTGGTTTTGATGTAAACAATGAATGGATGTGTGAATAGACCTAGGCAACACATCTGCCTTATTCACGAGATGATTTATGATGTATTTTTTATTAATATCTGATTAATTATTTTTTTTAGAACTGGTTTATGGGGTATATACTGCATGGATGTATGCCTGGACCTAGGAAACAAAATACGCAAGGATCTTTATCTTTGTTTCCCATGTCTTAAAGGTTCCGTTCTCAGGCGTTGTGGACATTTAATGTGTGTCTATTGTTTTACTGGTTCCTTTCATAGGTATTGTAAACATTGTGTCTTCTGTCTTAGAGGTTTCTTTCATAGCAATTTTGGGCATTCTGTGTGCTGGAGATGTTTTACATATAGTATATTTGACCAACTATTGGAAATGGTCTATATACTCTACGTTTGACAACCTACTGGTAATGCTTCATTCTACCGTAAAATATTGAATTTGTCAAGGTTAACCCTGCATACAATATTTTAATACAAGAATAATCAACTTATGAAATTCACTTCTTTTAGGTTTTCCCTCGGGACTAAAGTACACATAGGCTAATATAAGATAAATTGGGCATATCATTCTTTCTTTCCTATATGAACGACATTTTATTGATATTGGAATCAAAGAATAGAACGTGTGTATTCTTCAAGATTTTGAATTAACTCATGCATGTTTCATGCAAAAATTTACAATAATACGTAACTTGAGCCTCATCATTTGTGTCATGTATAGTACAAGTGTGCGGGGGTAAAAACAAAACAATGAAGCTAAATATTGTTGACTTTTTAACAAGATATTGGAGTAGTATATCTTTCCTTTTCTTATCGCGCAATTACTAGAAGAAAGATGTCGACATATCAATTAGTTAAATCAGTGTAGAACACAGCATACCCGTATCATTTAAAACTCGCGTTCAACCATTTAACAAGTATTTAGCTTAGCAATGGAACAAGTTTTAAAAAAGAACTACAAAATAAATCTGAAAAGTTTATGCTCGGTAATCATTGAACCAAAATCTAACTTAAATCTTGCATGTACCAATATCATAATGCTGTCACTGTGGAAATCATAAAATTAGAAACACATACAATTTAGTAAATATGGGTGGTATTACAAGTATACCAGTTTACAGAAGTATTTTTTCCGGTGGTACGTTTCACAGCACTATTTACCATTGGTTGTGTACGTAAACACCCGAATACATTTTTAATACTAATTGAATCACAATAACAGCAAGTTTTCATCTATCATGATAAAAAAATTCAAAAATTATTTTTTTTCACAGAACAGTTGTAATCATCACTAATAAAAATTCTAAAACTACGAGTATAATTATATTTATGAACTTTAATCACACGTTTGACACAAGCCATTAATACAGAATTGGGGTCCAAATAATATGTATAAAGTATTTCGGCCAAATCCAACGTTCAGAAAATTATCGGATACAATACACAATATCAGTTGTAAGAAACGGAACGAACATCAGTTTCTGGAAACCAGTAGTTTTCTGCTTGAATTTTACTTATTTTCTCAAATCCACCAAATATTTTCTCTCAATACTGCTCCGGTGGACTAGTGGTTAGAGCGTCCGCCTCGGATGCGGGAGGTCGCATCTTTGAACCCTGGCCGTGTCATACCAAAGACTTTTAAAAAATGATACTAACAGTTGTCTCGCTTGACATTCAGCATTAAAAGTTTAGTGATAGGACAGGTCGACTCAGTGTCATGAAAATTATACTGAATGGGACATCATGCTATATGTCTGCGGCATGATGCCCCATTGCTGGACATCACGATAAAATGTCATACCGCAGACATCCTAGCGACATGACTGAAACAATTGTTAAAGCTACCTTAAAATCTAAACCACACACACTCGCACACACAAACGAATAATTTCTCTTTTCCTGTTGAAATGTTTTATGTTTGCTAGCCCTCTCTGATAAATGTTGTGCCCAGGTGTTAGCGTCTCATTCAAAGTTACTAGCCCTCGCTGATACATTTCTTTGCCCTTGTTAGATTCCGA
>JAEAOA010000491.1:0-49602 GCA_016746295.1 Potamilus streckersoni
TTTTTTAGAACTGAATTAATTGGAGTAGAGGTAAGAGGTTTAATCTCCATAAAGTTAATTGGACCGTTTTCCTCTAATTCTCTGGGACTCTCTGTTGAGTCCTCAAATTCTTATTCTTTCTCCGCCATGGAGAAGAACCTATTACTCACGAAGTCCGTCATTTAAAAGTTTTGTTCCTTGCGGAGGAAAGGGTGGGTAATTTTGAAGGGCTTAGAAACTTTTAAAATCCTTAGATCTTAAATAGGCAGGTACTAAGTAATATAGATAAGGAAATAAGAGACTACATATGGGGTTTTAAATTACATTATAATGAAAAAGAACCATTATATAGGGAAATAAGAGGGGGGATTAGCATTACCTAATTTGAAATAAATTCAGGAAGGCAAAAATTTTAAATCGTTTTATAAACGACACCGAATATGCCATGGAAAGCTCATTACATTTATTGGTTTGGATTTATAAGTAGAAATATAATAGACATCTATAGAAATTTATTCCTTGACTAAATAAATTACTTGTTGATAGAAAATTTAAATATATAAAAGATTAGGTTTTTAAATATAGGAATACTAAGGAAATTTGGGAGAGGGGAAAGATATATATGAATTAATAAGAGAGATTTATACAAGTAATACAAGATGTAAAGTTGAAGAGAAAAATAAGCGGTGGCATGGGATAACTTCTGGATAAATTGAGCTATTATCAAAAGCGTTAAAAATTCAAAGCATTATATTCAAAAATCTTTATAATATATGACTGACGGGGGGAGGTAGCTAAAGGAAAGTGGGGGGATTAAAATATTACCAAAATGTTCCTTTTGCAAAGCCAGTATCATTACTAAATATCATGTTACAATTGAATGTATTAATTAAAAAGGGAAAGGGATAAAATTATTGAGTCTATATCAAATGTAGACAATTTAAAGAGAAATCCAATATTATATTTGGGTGTGAAATTTAATTTTTTAAAAAAAACAAAAACTTTTTGATCTAATAAATTTCATAATAGATACTATGTTAGAATGTGAACAGGTTATTGTTTAACGTAAATAACCTGTCCCTTTTTAAAAAATCCAATTGAGTCCCCTTTTGTAAAATTTAATAGAGATCTTATAATCTTATATATATATATATATATATATATATATATATATATATATATATATATATATATATATATATATATATATATATATATATATATATATTCCTGGGTTAAAAATTTTTTTATGTTTGTTTTTTTACATTAAAATTAATGATTTTCTCGTTTAAAAAAAATTAAATCTGTTTATGAATTATTCTTATCTGATATGTAGTAAACAGGAACAGAGTATCTGCACATAGATGAAGTAGGAGACAGAAATGCCACCGGGCTATACCACAGGGCGCTACGCGAAGTGGGAAGGCCGGTTGTTAGAGCCTCTGAAAAAGACGGGCAGAAAATGGGCAAAAAATACATGTACTGAAAGGAGAAACATTTTTCTTTTCACACATGAATTACAATTTATATATAAGAAATAGGGACTAATAACATTTCCTTTTGGACTATTCATATTTGATTTAATGAAGGAGAGTGTGGAATAATGTTATGTCAATTTCTTAAGGGAAACATTAAATAAAGACATCCAGCTCCTTACAAGATTAGTCTTGTGATCATCATCCTATAATTCAAAATTTATGAATAAGAAAGGACACACGAAATAAAACCCACTCAAAACAAAAGGTTTTCATTGGTGCATCGCTTTTTATGCAAAATTCCAAATTTCAAAATAAAATATAAATAGTATTCTTAATATTCTAGTAGAAGCCTTGAGAAAAATATGGTTATCCTGCTGTCCCTGCATCTACATCAATAGCATACATACAATATAGCATCACACATATAGCATATACAGGACATCGCAACCTTCAGCAAAGGTCACTGGATATAAAAAGGTGATTTTGTTTTAAAACAGGCGATTCAAACCAGAGCGGGAAAATTTGCCTTTCAGATAAAACTAGGAACATAACATTACCCTACTCCTAATTGGATTCAAAGTTACTTTTAAATAAGAAATACTTGCAACACTTTAAAGGGGGATACAGAAAAACATACATAATTTTTAATTTTTGGGGCTAATTAGGAGGGGCATCTGTCTGGTCCCCCCACCCAAAAAAAATTCCAGAATACCACCTTTGTATCCCTTTCACTTAAAATGTGTCCCCTTGTACTCAGTTTCAGGTGGGAAAGCACGGATGATGAAATGATTAAAATCTAAAAATGGAAATTCAAAATAAAAACAAATCAGCTAAAAGAGACAAACTATTTCAGACTCTGAGGATAAACCCTGTGGTGAAAATCTATATCTCGCTTCTTGGTTATCCAGTCCAAAGATGAAGCGAAACTATTTGTCGCACTATCACCATTTATAGTCGAAAATACTATTCTTGGATTACTCAGCTAAACTAGAAGTGTTTCAAAAACTGAAATTAGGTGGCATGCTTGTAGAGTGCGAACGTAAAACATGTACTGAGAATATCCAAAAATTTACGGCTTTTCAAGATATTCGGGTACACTGGTTTCTCACACACACCACTTATAATCCATCAAAACGCGTCATTCGTTGCTGTGACTTGGCTGGTGTTAGCGACAAAGAAATCATCAAAGGGATGAAACACGAAAGAGTCACTGCTGTCCGTAGAATTCGTGTCAAACGAAACAATACACTTCAAGACACCAAAACAAGTATACTCACCAAGAGTATCTACGGTGATCAAAGATGGATTTCTACAAGTAAAGGATTCATATATATATATATTCATCTATTTTAAATACTATCATTCTAACGTTAGCATCATAAACAACTCTTTCAAAGAATATATAATGCACGCAACCATTCATATCTACACAGCACATAGGGTGAAGTGGTAAGGATTATGCTGGAGAATCATAAGAAGAATCTGAGTCGAACAAAGCTCTATGTTATGCAGATATTGTTTAAATTACTCAGTTACATTATGGACACTACATTAATACAAATTAGAGCGCATAGAACATCTCTATTTACCTTTACATACCGTCGCTTTTTACATGCTCCTCTTACTCGTCTCGGTTTAACAGTTTTGGTGCTACTGGAACCAAGATCTGTAAGAACATATTCCTCCCAAGCCCAAGGGAAGAATGTCTTGTACTGCTGTCAATTTAAGTCTTCTCCTAGCATGCATATATATATATATATATATATATATATATATATATATATATATATATATATATATATATATATATATATATATATATATATATATATATATATATATATCCAAATTTTGCATTCTGGATCAACTTCATACTGATATTTTGATAAATGCAGGCTGCAAAGTATATGAGTTACCGGTTCAAGGTTCTCACAGCGACAGTAATGAATCCATGCCTTTCGTCATATTTTGTCTTTCGGAAATCCCCCTACGGGTTCGAAGTTGTAGAATTGGCCCGCCGTGCCTAGATACGTGTCGTAAGAGGCGACTAAGTAGAGGCAACCTGTTTGCCGTGGGTTGTGACCCGTGTTGTGGGAGGAAAATATCCTGGTAGTTTAGCAGAGAATTTCCAATGCAATACATCACTTTGGCCTCTACTTCTTCTAGACATGTGGTCGTTATGGGCCCGGTCTGGTCAGGTCAAGCCCTAGGAGGACTTGAAGCATTTAGCTTTCACAGTCATCAGGTGTGAAATAAAAGTTTTATTTGTGTCGATTATAATACCTACAAATTTTTCTTCCGCAAGAACTGAATAGGTGTTCCTTCCAGCGTGTGATTTGGTCCGTCGTAACTGATAGAAATGCACATATACAGTTTTTGTTTTCGAGATTTTGAAACCGTTAGTATTGGCCCAATTTTGGATCTTGTTGATATTTTGCTGTAATTGTCATTTGATTGTATGCATGTGCTTGGATCGGTAACATATTAAAAAGTCATCAACAAATAGGGAACAATCCACAACTGGCGTCAGACATTTGGTGAAGCTATTAATTTATATGTTGAAAAGCGTCACCGATAAAATACTGCCCAGGGGTACACCCGTCTCTTGACCGTGCATATTAGAGAGGGTGGGGCCCACTCGTACCTTGAATTCTCTTTCTGAGAGGAAGTTTGCTATGAACGAAGGCAGTCGGCCTTTTAGACCCATTCGTACAAGTCATTTGGTCTTATCCGTACTTCCATGTTGTGTCATAGGCCTTTTCCAAATAAAAGAAAACCGCTACCAAATGTTCCTTCTTGATGAAAGCATCACGAATAAATGTTTCGAGTCTAACCATATCACCATTGCTACTACGACCATAATGAAAGCCACTTTGGAAATTTAATATTAAATTGTTGATTTCCAAATATCATAAAAGCCGAGAATTGATCATTCGTTCCATTGTTTTGCATACGTAGCTAGTTAATGATATAGTTCATTAGTTGGTAGAATCTGCGTTATTTTTGCCTGGTCTCAGAATTGTTATTATTGTTGCTTCTTTCCAAATTTTTGGTACATTACCATTAATCCATAAATCATAGAAGATTTCCAGATGAATTGTTAAGGATGGTTCTGGAAGATGTTTCAAAAACTGGTAATGTATATCGTCAGGTCCAGCGGATGTATCATGGGCCTTATTCAAGGATGCCATTAAGTTCCGACAATGACAAAGGCTGATTATAACTCTCCAAGTTATTTGATGTGAATTTCAATCGTGTTTTTTTTTCTTTTTGAGTTTTGAGTCTTTTAAAAGCTTTGGAATTATTAGACGACGAGGAATATTTGGAGAAATAATCAGTACATTATCTATTTCATGCTTGCTTTTAAAATTAATATTATTTAGCTTCAGATGTTGGAAGTAATTGTATTTTCCGTTTCCATTTAGTTTGAGGATCGTGTTCCAAACTTTCTTTATTGAGGAACGAGAAATTAAAGTTGAAACATTTTTTCCATGATGTTCGTTTACTTTCTTTAATTGTGCGGCGAGATTTGGCCCGAACAATACGGTAACGGTACAGAATTAAATTTTCGGGCGTTTGACGATTATTAATTTTTTCAGTGCTTCTCGGCGTTGTCTAATGACTTCTTTACATTCTTTTAGTGAACCATGGTTTTGTGGTTCTTTGCCAATTTGACGAGGACTTAGGAATAGATTCTTCTACAATCTCAAATAAGATAGATGTAAATTGTCGAATCGGATCATCATCGTTAAGTTTGGCTGCGCATAGTGTTTCAAATTTGGCCCAGTCAACCTTCTTTAAATTCCACTGTGAAATCGTGTCATCAATTGCAAAGCTGTTGGTCTTAAGAGAGATTGAAAGGCGATCTCTGCTATGAAGGTCATCTGCGACCTTCCAATTAAAATCCAAAAGTAGTCAAGGATGTCATATAATAAGGCTCTAAATAACCTGGTTTTGCTTTGAATTTATTTTTCGCCTTATTCGTTGTACAGACGTAAAATATTACCTGGGTTGAATCACTGGCCACCAGGTAAAGTAACTTTGAAATTACATGCAGGCGGAAAGCCAAAGAAAAGCATGGTTTTCATGAACATTTGACTATTACTATTATTCACTCTAATGGATTTAAGCTTGATAGATTGTGAACTGAGACACACGTCATTTGGATTTTGTCAGTGGTCGGTGTACTTTACAGATTCGTCTCAGGCTATAATAGTAAGTGTCAAAGTTTTGTTTTATTTGATTTGTAAAAACTTTTCACGGTTCTGTGTTATGTCGGGTGATAAAGTTTTGTGTTTACAGTACTTGCTTTGTTATTACCATTTTAGTAATAAGTAGGTTTTTTTAGGCTGCCTGTTGGATACTATTGTAGACTACCTGAGCCTACTGTAGATTATGGGAGCTATTGTAGACTATGGGATCCTATTGTAGATTATGGAAGCTATTGTAGCCTGTTGGAGATTGTTGTAGCCTGTTGGAAATTATTGAGCCCGTTGGACGCTAATGTGCATTAGTAGACACTATGGGAGCTTAATGGACATTAAGGGAGCTTAGTGGACGTTATTGGGCAGATGGAGTCTTACTGGAACTGATAAAGTCTTATGGGAGGCTCAGTGTCCGATGAGAGCTGACTACAACTATCCGTGGTTGGATTGGGTGCAGCTATCTGTATTGCAGCATGCCGTCTACGTCTAGGTGTATGTATATTATATAAATTAATATACAGAAGGGATTCGTGACGTATATGAAAGTGGCTCGATAAGAAAGGGATCCAGTGAAACTGCAGATTCCAGTTCGTATATTGTATAAACTGCAGAGTCAGTTTATCAAGTGAATTCCAGTTTACAGTGATGCATGTTCATCTGTTTGTGTTGAACGCAGGATTTAGTCAGTGTAATAGAAGTAACATGATTAATGCTCATTTTCCTTTGTCTCAACAGATTTTGTGAATCTCAATGATTAATGCATACAAACGATAAAGTGAATTTCATTATTCACTTTTCATACTACATGATATATTTGTTTTAGGCTAGAGGCCAAAGAATCATATTGTATTTTTTTCTTTATTATTTCATGAGTGTATGTAGGATAAATTGCATCAATTGTATGATAGTAGTGTGAGAACCAGTGTATTTATTTTATATTCATATATATATATATATATATATATATATATATATATATATATATATATATATATATATATATATATATATATATATATATATATATATATAGTATTGCATTCTATAAATTCCAATCATACATCGCTTTGTGTTTGTTGCTATTCATTTAGTCCAAACAGAGAAATCCCACTCGGATTCAATTCTGTTACAAAGGAGAACAAATTGTTAATTCGATACATGTATAAGTTCCGGTTCCTGCATGCAAATACGTCTGAGACTTGGTATTAAATAGACACAAGTCGTGTCTAGTAACAACATCTACATTTTTCCCTGTCGCTTATGTAATTTGATCCCCATAAAATGTTATGGGTATCACCAAAATAAATGGAGCGGGAAGTTGTTCAACATGCGTGTCTAATTCATTTGGTGATATGTTGATGTTTGGTGGTATGTAGATAAAAAAATGTAATCACTATATGTACAGTAACATTTACTGTAATTGCTTGCAAATTTTATTTAAAAGGGATGTTTCTATGTGGGGCTCTATTGTTCACAGCAATAAAAAAAACCCTCCTGTGGCCCTTTAGACGTTCTGTAGGTAGGTGTTAAACAGGGAGTAGTTTTTAAGAGTGTTGTTGTTCGTATCTTTTAAAAATGTTTCCTGAAGGCATAATATAGCAGGATCATATTCATTTAAAAGCAGTAGTTGTTGTTGTAGGGTTTAAAGCCATTTTCAGCACACGATAGGCTATACATGGTGGCCAGTATTAATGGTGGAGGAAGAACCCTGGAAAACCCAGGGAAGAAACACCGACCTACGATAAGCTACTGGCAGGCTTTCTCACTTACCCACTTTAGCCGAGTAGCAGTATAATATCATTGTAATTAGCTTTAAGTCCTAGACAATTCCATTGTATAATTGTGTTCTTTATTATAAGTTTAGAATGGAGGTTTTTGATCTAGGTTAGACTTTTCGCTGGGAAAATCTGTAGGTTTATTTATCTGGAGGAAGTACGGGTGTGATTCTTTTCTTAGATCTGGAGATACTTCGAGAACAAGGAGCTGTATCTTCTGCATCCATGCTGTCATTGTTCCCTAATCTGTTTCATAGTTTGATGACGTCATCTGACCCCTTTTGTTCTCTATTTCCTTAGGATCTATTTTTCTTTGGTCATTGAAGTTGTTGAGTGTTATTAAACGTCGTTTGGGTAATGTAGATTTTTTGTGCTTGGTAATGGGTGGGGTGTTAGTTCTTAATGTTGACTCGGGTACATCTGTCTGCGATTGAGCGTCCTTCGATGCCTTAGGATTGTTTTTCACTATAGTGGAGAAGGATGGGCCAGGAAGAGACATTTTTGCATGTTCTAGCTTTCTGGCCTCTGGATAGGGAATATTGGCTGTATATTTAACCCTCTGAATTTCCTTCTCTTGTTTCCATGTATCGCAATCCTTGTAATTGGCGTGGTGCTCATTTCCGCAGTTGATACAGTGTTGCTTGGCTCTACACTCAGATTCCTGGTGAGAATGATGTCTACATCTGCCACATATTCGGCTTTTTGAGCAGCGTTCTTCATGATGACCATATTTTTGACACTTGTAACATCGAAGTGGATTTTGAATGTATACATCGACCTTTACTTGCATAAATCCAACTTTGACCACTCTGCGTACTGTTGGCTTGTTGACGGTGAGTATAATGATATTGGTGTCCTGAAGGTTGGTGTTTCGTTTGATACGTATTCTACGATGTGCAGTGACACCTTCATTTTTTATACCATCGGTGATATCCGTGTCCCTGACTCCAGCCAAGTCTCGATAGCGAATCACACCTAGACGAATTGAGTGTTGTGTGGGCGAACGAGGTCACGTTTGACCTCGTCGATCGAACTCTACAAGTAAGCAACCCTATTTCAACTTTTTGGTATACCAATCAATCCCTTAATTGTTTTATTGATGACAAACAGGGACAGGATATTAAGTAGTTTTGTGGCATCTTTGGACTGTATAACCATAAAGCGTCGAAATGAATTCACGTTACATAGTTTATCCTCTGAATACCATCCTATTTTGGTTCGTTTGAGTTGATTTTTTTTCGATTTTTCCATTGTTTTGTTTTTTGGTAACCTTAGCACCCGTTCTCTCCACGCACCATAGAGTCCAACAAGGGGACACTTTTCAAGTGCCAGGGATATACAAGTGCTATACACAGTCGGTAAATTTACCTCCCGATTGAAGGGTTAAGCATCCGCCTTCTGGAAATTTTCTAAGATGTAGTAATGGGAAAATTAAAGGGATAGAATATATGGGCAATGGTGGTATCAAGTGAGATAGAAGAAGAAAGATAAAAAGGAGAGCGAGTAACTCAAGACCTCCTTGGGTTCGGCGTGACCAGCCGATTTGTCAAGACTGGGCCCACCCCGACCACTTGTCTATAAGACGTAGAAGCCAAAGTAGTGAGTTGCATCGGAAAGCTTCCACTCAACCACCAGGTACCTTTCCTTCTCCGACAAGGGTCGCAACCCACGGCAAACAGGTTGCCTCTACTTAGTCGCCTGTTACGACACGTAGCGAGGTACGTAGGGCCAAATCTACAACCCCGGACCCGCAGTGGCGGGGGCAGTTCAGAACAATAAATAAATAAAGCATCCCGATCAACGGGAAATGTAAATGGTGTATGTCAATGAAGATAGATGAAAGGTAATTAGAATTAAGGGACATCACAGAAAACTGCTCAATGTGATCGCATAAAAAATATAGCTCGTAATGAATGTTTACTTCAAGATTTCTAAAACACAAGTCACGCTGTCTGTATCAAACAGCTCCATCATGTCATGCACATTGTAATACTGACTACGCGTTGGTTGGAGGTCGATACACCCCAACATGAAGTACTAAACGGTGAATTGTTCATTGCATTAAATGTACTCTTGGCGGGTATTTTCGTTTTAGTATGTGAAAATGGGTTATATGGGTATGATCAATTAGAATTCTTGCAATGATAACCTACTTCCATGCAGAAACTTTTTGATACTATTCAAATCACTAGTATTTTAGATTTCCTAAAAAAATAAATCTTTATTTTAAACTGTAGCTTGTATGAACTCACCCAAACTAATTTTTAACTAATGCAAATACCAACTATTATTTACATCTTTTCATCAAGATACATCATTTACATTTCCCGTTTAATGGGAACCAACATCTTTAACTGTTACCAACATTTACCATTTTATATTTAACTACTATGGATTTTTACTATATCGCTGGTCGATATTGAACCTTTCTTTTTACACATATGACCTACTGTATGGCGCTAAATAGCCTAAAAGTGCTGGTGCGCCGTTAAAATTAAATTAATCAATCAATCGGACTGCTCTGTAAGAAGGAGTATATTTACCTAGGGTTGGCTTGATGGTCTGAAGTTTGTTATTAACTGTATCACTCTACGATGCCAGACATTTCTCACGTAAAGATTCTTATAGTAAGCTTAAAATAAGTATATTGTTTTTTTTAAAGCAGACGGTTTTCTTAATAGGGTCAATTGTTCAGTACTTCAGTCACTACATGATATAAAACTGGAGAATCAATTATTATCTAATATTCTCCTTACACATACTAAGCTGAGTACTCTACAATACAGAATACTGTTGTTACCCCTCTCTCTCTCTCTCTCTCTCTCTCTCTCTCTCTCTCTCTCTCTCTCTCTCTCTCTCTCTCTCTCTCTCTCTCTCTCTCTCTCTCTCTCATTTTGTTCCTATACAAATATAAAAATTTGGTCATCAGTCTGAAGGTAAAGGTGAAACGTAAAGTTTCGTGGGTATATAAATGTTACTTTAATTCTGGTACAAGCATATCTCGTGACGTCACAATTCTCTTCGCAAGTAATATCGATTTTAAAGTTTAAAGATGCTTCAAGGTTTACAAAGGAATTATTATTGCTCTTGATATGGAATTTGGAAATCACCAAATTACAGATTTGTATGGCTCAAACGAAGTCTCCAGGTGTTTTTTATAGTCTAGTCAGTTTTCAAGGAATACAAAAATCCTACCACTTTCGTTTGTGCAGACTGGAACTTGATTCATGACTGCTCTGTTGATGTATATAATTACAAAACATTTTTTTAAAAAAACTAAAATTAAGAGACAGGGTATTAGGCTTGAAAAAATAATTACAGCTCCGCGATCCGAGGAGAGATTATAACCTTGATATTAAACAGCATAATTGTATTCAGAAATATCCATTTACAATCGCATGTGTATACGTTTTCTTGATAAACTAAGAGATTTAAATTTTCATTGATATTAAGAATATACATCTATGCCCTAGTTATAGATCTGACAATACACCTTACAATTTATATAATTTAAAAAAGACCAGGCTTTTAATAAATCACTAACTCATTTTTAAAAGACAAAGTATACATAGAAAAAATAAAGAAAACCTTAAAAGAAATAATGTTACTGTATACTACTACCACTACTAAGAATACAACTACTACTACTACTACTACTACTACTACTACTAATAATAATAATAATAATAATAATAATAATAATAATTAATAATAATAATAATAATAATAATAATAATAATAATAAAAGTATCAAAAGAAGAGCAACAACACTAATAATAATAATAATAATAATAATAATAATAATAATAATAATAATAATAATAATAATAATAATGCTACCACTACTAAG
The DNA here is from genome assembly GCA_016746295.1 of Potamilus streckersoni. Lineage (NCBI taxonomy): Eukaryota > Metazoa > Mollusca > Bivalvia > Unionida > Unionidae > Potamilus > Potamilus streckersoni. Next base: position 11,288 of record JAEAOA010000491.1, read on the forward strand.
AATACAACTACTACTACTACTACTTATAATAATAATAATAGTACCAAAAAGTAGAGCAACAAATACTATAATAATAATAATAAATCATTCTTTGAAATTATTTTGGTGGAAATCCTCGCCTTACAATTGAACGTTCTTCTAGATAATAGGGTCAAAGAAAAGAATTTTTGAAGGAGACTGAACATTTGGAAAATGTAATAAAACCAAATTTTAATATATTGAAATAAGAAGTATTTGTTTGTTTGAAACGTCGGTCTGAAGAAATAAGAAAAGTAAATGGGATGACAGTACAAACAAAAAGGAAATTGAGAGAAGAAAAAAAGTCAAAATTATATTGTAGCTTTGAAAAAAGAATATATGAGTAATACAATAGCAAATGTGATGGATGAATGGGCAAAAATGATAACTGATCAGTTTAACATTTTGAATGTGGTAAAACGGTTATATCAGCAGCAGAGAGGGTGAACCCTACAAAGTTTTAGAGACTATATTTTTGAAAACTAAAGGTTCCTAAGAGGCTGGAATCTCGAATTAAGCAAGATTATTTTCAACTTTTTTTCGTTTTCACGTGCTGGTCACATGCGTATGTCGTTCACATTCTCTGCCGCTATAAATTAAAAATCAAGGACAAAAGATTTTATCTAAACTTACACGATACCTTGATAATGGATCATAAAAGTTTATCGTTATAAATGTGAACGGAACAGCTTGCGCTTTTGAAAAGAAATTTTTAACTTTAATCGTGTCCATGTCCCCTAAACACTAAGTATAATACATATTTTGCAACGTATAATTATCTACGCCATTAACACAACCAAAATATTGCAGTTATCTCTGATCACCTTAGGTATCTGTGTGTATCTCTGAGTAACATACATCCATGTTTTTGTGACGGCCTCGAGATAATATCCGATCTGGATTGGTTTGTTTATCTAGCATCACATCATCGTATACTACGAGCTTATTAATGAATCCATCTAAGTTATCTACGGATGGAGGATTCATCAATATCGGTAATAAAATCATTGATATCGTTTTTGTCTTCGTCTAGTAATTTTGCATTTTGATTAAAATCTTTTAAGTACTTCGTAATATCGTGTCGCTGAAAAGTCAATTTTATCCATTTAATAATGATATGACTTTATATTGTGTTCGATGTAGAGCAACAATCCCCACCGTTGGTGGAACCACTGGATTGACAACAATAACAAAAAAAGATAGGCGCGCACTTACAAGCAAGGGTGTGAAATGTGGTACATACAATAAAATTTATTTCCACGTCGCAGATATTAGGAAAATGGCTAGGAGCTCTATGGGCAAAATATCCTGGCGAGAAACATCTGGGATATAATTATTTTGGTCCTGAACTCGTCTCGACATCAGGCTCGATGACCAAGACCAACCCAAACCTGGAGAATATCCAATAAATAAGATTAATAAAGCGTGTCACATTCATGATGTCGCGCATAAAAGTCAAGATTTGCAACAACATATTGCAGATGTAAAGTTGATTCATGCGTTAAATTCTATACTTGATAAATCTCTTAGAGAAAAACTCACTAGTTTTCTAGAAAAATCTTTTATGAAAGGTAAAATAATGCTAGGGCTGGTAATTAACTGATTATTATAATGGAATCAGTTTATTATTCCCCGAGAGGGTATTGGAGATGTATAGCAGCTCTATCATACAAAAGTTATTTACTAAACGAGATCGTATTCCAATGGGAAATATAGTAATGGCTATGATAATAGAATAAGGTGATCACTGAAAAAAATGTTGGCTCAGGAAAATATAACTATTTTTCTCTCACACAATTTCTGTTAAGTGTCTGCTGGCAGGGATGTACATAATGTATCAGATATGTGTGGGTATAAATAAATAAACGTGTATATATGCGTATACAAATTTGTTTTTTATATGAGCATTACTGTATATGCATATTGTTTTATTTATGTTTTATAAATTAATAAGATTATCACATGTATTGCTATGTTATCTTGAAACTATTAATGCAAACTATTTCTTTTTCTTTCAATAGTCCTCTGTTCATTCACTCTTACCTTTCATCTTCTCTTTGCTTGCCTTCTGGTTTAAATAATTTACTAAGATGTGTCTTTCCAATTAACCACACTATTCATATGTTTATATCTCGCTCAGCCCGGACATTAAAGGGAGACGAAAGGGTATGTACCTGCAGCTATGTCCCCAATCTGAGTGAAGATTTTAGGGAAAAACGTATCAATAGTCTTCGAGAGGTTCGAGAATCCCATTGAAAAGCAATAATTTTATTTCATTGCCCAGAACCAATATATCTCTGTTCAGGAACAACGTTTACAATAGACTTAAAGATCTTTTTGTTTCCTTTTCTACAGAAGGATCTGTAATCAGGATCAAACCAAAGCGTAGAAAGAGATTACCTTTAATCAGGATCAAACCAAAGCATAGAAAGAGACACCTTTAATCAGGATCAAACCAAAGCGTAGAAAAAAATTGCCTTTAATCAGGACCAAACACAAGCGTAGAAAATATTGCTTTTAATCAGGACCAAACACAAGCGTAGAAAAGATTGCCTTTAATCAGGACCAAACACAAGCGTAGAAAAGATTGCCTTTAATCAGGACCAAACACAAGCGTAGAAAAGATTGCCTTTAATCAGGACCAAACACAAGCGTAGAAAAGATTGCCTTTAATCAGGACAAAACACAAGCGTAGAAAAGATTGCCTTTAATTAGGACCAAACACAAGCGTAGAAAAAGATTGCCTTTAATCAGGACCAAACGCAAGCGTAGAAAAGATTGCCTTTAATCAGGACCAAACACAAGCGTAGAAAAGATTGCTTTTAATCAGGACCAAACACAAGCGTAGAAAAGATTGCCTTTAATCAGGACCAAACACAAGCGTAGAAAGAGCATTTCTTTAGTGTACCCCTACTAAAGGCCGAGCGTATGAGGTTATGGCATGTGTGTGTGTTAGGGTGACAAAAAAGTCAGTTCTGGGCCGACACTCGACTTAATTTGAGCATTTGTTAAATAGTTTAAAAATTTACAAAAACGGTAGGTATTTTTCAGGATTGACGGCAAAGCCGAAAACAACCTCAGTTGCTAGTGGAGCGGAAGGCACGCTCTCTATGGGTGTAACTTTGGGGAGTCTGGAAGTTAGACAAGTACAAAAGACTTAGCGCTTTCGACTCCAAGTCTTTTTCAAAGGCAAACATTAAACAGAGACAAGACAAACGATAAACGCAAAAAGCGTTCTTTGTGACCACGAAACCTCAAATACACCCAAGACAAAAAAGATGCTAACACCAACTACAAGCCAAGGCCAATCTGGCAAATGTTGTCCCTTTGATGATAAAAAGTACACAACAGTTCAATATATAATAGACATATGCACATTCTCTAAGACAGCGACGAGCACAAATTTCAAAATACACGATCCAAACAAAACGTACAAAACAGTAAATGTAATTTATCACATCACATGTAAGATCTCCGGCCGTCAGAATATCGAAGAGACTGAAAGGCTACACTAAAACATCAATCTGATCAGATCTGATTGGATGAAGAGGAAGCTGAATAGAAATCGAGATGCTGAACATTTATCTTCATCTGTCTAGCCTTGAGTGATGTAACACTAATTGCAACTGCTCGCAACTCTAACAGGAATTCCGAAAACAGAAAAGTAAAAAAGAATCTTACTGGAGATGTCGCCTTTGAACGTTGTAATTAGGTTCAACCAAGGGGGCTAGAAAAAAGATAACTACGTGCAAAACAAATATCTGTTTACACACAGCATATTTTCAATTGTTCTTCATTCAGTCACCAATGCTTACTACAAAAAAGAATGAAATATCCGGGATATAATTTACTGTCACGCTAATTTACATAAAATACAGATGGCAATAAGGCTCATCCATTTTGCTGGTCTATAAAACATGGCGCATTGTAAAACCAGTAGAAACGTATACGAAGCATCAAACATTTTCACGTTTTCATTTCAGTGGCAAGTTATTTAGTATTTAATATTTGTCTTGTATCTGTTCAACTTAGTTACAAACTCTAGTCCGACATTATCTCCCTCTGTATCTGTTCAACTGGGTTACAAACTCTAGTTCGACATTACCTCCCTAGTTTAAATCCCAACCATACCCCTTTTTGACACAAGAAAAAGTACAAATGAGGTCAAAGGTACACAGAACTTAATTCATTTATAATTTATAATTTTAGACCTTAGTATGCCAAGATGGTACCCTGATACTTATTGTAAAAGTGTTTAATGCAAACGGAAGTTTTCATTGTAAAACACGACCAGAGCAGCAGAGAGGGTGAACCCTACAACAATATATTTGCGACAAAATCGATTAAAGCCTCAGAACCAGCATTAAAAACTCTTTTAAACTCTTCAATGATGTATGGATTATTGGTAATGTACCCAATCTTGAATTAACTGGAAAGAAGCAATTGTAATACCAGTTCCCAAACCCGGTAAAGATAGCGACGACCCCAACAGCTACCGACCAATTGCACTGACAAGCTGTGTGTGTGCAAAACAATGGAACGAATGATCAATTCTCGACTACTCTGGTACTTAGAAGCTAACAATTTAATATCTCCTTTCCAAAGTGGCTTTCGATATGGACGGAGTACTAATGATCATCTAGTTAGACTAGAAACATTCATTCGTGATACCTTTATCAAAAAAGAACATTTAGTAGCGGTATTTTTTGATTTAGAAAAGGCCTATGACACAACATGGAAGTACGGGATACTAAAAGACCTGCACGATCTGGGTCTCAAAGGCCGTCTGCCCTCATTTATCTCTAATTTTCTCTCTGACAGGGAATTCAAAGTTCGAGTGGGCTCTACCCTCTCCGATACACACCAGCAAGAGATGGGTGTGCCCCAGGGCAGTATTTATCTGTGACGCTTTTTAACATCAAAATCAATAGTATCACCAAATACTTAGCTCCGGTGTTGACTGCTCATTATATGTTGACGATTTTTTAATTTGTTATCGCTCAAAACACATGCATAAAAATGAGAGGCAAAGACAGCAAAATATCAATAAGATTCAAAGTTGGGCCAGTAATAACGGTTTCAAATTTTCAAAATCAAAAACAGTATGCATGCATTTTTGTCAGTTGCGAAGACATCATGATAACCCTAAACTCACGCTGGATGGAACACTTATTCCAGTTGTTGAGGAACAAAATTCTTGGGTGTTCTTTTTGACAAAAAGCTGACATTCATACCACACATTAAGAATTTGAAAGCTAAATGCTTAAAAGCCTTAAATTTGATTAAAGTAATTGCTCACACTGATTGGGGTGCTGATAAAAAAGTCCTCCTTAATTTGTATAGAACATTTATCCGTTCCATCTTAGACTATGGATGCATTGTTTATGGTTCAGCTAGGAAGTCTTATTTGAAAATGCTTGACCCAATTCATCATCAGGGAATAAGACTTGCTCTAGGAGCATTTAAGACATTACTCCGTGTGAAAGCCTTCTCGCGGAAGCGAATGAACCACCTTTATCGCATCGCAGAGAAATGCTTTCTGCACATTATGCTCTTAAGTTACGATCAAACCCTCTGAACCCTGCTTTTTCGGCCGTTTTTCATCCAAATTACAAAGCTTTATACGTAAATAAACCAAATGCTATACCTTCATTTGGTATTAGAATATCATCCTGCTTTGACCAAATCAAATGTAATCTATCTTTAATCCAGAAAACTTTTGTCTCGAAAACACCACCTTGGCTCATTAAGCAACCCCAAGTGAATTTTACGTTACACGATCGGAAAAAATCTGAGACAAACCCTATCCTATTCTTGAATTCTTATCATGATCTACTCAATGAATTTACACATTATGCTAGATTTTATACTGATGGATCAAAGGTTGCTGATAAGGCTGCTGCAGCCTTCGTCAGTGGCAAACACATAACCAAAGAGCGTTTGCCAAATGATGCATCCATATTTACAGCGGAAATCAGAGCAATAGACCTGCTCTGACATTTATCGAAACTAATCATATTCTAAATAGTATTATCTTCTGTGACTCATTATCAGTGCTTCAGGCGCTACACAATATCAAACTAGATAATCCACTATTGGTGAATGTTTTGATAAAAAACTCTGAACTTAGTGCCTCATGCAATATAGTATACTGTTGGCTACCTAGCCATATTGGTATTAGAGGTAACGAAGAAGCAGACCGGGCTGCTAAGATGGCCCTATCTTTAGAACCATCGGATTTTAAATTACCATATTCTGATTTTAAACCTTGTATCAAAAAGTATCTACGTCAAAAGTGGCAGGTATCATGGGATGATGCAATCAATAACAAACTTCATGCCATCAAACCAATCTGGGAGAATGGACTCCTTCCTACAGAACTATTCGTAGGGAGGAGGTTGTCATTGCAAGAATCAGAATCGGTCATACATACATTACCCACTCACACATACTAAAAGGTGAAGATCCACCAGAGTGCGTTCCTTGCAATGTACATTTACTGTTGAACACTTTATGAACCACGTGTTCCGACCTGCAACCTACGCGTGATAAATACTAATGTACACGACATGCAGGAACTTTTTGATACTATTCAAATCACTAGTATTTTAGAGTTCCTAAAGGAAGTAAATCTTTATTTTAAACTGTAACTTTTTATGACCTTACCCAAACTAATTTTTAACTAATACCAATACCAACTATTATTTACATCTTTTCATCAAGATACATCATTTACATCTCCCGTTGATCGTGAACCAATATCTTTAACTGTTACCAACATTTACCATTTTATATTTATCTACTATGGATTTTTTACTATATCGCTGGTCGATATTGAACCTTTTTTACAAATATGACCTACTGTATGGCGCTAAATAGCCTAAAAGTGCTGGTGCGCCGTTAAAATTTAATCAATCAAATCAATCAGTATGCATGATTTTTGTCAATTGGATATTTTAACATGATATCAATTTTTCAATATTCCTGGTCTGCAACACATTTATAATGATCACTGGGACTACAAGACATGTCGCATAGGATGATATCCATCCAGTCACTTTTTTGACAAAGCTGACCATTCATACCACACATTAGAGATTTGAAGCTAAATGCTGTAACTTTTTGATGACCTTACCAAAACTCGATTTAAAGTCTGGCCAATTGCTCACATGACCAATAAAATAAGTCCTCCACAATTTGATAACCATTTATCCGTTTTACTTAGACCTATCGGATGCATTACAACCTCAGCTCGATTCTTTTTGGAAAATGCTTGATGTAATCCAATTCATGATCAGGAATCTAATTGCTTCTGGCAAAGAATTTAACTTTACATCAACAAAGTGTGAAAACCTTCTTAGTTGATTGATGATGAACCATTATCATATGCAACCTAGAAATGCCTTTCTTGCACATTACTTTAATCTACGATACACCTCTGACCCTGCAGCTTTTTCACCGTTTTTAAATTACAAGCTTTATACGTAAATCAAACAAAATGCTATATATGTTAGAGTACATTAGAATATATATCTCCTATCTTTGAGTAATCTGATCTTTAATCAGAAAGCAACTTTTTTACACTCAAAGGTGACCACCACCTTGGCTCATTCCCAAGTAACTTTTAACGTTACACTCGGAAAAAATCCCTGAGACAAAAACAGTACGACTATTTTTAACTTTTAGGCATGATACTCAATTTTACACCATTATGCTAGTTACATGGATCAAAAAATAAAACGCTAATAAGGCTTGCTGCATTTCGTCAACAACACAATAATACAGACCCCAAATGATGCATCCATATTTGAGGCGAAACCAATACAACTTTTAACTTTTATCAACAGATTACATAATCGTTAAAGTTAGTATTATCTTCTGTGATATCATTATCTGCTTCCAACATGAGTCCACAATTTTAGAACCAACATTAGATAATACTATTATGGATTGTTTTATGTCTGATCTTATGCTTGATATTAACCAATACACACTGTTTGGCCTACAAGCCATATTTAATTAATAGTACCTAGAAGGTAACGTAACATTTAGTAATCCTTACCCCACGGGGGGCTAAGGTTAGCCTATTCTTGTATGCATCGGATTTTACAATATTACCATATTCTGATTTTAAACCTTTTAATCAAAAAGTAATCTACGTCAAAAGTGGCAGGTATCATGGGATGATGCAAAAAAAAACTTCATGCCATAACACCAATCTAAGCTCCTCCTACAGAACTACATTCGTGGGAGGAGGTTGTCATTGCAAGATCAGAATCGGTCATCAATACATTCCCCATCAAAATACTAAAATGTGAAGATCACCGGAGTTTTAATGCCATTCAATAATATTTCAATTGATAGAAAAATTGAACACTTTCTTTAGACACGTTCTGTTCCTATATACTGCAACCTACGCGTCTAAATACTATAATTTACACGACATGCAAAACTTTTAACTATTCACATCACTAGATTTTGGTCCTAAAGGGAAGGTAAACAGTCTTTACGGAAGCCAAACTTGTAACTTTCTACCTTAACCCAAACTAATTTTTATTGTGTAACATGGAAATGGAATTTCAAGATATTACATCTATCATCACAGAAATATCAAATTTAAGAAATCAAGGAATCGTACTTTCTGAATTTTTGAATGAAGACAGACTTTTGAATGAATTTGAACAAATTGATATACAATTGAAACGTGGAAGATATGTTCTACCTAAAATGTATTCACTGATAAAAAGAATCCAAAAAGCGGTTAATGCTTCTTTGTATAACAATGATATTAATTTATTCATTCGGCTATTTAGTATAGTTGAAGCCATTAGAAAGAAACTCGGGGAACAGTACCAAGTTCGGTCAGAGATTGCTTTGAAAGTGAAATCTATAAGACGTTTGATTGATGCAAGTGAAACCGACAATTGAAAAATCGTTAGCATTTCCAATAATGACATCAGAAGCATTAACTACCAGACTAGCCCGTGAGAGGTTAGCATTACTGAAAAAGTTTATACCAATTCGAGATAACGTGCGAGATAAACTACAACTTAGACAGCAAGCGCAGACTGACTTTTCTATTGGAAGCGAACAACTTTTTGCCCCTGTAACTAAAGCCACTAAGGATATGAAACTTGCAACAGAACGTGCTATATACGGCGACATCCCTAAAGAGGGAGCAGTACCTATTATTGATGTATTAGGAAAGATTGCTACAGAAACTGAAAAAACTCACGAGGGAATAAAACAGCTTTCAGGTGAGTTACAAACTCAGCGAGAAATACAACAAATGGGTAATATTGATACTGATGATAACCCCGTTGAAGATGCTAGTGTTTCCACTAAAAAAAGTGTTCCTTTTAACGAGAAATTCACTGATGAAGCTATAGAAGAAATCAGACAAATTCAATTGCTGAAAAAGGAAGACTATGCGTTATTTGGAAACTTTGCTGTAAAAAGTTATTATAACAGGGAGAAATTTTTAAAAGACGAGTATAAAAAAAACACAATAAAACGAGATGACTGGGTGGATTGGTTATTTAAAATTAATAAAAATGAACCCGGAAAATTAAAAAAGGATACATTGGAATACAGAGCTTTTAAAATGGGAGTTGATGCGTATGGTATAGAACAACAACAACTAAAAGAACAACGAAAAGAACAACAACAAGGTCGAGGTCGAGGTCGAGGTCGAGGTCGAGGTCGAGGTCGAGGTCGAGGTCGAGGTCAAGGTCGACAATCTCCAGAAATTCAAAACGTTTCCGAATCAGAAAGTACTTCAGGAGAGGGTTATGGAAGTTCTCATCATGATTCTCATATGTGTCCTAGTAATATCATTAATGATATATCACGACTTGAGGTTCTTATGGGAGGTAAGCGAGCTGGAAATAACTCAGTCGAAATAACTAATGAAGCATTTGATATTTGCAGACGATTATTCCAAGGTGGGATAATTGATATTCATACGTATCGAGAACTCTTGGATGAGTTAATGGACGGAATTCCAGGGGAATTTAGCGATTGAAATTGTATTTAGAAATTACAAAGTCATTTCAAATAAGATGATAGTACACTATAATCACAATAAACCAACAAACGTGTATGTAGTGAACTCAAGATTGCCCGTTTATAAGGCATACTACGGTGACGGCCTTGGAAATATCATGGCTGGTTTATTCACAAGAATAGCCCCAAAAGTAGCACCAATTGCTAAACAATTAGCGATGAAAGCCATTGATGTTATTCGTAATAAGGGAATTAACGCTGTTGGAGATCTTGCAGGAACGGCCTTTTCTACCGCAAAGAATAGAATAACGTCATTGGTGAAATCTAGATTCGGACGAAAACCACCACCACCGCTACCTTCAACAACAATGATGCCTGCAAATGTCAGTAAAGTGATAAATAACGCAGTGGAACAAAAACTAGCATCATTAGCAATGACTTCACCAGATAGTAGTAATATTGCAAGTATGATAGCGGGAAGTGGTCTTGGAGGAAATCGAAAAAGAAAATGATTTAGAAAAACGATACGTTTTAGTATAAATGGCATTTAAAAAAATTGCTGATCCAGCGTTTGATATGGCGGCACCGGTGAATAAAGATGATTCTAAAATTAACTATCAGTATTATGCCTATCCTGCAAGAGAGCCTAATCAACGAGGGAGAGTTGAACTTCAAGTTCAAGATACAAGTAGATACTTTTTGCCGTGTGAGGCGTTTATTGAAGTAGAAGGAGAGCTTGTAACAAATGTTGCAGCTAATACACCATATGGGGATAACCCAAATATCCGAGTTGGTTTCGTAAATAATGGCATTATGGCGCTATTTAACAGTGCAAGATATATCATTGATGGAAAAGAAATTGAATCAATAGAACAAAATGTTGATATTGCAACAACAATAATCGGACTTGCGAGATATTCTGATGATTATACAAGGTCGGCTGGTCCGTCTATGATGTTTGCTAAGGATACTTCTGAACATCCGAACCATTATCAATTTATTAAAGTACGAACAGCGAGAGCTACTGCAGAAGCTAATCAACAACTTGTAAATCATCCAGACCGTGAAGATCAACCAGCCGCTGAATTTGAAATTTTAAAAAGGATCAATGATAATTTCAATCTAGGATTTGCAACACGAAAAGGAGCATTAAAAGGACAGCATCGACGGTTTTCATGTGCTATTCCGTTACATCACATATTCGGATTCTGTAGAAATGTCAGAAAAGTCATCTATGGAGCAAAGCATACAGTCGTGTTAGTGCGAAAAGAAAATGACAATGATGCAATTTGGCATGCTGATGGTGTTGATGATGGGAAAGTCATGTTAAATAAATTGACTTTATGGATGCCCGTCTTGACACCAGCAGTTACAATAGAGCAAGAATTACTATCGTTTATGGACACAGGTGGAAAATCATTGCTAAGTTGGCTAACAACAACGACTGATACGAAGCAGGATAATGTAGATGGCACATTTACATGGCACTTAGCATCAAAACAAGGTGTTTCAGCTCCACGTCATATCTTTATAGCGTTACAGGATGCAAATCGAGTGGGTCATCAAGTATCTAGTCATATGATATTTGATCAAATAGGGGTAAGTGAAGTTTCGTTGAGAATAAACGGACAACAAGAGCCAGCAGAGATTGTACAGCTTAATTATGATAACAACTACATAGCTCGTGTATATCATAGAATATTGTCGTATATGGGTCGTGATCAAAATGTTGATACTGGTTTGCAAATATCGCAAATTGATTTTGAAAAACACTATCCGATTTATTACTTTTCATTGGAACATCTTGACATGATGAGACAATCTGTTGTTGATATATACTTCCAAGCTCGGGTACAACGCCCTGTTGCTATAGCCAATTATAGAGCAGTTGCTGTCATTCTCAGTGATAAATCAATGTTGTTAGAAGGAGTTGGCGGACGAATGAGACTTATTGATGCACCAGTGGAAAACATGTAGTTAGGATTTTCACAATAAGATCAATTGAAAGTGTAAATTACATTTTAGAATAGAATGACATATAGTATTGTTAATGTCCAGTTGACTGATGGTCAGGTCAAGAAATTGAAATCAAAGTCGGCTAAAGAATGTGGAACTACAATAACGTTGAAACCCACTCAAATGTCCGGTGGTGCACATAAATTATCACTGACAGATCGTCAAATAAAACATTTCAATGATGCGCTAAAGAACAAACGAGGAGTTCAAATTGATTTTTCGAAAGCAGCAATCGCCAGTATGATAAAATCGGGTGGAATATTCCCGCTGTTAGCTGCTATTCCAGCATTGATTGCAGCGGCTGCCCCAGCGGTTGCGAAGGCGGCAGCGTTAGGAGCCGTTGGTACTGCTGCAGGAATGGCCCTGAAAAAAGCTACTGGGAAAGGCTATAAAAAAAAAGGAAAGGGTCTAAGACTACCAGGAACTCCACACAATTGGTACAAGGGCACGGGCCTAAGAATACCAGGAACGGCTTATTAGTGGAAAAATCCCTAGGATTTTCACCAATGTCCAATTTTGATTTAATTGATGCTGTAAAATCATTATCAATAAAAAACTTTAGAGGAGTTTTCATGAGAGATCAATTACCGTCAAAACCAATGAAAAATGAAACGGGTATTATCAATCTCGATAACAGCAGCGGAAAAGGAACTCATTGGGTCGCATATGCAATTGATCCACGCGGAATTGTCTATTTTGATTCATATGGATTAGCTCCACCAAAAGAATTCATGCGATATGTATCCACAATAACAAAGTCATCTCCAATTTTTTATTCCACGCTACCAACACAACAGTTAAATGATCCACCGATATGCGGTCGTGAGGTATTAAATGTCCTTGCAGAGATATCTAAATTTCCAAGAAAACCACCACAAGTTGTTGTTAATGAATATACTAGCAGGCAATGGCAAAAACGATAGCGTTATGATTTAGAAAAACGTAGCGTTTTCGTATAATGATTGATATTTGGGGACGACCTTTATCAGAATCAAAAAAAACAGAAACCGATAGCAAATTCGCTGTCGAAAGTGTAAAAAAAATAATCGAAGATGAAATCGCCGAGACATTAAATTTGTCAAGTGTAGATCCTGGGGAAATAGTTGTATTTCAAGATCGCCAGGGCAAATTGAAATCTAGTAATGTTTCATTGGATGATGTCTTAATACGAAGACGTGACGTCGTTGAAGATACAATAGCGTTATATTCAAATGATGGAAAACTCAAACCGGGTGTACTCGTTTCTACAATCACAGATGCATTAAAAAATTTAAATGAAGAACTTGAAAAACATATAACAACATATACTTCCCTTCGTAGAAATATTATCAATAAATTCTTTGGAACACCAGCGGTAACCTCTCCATCTCTCGCTGAAATTAAATCCAATTTTGATGAAATTAAAGCTAGTATTAAAAATATTAATGATGCTGGATTTAGTATTATTAGAGATAGCATTAATAGTATTAAAAAATCTATCGAGGATATTACAAAATTTAAAACAGACAATCTTCCGCTACTTGAAAGAATAAAGATTCCTCATGAGAGAAATATCATAAATATGATATACACAGTTCTCTCTGGATCATTAGATTGGGAACCTAAAAAGAATACAGTAACCCTCACTGTGTCAAACAAGGGTATTTATCGATTAACAATAGTGTCACTGAATCAGTTTAATATATCATCATCGACTTCATATGGATACAACAACGTGATTTCAACGACTATTGACGTGGGTGAATACAAACGGTTTACAATAACAAGCACTGATCCTAATTTAAATAAGACATCATTTGTATGGTACATGGAGTTTGTAGCTGATCTAAATTAGAATTTTTAACAATTAGAAACCACTTGAGATTTTAAAATAATATGATTCCGTCATCGCAATATCGCTATGATACCGTCAAAGAGTTCTTAACAAAACTCAAAACACTCATTGATGAATATGAAATAAAAATTAAAAAGTATCGCAGGAGAATTACCGCAATTGATGTTACAGTATACTCGGTATCTGGTATAATGGCCGGTGCTGGTATTATACTATCTTCAGTAACAATGGTAGCTCCGATTGCTGTCCCAATTGCTATTTCCGCGGTGACAACATTTGCTGGACTTGCAAATGCTATTACTAAAAAAATATCATCGTGTTCTCAAGAAAAACTTAACGACTATATAGTAAAACATCAAGCAGTATCTAACGGTTACTCACAATTATCCTCGTTGATGTCATCATCGATTGATGATACGATAATTACCGAAGACGAATTCTCCGCGATGATACGTATTTATGATACTACGATTAAAAACGCTAACGTTTTTTCATCTATTGCAAAATTAGACATTGTGAATAATAATAATGTCGCAAGAGATTCAACTACTTCAGCGGATAGCAGAAAATACCACTCCGCGGAAAACAAGCATGATATCAATATCGTCAACAAACCCTAAATTCAGTGTGAATTTTCCCTCGCCTGTTTCAGTAAAGGAAATCGCGTTGGCAAAATTACGAGTGTATCATAGTTGGCCTAATATCAGATCGGTTCCATTTGGCGGTCAGAGAGCTAATAATTCTCTGGTGTTTGCATATAGGAATAAAAAAGATGACACTCCAGATTGGATCGTTGTTTCAATACCAACTGGATCCTATCAAATTGAGCAAATTAATAATGAATTACAACGTAGAATAAAATCCATTACTAAAAAAGAATCAAAAATTGCGATAACAGTTCATGAACCAACACTATCATCTACAATTGAAATAGGCTCTCCTGGGTACGTTGTAGATATTTATAACAGTTCAATAAGAACAGTATTAGGATGGCCCGAAGATCCACCTAGAAGTGCTGATAATTCCACGCCCGAGCCTGTAAAATCTGATTATGTCACTGATGAAATAGGACCTGAAAATCCATCAAAAGGATATAAAACCCTCCTCGATATAAACTTTACAAAAAGATATCGACGTAAGAATGAATATGGTAAAGATGAGTGGACAATTCCATTTTATAATGATTATATCCCACAGGAAGGTGAAATTCTGGAAATACATGAAACAAGTCCAGAAATGGGAGATATTGAAACTTTTATCTTCAGAGGAATGAATGATGATTTTAAATTGTTATTACCATCGTTAAGATCCGGTCTTCTCACACAAGCTGAGTTCATTAGTGTAGTCTCCGCGGGTAATAAAATCATCGATGACATGGAAATATTTAATTCGAGGATTACTAATCTCTTCACTGATGAAAATAACCCAATTTCAAGAACTTACTCCGCCCGAGATTATAAAAAAAATATAAATGAAAATCCAAATTATAAACTCCCAGGATATAACGCACCTGAACTAAAAAATCAACTCAGAACTGCCATCAACGAAGGATTTAATAAAATCTATCAATCATGGAAAGATAGCCAGCCGAAGCCTATTATCCTCACTCATAATAATTCTCCCGACGGCGACGGTAGACATATCGCACCGAACAATGTGGATATTTCATCGGTGATCGCACTTAATTTAACGTGTGATGTAATCGAAGGAAGTTATCAAATTAATATGGAACAATCAAATCAAGCCCGACAAGGTTACATTCTTTATTCATTTTCACCAACAGCACCCCCCGGATTTTTAATTGTTGAGAATCCGACTAATCCAGTCTATATGCAATGTCAAAATGATTCACTAACTAGAATTAATTTTACACTCACCGATCAGTCAAATAATTTAATTGATCTACGTGGTGAAGTATTATCGATTAGTCTGTTTGTGAAAAGCTAACAAATATTTGGTTAAATAATTTGTATTAATCAGCAGCAGAGAGGGTGAAATGACAACATATTTGCGACCGTAGATGGCAGCAATTTGAGTGTGGTTATGACAATGTATTTGCGACAAAATCGCTAAGATGGGGTCTTTATTTTTTTTTTGGTTGAAATATTGAGATTTCGTAGGAAGGTTCCATTGGCATTCTGAGGCTTTAATCGATTCTGTCGCAAAAATTTGTAGACGTAGATGGCAGCAATTTGAGTGTGGTTATGACAATGTATTTGCGACAAAATCGCTAAGATGGGACCTTTAATTTAAGGCTCAATTGGCATTCTGAGGCTTTAATCGATTTTGTCGCAAATATATTGTTGTAGGGTTCACCCTCTCTGCTGCTACCAGTTTCCAGTCATTTCTAGTTCCTGGACAAGTCCATTTTCAGCGATGGGGTGTCGACACCACTAAACAAGTATGTACGTGGAAGGAAATTACTCTGTCGTCTGTTAACGACATTTATGATGTCAAATCAAGCAAAGCAAAATAATGACAATAACAAATGTGGATTTAAAAGCGGTGCAATTTCTATGTACATGTGTGCAAAGATATAACACACATTATGGTAATTTAAGTGTCTGGCAGTTACCGAATAAAAGGAACTAGGTTGAAATGTCTGATGAAATCAACAAGGCCATATATTGTACGCAACATTGCGCCGTGTTATTATGAAAAGTCAGAAAGCATGAATGGCGCAGAGAATGCTATATAGTGTTAGAGCCATTCAGGTTATATATTATAAATCCATGTATGAAAAGACCAAATTCTGTCACATAAAAGATTACCATTATCAAGATCGGTTGAGGAGGGGGGTTCACACATAAATGGGTAGGTGAAATCAGACTAGTTTTACACTGTACGTTGTTAGTTTATTGCTTTTTAAAAGATGTGAAAAAATTACCCTAACGTGCCGTTTACTTTTGTCCAGGATTGTTCAGATGTCTCGCATAGGTTTTTGCCCTAGACAAAGGTTTTCTCTCTTGTAAACAGTGTCTTGTAATTCTTTATTGCAAATATTTTTTGTACCATTTATCCTGGATAGTAACATACATTTTAATTTGGTTCCATCATTGCAAAATTGTGCTCAAAACGAAACTGATTTGAATACCTGAACTTGTTTATCAGTTTCTTTCCCTTAAAAAATTAGATGTGCCTTTGGATGAATCCTCATGTATAAATCAAATATCAACAATTCCATAAATAGCAAATATCTTAAAAATATATATGAATACAAATTAAAGAAATGTTTCAAAGCTTATTTAGTGAATTTCATAGCCACGTCTTTTCTCTTCCGTTTAGTATCTAATTTTGCGCAAGTTGATCACGTTAGTGTTTGAATACACTTTGCTGTGCCATATCCTGACTTTGTATTACATGTAACTCCATGGACATAGCCATGTCTATATTTAAGAATATGTATTGTAGGTATAAATAAGGACGCAAACAATATGGAAGTAAATTAATGGTTGTTAATTGAATTAATCAAAGTCTTTGAAACTTGTTTTACCACTGATGTTATACCCATTTATGACAATGTACTAGAATAAATTCTTTGCGACTCGTACACAAATATTTAATTTTATCACATTTGATAACATAAACAATTTGTTATATAGTAATGTAGTCTTAATCTCTTGGTGTTAGCTTAATGGTGAAATGTTTCAACACTAAACTCTACTATCAACCATTACAGCTTTTGTTTTGGTGATATTTAACTTCAGATCAGGCAGCAAGGCAAGGAGCTCAGTGACTTTTAATGCAACTTTAGCATGTGCTAAAGAATCACGAAAGATGAAAACTGTATAATAGGCGAAGTGCGGAAATGATTATTTGGTGTCATGAATCTTTATTCTTGTCAGATTAGTGTCTCACTGTGGGTTCGGGTTTGTAGAATTGACCCGCCGTGCATCGCTACGTGTCGTAAGTGGCGACTAAGTAGAGGCAGCCTGTTTCAAGTGGGTTACGACCTGTGTCAGAGGAGGAAAAAATTCTGGTTGTCCAGCTGAGGCTTTCCAATACAATACACTACTTTTGGCTTCTTCTAGACGGGTGGTTGGTATGGGCCTGTCACAAAATCAACCTGAAGGTGATTTTACCAAATGATTATAAGCTGGTTGGCTGGTTGAGATTTTACGGCACACCAGCTAAAAGAGGCCATTTAGCGCCATACAAAAGGTTACATCTTTTATTATGTACAAATGGTAAAAGGTTCTGTATCGGCCAGCGATACGAAACCAAATAGCTAAAGGTAAAATGGTAGCGGTGATAAAAAATTAAGTTTCCCGATCAACGAGGATTGCATTTAATATATGACCACGAAAACATGAAAGGTAATTAAAATCTATCGACCGTACATATGTAGCACACAGACAGATCCACCCGAGTAAACACCTCGCTCTAACACCACCATTACCAAGCACTAAACCACATCTACCCAAAAAACTGATTATAACATCTGCGTGTCCCTGGCACTTTAAACGTGTCCCCTTGGTGGGTGGGAAGCACGGATGCTGAATTTTTAAACACCAACATGAAACATTCGCCAACAAAATATTCGATTAAAACGAACCAAAAAAGAATCTAACTCGGATGACCAACCATGTGGTGTAGAATCCATTTCACGCTTCATGGTTATAGTCTTACAATCTACATATGACTCAAAACCACTAGCCTCACTGTTATCGTTTGCAATTGAAAAATTAAATCCGGGTAAAATTGGTACACCTAAAAGTGTAAAACTAATTTATATCGAGCTGAGCTGTCTACTTGTTGAATATGAACGATAGTCTAATTTGGATCAGATGAGAGCTCTGTATATTGCTATGAGAGTTTCTTGGTTTGCTCCCCAGTCTGTTCCTCTTAGGTGTTGAAGTAGTGTAAGGTCTTTTTGGCAGTTATCTTTTAATTGTATGATGTGTTTTTTCCAGGTTAGGTTTTTGTCTGCTGTGCCTCCTTGGATGCTAGTGTGGGTTGTAAATTTAATGAGTTCATTTTTGAAGGTATAGTTGTGGGTGTGGTGGTGTGCGTTTATGATGTAATGAGAAGAGTATAGCTATTGTTTTGGTTGTTGAGAGTTTGAATCCCCATGTGTTTGTCCAATTTGTTTTGTGGTTTAGGCTGGTTTGTATTTGTGCGATGTATTTTTTGTTTGCGGAGTTTCCTGCCTTCCATATGCAGCTGTCATCTGCAAATTGGGATGGTTCGACTAGCGTGTTAATTTGATTAACAAGGTCATTAATCACTATATTGAATAAGATTGGGCTGATTACACTGCCCTGTGGCTCTCCATGTTCCAAGTCTTTTGTTGAGATGTCCTAGTTTGACTCTAAAGCTGCGTCCAGTAAGAAAGTTGCCAGTACAGTTGTGTAACCGCCCTCTAATGCCGAATTGGTTAAGTTTTGAAATTAGTCTCTTGGACCAGACTAGGACAAATGCTTTTTCAAAGTCTATGAAGATAGCTATCAAGTGGCTGTTGTTCTTGCTTTTGTAATTGAAGGCTATTTTGATGTCTGTTTCTAATCTTAGTACTAGATCTAGGGTTGTTGTGTGCGCTCGGAAGCCGCTTTGGTTTTCAGTTAGTAGTTGGTGGTATTCTAGGTGATGTTTTAAACGTTTAACTTTCATGGTTTCCATTGTTTTACATATTTTGATAGTGAGAGAGAAAGGCCGATATGAGGAAGGTAGGCGTGGGTTTTTGCTAGCTTTCGGTATTGGGGTAACTAATGCTTGTTTCCATTTAATGGGTATTGCACCTGTGGTCCAAATTTGGTTTATGAGGTGAATGGCTATGTGTTTCATGTTTGTTGGGAGTTTTTGGTATACAGGGTATTCTAGGGTATCTTCGCCAGGTGGTGTGTTTTTTGTGATGGGAGTGCTTTGTCCCACTCATGTATGGTGAAATTGTCATTTAAAGGGTCTGAGTTGCGTGTATCTTGTTCGGTTTGGTCCAGCGAATAGATGTTGGTATTTGGTTTCTAGTATGGCTCTTAGAGTGAGGGATGCTTGGTTTGTGGTTGTTATTGGGTCTGGCTTGAGCAAAGTGTTTAACTAGCGTTTCTGATGTTGTGGTATTATCCTTTGATTCAAGTGTGACATGTTTGTTGTATTTTCCTTTGATTGCGCGGATTTTTTTCTTTATATATCTTTGGATGTTGTTTTGTGTGTGAGTGTTGAGCAAACGTCTTTGCATTATTCCTTTTTAGCTATTTTAAGTGTTCTTTTTTATATAGCCTCTAGGCTCTATAGGTTAGGTCTCAGACCTACTTGGTAGTTCTGTATTTGTTTAGCGCCTGTTGTTTGCTTTTAATGGCTGGTTTGCAATCGGCGTTCCACCAGGGAAGTTTGTATTTTGGGAGAGTACCATTTGTTTTTAGTATGGAGAGCAGTGCTGCCTGGTTGATGATTTCTATTAGATTGTCATAATAGTTGTTGACATTTGGTTTATATATATATATATATATATATATATATATATATATATATATATATATATATATATATATATATATATATATGTGTGTGTGTGTGTGTGTGTTATGCATTGGAGCTTTTGCTGAACTTTTTATCCAGTTTGCTTTATGACAAAGCCATTTTGGTGTTGAAGTTTGGGTAAATGTTCGTCTTTCTGTTAGTATGGTAATTTGGGTTGGGAAGTGGTCGCTTCCCATGGTGGTTTGATCTAGTGCTACCCATTGGATGTCTTGTGCTATGTCAGTTATTATTGTCAAATCTAGGACTGACATGCCGCCTGTGTGAGTGTGTATTCTTGTTGGAGTGCCGTCGTTTAGTACTGTTAGTTTTGCTGTTTTAATTAAATTATCTCGTATCAGTTCGTATTCCTCTCTAGGATTGACGGTACATCATGGGTTCGTAATATGTGGCTTAAGGGGGTTGCTGGTTTGATTACGTGGCCTGGTGGGTCATATATGTTGTAGAGTGCTATTGGGTTTTCTTTTAGTGCATTTTGATGTTTATTCGTTGTATTTCTATATGTTAATTGTTGTTGTTGTATTTCTATATGTTAATTGTTGTTGTTGTTGGGTAGGTCTAGAGGTTCTGTCTTTGAAAAAGTTGTGTACATATATTGCTAGGCCTCCCCCGGTTTTTCCATTTGTTCGTTGTTTTTGATAGATGGTGTCATATTCCTTGATTTTTTGGTAATTTAGTTTTGTTTGCTGTTATTTTGGTTTCCTGGAGACAAATTATAGTTGGCTATAGTTTGGATTGTTGCTGTTAATTCTATATAGTTTGTTTTGATCCCTCTGCAATTCCATTGCAAGATAATTGTTATGATTTGTTTAAGTTGTATTGAATTCCTAGTTGTTGTTGAGTTTAGGAGTGCCATTTGTATGGTTTTTCTGATAGTTGGCCTGATGTTTTGTTTGGATATGTGAGATATAACGTGAGGTGGCTAGGGCGGTATTGGAAATTGTATTGCTTTGTGTGTGATGCTCTTAAGTTTCCAATTGGTGTTATGTGGCAATTAGCGGTATTCCTGTTCCTTTGCCCATTATTCCGGGCAATGTTCTCTGCGTTTTGGATACGAGCTAGCTTGTGTGTTGGTTTAGGTTTGGTACGGATTTTGGTTGTTTATTAGGTAGTGGTGTTGTTTTGGTAAGATGGCGAATTGTTTGTTGGTTTAGTTCATAGTTTTTACTATTTGATGGGCCTTTAAGGGGATTTTTCTATTTTGTCTAGTTGACCAATCTAAAAATTCTTCGATGTACATCGTTTAACCTACGGTTGTGTGTGTTGTGGTTAGCTGTTGCGTAGTTTCGCTTCTTATTTTTGTGAGTATTTCTGCTATGTCGTCTATTGTGTGAGTTTTGGATGGTCCTGGTTGTTGGCTGTATGTATTTTGTTGTATGGGTTGTGGCATGTTTTCCGTTTAGATCCTTTCGTTTGTTTGAAGGGAGGTTTGGAAATAGGTGGCATATACCTGTGTTGTTAATAATGTGAGTTTGGAGTGGGTCTTTTTTGTGCTATTATGGTCGTATAGTTTGGTAGACCCTGTTGTGCGTAATTTTTGTCTTCTGGTGTCTTGCATAAGTTGACTGTTTATATATGCGTGACTTTCAATCGTTGAGTGTTGCCCCAATATTTGTGTATTTTTGCAAAGTGTGGTTGTTCCTGTGTTTGGTGGATTTGTGGGTACGAGTTTCCTTTTAGTCAGACCTTTTATTTGGATAATTGCATCCTCAATCCTGGTGATGAGTTTGCGTTGTGATAGTGAGTCTGCTGGGTTTCTTGTCTTTAGTTTTTGTCGGATTTTGTTCTTTGTATTTCTTTACTTTATTTTGTGATTTTCTGGCGGGTGGCTCTGGTCCTTCTATCATTGAGAGTTGATGGTGAGAATATTAGGTTTGGTTGATATATAGTTGTAGTCATGGTAAACGCAGATGAGGTGCCTCTGCTGGCATATAATTCTTGTATTAGTTTTTGAGCTTTATAATTACGTTGGTTAGCTTGTATATTTTCATTTTTCTGGAAGGCTTGTTTTAGTCAATGTGCCTTTCGTGCCTTTTACTCTTTTAGATATAACTGTGATTTGTAGTATTTAGTGTCTATTTTTAATTGATCTGTATTTCGGTTAATGCGTTCTATTTGTTTTATTTTATATTGGTTTGCAAGTTTTAAAGGTATTTCAGATTTGATTATATTAGCGTTAGTATGTTATGCATTCTGTACTGAGCCTGACTATGTGATTTTTTCGTCTTAGTGTTAGTTGGTATAAGCAATATGAGTAAGCGTTGGATTGCTTTGACGTTTGAGTTAGGTCCGTCAGTTAGTTGTCCTGTACACAATGGAATTTAAAGAAGGCCGACTGGGTCAAGTTCGAAATACTTTGCGAAACTAGGCTGGGTGAGGACACAGTTTTCAATGTTAGCGATCCTATTCAGCTTTTTACATTTATTTCAATAGAAATTGCAGAAGACTCTATTTCCAAGTCCTCTACCAACTGTAAAAGAATCCTAAAACCTTGGGTTACTAAGGAATGTACGGAAGCCATTAGACTACGTCGAAAAGTATTAAACAAATTTAATAATCATCCGACGCCCGATAACTTAAATATATATCGCATTGCCCGAGCCAAAGCTCGTCCCACAATCAGGGAAAGTAAAAGAGCATCATGGAAGAAATATGTTTCTTCTTTAAACTCTCGTTCCACTGTTCAGAAAGTTTGGGATACTGTACGCAAAATAAACGGAAAAAACAAACAAAACCCTCTCTGACACCTGCAACTAAACAATAACAACTTTAATTCAAAACGTGACATTGCAAATACTCTTGCTGACAGTTTCTCAAAAAATTCATAATCTAATTATACCGAAGCCTTTCAAAACCTTAAAGCTCAAAAAGAAAAGTCACGTTTAAAATTCACATCCAACAACTCGGAAAGTTATAATCAGTTGTTCTCATTATCGGAGCTTAGGGAGGCTTTAGATACGGCCCATAATACTTCCACTGGACCTGATGAAATACATTACCAGTTTTCGAAACACCTTCCAGAATCATCATTAACAACCCTTTTGAAACTCTTCAATGATTTATGGCTTATTGGTAATATACCCAAAAACTGGAAAGAAGCAACTGTAATACCAGTTCCCAAACCCGGTAAAGATAGCGAAGACCCCAACAGCTACCGACCAATTGCACTGACATGCTGTGTGTGCAAAACAATGGAACGAATGATCAATTCTCGACTTATCTGGTACTTGGAAACTAACAATTTAATATCTCCTTTCCAAAGTGGCTTTCGATATGGATGGAGTAAAAATGATCATCTAGTTAGACTAGAAACATTCATTCGTGATACCTTAATCAAGAAAGAACATTTAGTAGCGGTTTGGCTCAGATTTTTTCCGATCGTGTAACGTAAAATTCACTTGGGGTTGCTTAATGAGCCAAGGAGGTGTTTTCGAGATAAATGTTTTCTGGATTAAAGATAGATTACATTTGATTTGGTCAAAGCAGAATGATATTCTAATACCAAATGAAGGTATAGCGTTTTGTTTATTTACGTATAAAGCTTTGTAATTTGGATGAAAAAAGGCCGAAAAAGCAGGGTTCAGAGGGTTGGATCGTAACTTAAGAGCATAATGTGCAGAAAGCATTTCTCTGCGATGCGATAAATGTGGTTCATTCGCTTCCGCGAGAAGGCTTTCACACGGAGATGTCTTAAATGCTCCTAGAGCAAGTCTTATTCCCTGATGATGAATTGGGTCAAGCATTTTCAAATAAGACTTCCTAGCTGAACCATAAACAATGCATCCATAGTCTAAGATGGAACGGATAAATGTTCTATACAAATTAAGGAGGACTTTTTTATCAGCACCCCAATCAGTGTGAGCAATTACTTTAATCAAATTTAAGGCTTTTAAGCATTTAGCTTTCAAATTCTTAATGTGTGGTATGAATGTCAGCTTTTTGTAAAATAGAACACCCAAGAATTTTGTTTCCTCAACAACTGGAATAAGTGTTCCATCCAGCGTGAGTTTAGGGTTATCATGATGTCTTCGCAACTGACAAAAATGCATGCACACTTTTTTTGATTTTGAAAATTTGAAACCGTTATTACTGGCCCAACTTTGAATCTTATTGATATTTTGCTGGAGTTGCCTCTCAATTGTATGCATGTGTTTTGAGCGATAACAAATTAAAAAATCGTCAACATATAAAGAGCAGTCAACACCGGGGGCTAAGCATTTGGTGATTCTATTGATTTTGATGTTAAAAAGCGTCACAGATAAAATACTGCCCTGGGGCACACCCATCTCTTGCTGGTGTGTATCGGAGAGGTTAGAGCCCACTCGAACTTTGAATTCCCTGTCAGAGAGAAAATTAGAGATAAATGAGGGCAGACGGCCTTTGAGACCCAGATCGTGCAGGTCTTTTAGTATCCCGTACTTCCATGTTGTGTCATAGGCCTTTTCTAAATCAAAAAATACCGCTACTAAATGTTCTTTTTTGATAAAGGTATCATGTATGAATGTTTCTAGTCTAACTAGATGATCATTAGTACTCCGTCCATATCGAAAGCCACTTTGGAAAGGAGATATTAAATTGTTAGCTTCTAAGTACCAGAGTAGTCGAGAATTGATCATTCGTTCCATTGTTTTGCACACACAGCATGTCAGTGCAATTGGTCGGTAGCTGTTGGGGTCTTCGCTATCTTTACCGGGTTTGGGAACTGGTATTGCAGTTGCTTCTTTCCAGTTTTTGGGTATATTACCAATAATCCATACATCATTGAAGAGTTTCAAAAGTGTTGTTAATAATGATTCTGGAAGGTGTTTAAAAAACTGGTAATGTATTTCATCAGGTCCAGTGGATGTATCATGGGCCTTATCTAAAGCCTCCCTAAGCTCCGATAATGAGAACAACTGATTATAACTTTCCGCGTTGTTGGATGTGAATTTTAAACGTGACTTTTCTTTTTGAGCTTTAAGTTTTTGGAAGGTTTCGGTATAATTAGATGATGATGAATTTTTGGAGAAACTGCCAGCAAGAGTATTTGCAATGTCACGTTTTGAATTAAAGTTGTTATTGTTTAGTTGCAGTTGTCGGAGAGGGTTTTGTTTGTTCTTTCCGTTTATTTTGCGTACAGTATCCCAAACCTTCTGAACAGAGGAACGACAGTTTAAAGAAGAAACATATTTCTTCCATGATGCTCGTTTACTTTCCCTGATTGTGCGACGAGCTTTGGCTCTAGCAATGCGATATATAGTTAAGTTTTCGGGCGTCGGATGATTATTAAATTTGTTTAATGCTTTTCGACGTAGTCTAATGGCTTCTGTACATTCCTTAGTGACCCAAGGTTTTAAGATTCTTTTACAGTTGGTAGAGGACTTGGGAATAGAGTCTTCTGCAATTTCTATTAGAATAGATGTGAAAAGCTGAATGGGATCGCTAACATTGAAACGTGTGTCCTCACTCAGCCTAGTTTTGCAGAGTATTTCGAACTTGACCCAGTCGGCCTTCTTTAAATTCCATTGTGGAATTCATCAATTGTAGAGTTAAGATTTACAAGGGAGATTGGGAAGTGATCGCTACTGTGGAGATCATCAGCGACCTTCCATTCATAGTCCAAAAGCAGCGAGGGAGAACAAATTGTCAAATCGATGCATGTGTATGTACCCGTGCCTGGTTGTAGGTATGTAGGTGTTTTGGTATTATAGAGACACAGACCGTGTCTAGAAATAAAGTCTTCAATTTTGTGACCTCTATCACTTATATGATTTGATCCCCATAAAATATTATAGGCATTAAAATCTCCGAGTAAAACAAATGGTGCAGGAAGTTGTTGCACAGGGGAATCTAATTCGTTTGGGACTAGGTTAGTGTTTGGTGGTAAGTAAATGGAACAAAATGTAATCACTCGCTGAAGAGTGACGCTTACAGCAATGGCTTTTAAATTTGTGTTTAGAGGAATGACCTTATGAGGGGCTCTATTGTTCACAATAACAGAGACTCCCCCTGAGGCCCTGTCAACATTCTGAGAGTAGTGGTTAAACAGGGAGTAGTTTTTAAGTGTGATGTTGTCTGTATTTTTCAAAAATGTTTCCTGAAGACATAGTACTGCAGGATCATGTTCATCTAAAAGCAGAAGAATATCATGGTAGTTGGCTTTAAGTCCTCTACAATTCCATTGTAAAATGGTGTTCTTCATTTCAGCTGTATATTAGACCTTTCGAGTGGAAATAATTTGGTTATTTATCTGGAGGAAGTACGGGGGTGTATCTTTTGTTATTGGATCTGGAGTTACCCTGAGGACATGAAGCAGATTCCTCCGCATCCATGTCCTCTAGGTCTTCAAACCTGTTGTGTATTTTTATAGGATCATCAGACCCTATTTTATGCCTATTTTTTTTAAACCCTTTTCTTGCTATTTGGTGATTTTGGTGGTGAGGTAATGTTGAATGTTGTTTGCGTCGATCTAGAGTTTTTCTGCGGTCTATAGTGTGGGATGTTTGAGTCAGCATGGGGTTCAGGCGTGTTTGTGCGTCTTTCGTTGCTTTCTGGCTGCTCTTTACTACAGTTGAGAAGGATGGGCCGGGGAATGATCTAGCTTGAACAAGCTTTCTGGCCTCGGAAAAAAATCTGAAACAAACCCTATCCTATTCTTGAATTCTTATCATGATCTACTCAATGAATTTACACATTATGCTAGATTTTATACTGATGGATCAAAGGTTGCTGATAAGGCTGCTGCAGCCTTCGTCAGTGGCAAACACATAACCCAAGAGCGTTTGCCAAATGATGCATCCATATTTTCAGCGGAAATCAGAGCAATAGACCTTGCTCTGACATTTATCGAATCTAAACATATTCTAAATAGTATTATTTTCTGTGACTCATTATCAGTGCTTCACGCGCTACACAATATCAAACTAGATAATCCACTATTGGTGAATGTTCTGATCAAAAACTCTGAGCTTAGTGCCTCATGCAATATAGTATATTGTTGGCTACCTAGCCATATTGGTATTAGAGGTAACGAAGAAGCAGACCGGGCTGCTAAGATGGCCCTATATTTAGAACCATCGGATTTTAAATTACCATATTCTGATTTTAAACCTTGTATCAAAAAGTATCTACGTCAAAAGTGGCAGGTATCATGGGATGATGCAATCAATAACAAACTTCATGCCATCAAACCAATCTTGGGAGAATGGACTCCTTCCTACAGAACTTTTCGTAGGGAGGAGGTTGTCATTGCAAAAATCAGAATCGGTCATACATACATTACCCACTCACACATACTAAAAAGTGAAGATCCACCAGAGTGCGTTCCTTGCAATGTACCATTTACTGTTAAACACTTTATGACCACGTGTTCCGACCTGCAACCTACGCGTGATAAATACTATAATGTACACGACATGCAGGAACTTTTTGATACTATTCAAATCACTAGTATTTTAGATTTCCTAAAGGAAGTAAATCTTTATTTTAAACTGTAACTTGTTATGACCTTACCCAAACTAATTTTTAACTAATGCAAATACCATCTATTATTTACAACTTTTCATCAATATACATCATTTACATTTCCCGTTGATCGGGAACCGACATTTTTAACTGTTGACTACATTTCTCATTCTATATTTAACTACTATATTTTTTTTTACTATATTGCTGTTCGATATTGAACCTTTTTACATATATGACCTACTATATGGCGCTAAATAGCCTAAAAGTGCTGATGCGCCGTTAAAATTAAATCAATCAATTAATCAATCATTAGTAGCGGTCTTTTTTTTTATTTACAAAAGGCCTATGACACAACATGGAAGTACAAGATACTAAAAGACTTGCACGATCTGGGACTCAAAGGCCGTCTGCCCTCATTTATCTCTAATTTTCTCTCTGACAGGAAATTCGAAGTTCGAGTGGGCTCTACCCTCTCCAATACGCACCAGCAAGAGATGGGTGTGCCCCAGGGCAGTATTTTCTCTGTGACGTTATTTAACATCAAAATCAATAGTATCGCCAAATGTTTAGCTCCCGGTGTTATTTACTCATTATATGCTGACGATTTTTTAATTTGTTATCGATCAAAGCATATGCATACAATTGAGAGGCAACTCCAGCAAAATATCAATAAGATTCAAAGTTGGGCCAGTAATAACGGTTTCAAATTTTCAAAATCAAAAACCGTATGCATGCATTTCTGTCAGTTGCGAAGACATCATGATGACCCTAAACTCACGCTGGATGGAACACTTATTCCAGTTGTTGAGGAAACAAAATTCTTGGGTATTCTATTTGACAAAAAGCTGACATTCATACCACACATTATAAATTTGAAAGCAAAATGCTTAAAAGCCTTACATTTGATTAAATTAATTGCTCACACTGACTGGAGTGCTGATAAAAAAGTCCTTAATTTTTATAGAACATTTATCCGTTCCATCTAAGACTATGGATGCATTGATTGTGGTTCAGCTAGGAAGTCATATTTGAAAATGCTTGACCCATTTCATCATCAGGGAATAAGACTTGCTCTAGGAGCATTTAAGACATCTCCGTGTGAAAGCCTTCTCGTGGAAGCGAATGAACCACCTTTGATGCATCGCAGTGAAATGCATTCTGCACATTATGCTCTTAAGTTACGATCCAACCCTCTGAACCCTGCTTTTTCGGCCGTTTTTCATCCAAATTACAAAACTTTATACGTAAATAAACCAAATGCTATACCTTCATTTGGTATCAGAATATCATCCTGCTTTGACCAAATCAAATGTAATCTATCTTCAATCCAGGAAACATTTGTCTCTAAAACACCACCTTGGCTCATTAAGCAAACTCCTCTGCGGGTCCGGAGTTGTAGAATTGGCCCGCCGTGCCTCGCCACGTGTCGTAAAAAGCGACTAAGTAGAGGCAACCTGTAAGCCGTGGGTTGCGACCCGTAACGGAGAAGGAAAGGATCCTGGTGGTTGCAACACACTACTTTGGCCTCTACGTCTCTTAAGACGGGTGGTTGAGATGGGCCCGGTCTCGACAAATCTGCTGGTCACGCCGAGCCCTAGGAAGTCTTAATTAACTCTCTCGCCTCCTTTTACTTTATTCTTGTATCTCGCTTGATACCACCGTTGCCCCTATATTCTATTCCTATATCTTTCCCTTTCTTAAATCTTAGTAGACTTCCTAGAAGGCGGTGGCTTAACGGGTCAATCGGGGGGTAATTTTACTGACCTTCGAAATTGGCAACTTCAGGGTCAACCAAAGCTAATTTTACCAACTGAGTATGGTGTTTGTGTATCCCTGGCACTTGAAAAGTGTCCCCTTGTTGGGCTCCTTGGTGGGTGGGGAGCACGGGTGCTGAATCTTTCAAACTGCCATCATGGAGAATTTAAAAAAAACTCCCAAACGTACCAAAACTGTGTCATCAGAGTCGGATGATGAACCATGTAGTGTGGAATCCTTTCCTCGCTTCATGGTCATCCATTCAAAAGACGAAGCTAAACAACTTGCCACATTGTCACCATTTATAGTCGAAAAGACTATACTTGGATTAGTCGGCAAGCCAAAAAGTGTGAAGAAGCTAAGATCAGGTGACCTACTTGTAGAGTGTGAGCGCAAAGCTCAAACTGAAAATATACTGAAAATTAAATCGTTTCACGATATTCCAGTAACCTGCTCCGCCCACTCTACACTTAATACATCAAAAGGCATCATTCGTTGCCGTGACCTTGCTGGAGTCTGCGACAAGGACATCGTCGAGGGCATGAAAACTGAAGGTGTCACTGCAGTCCGTAGAATTCGTATCAAACGAAACAACAATCTGCACGACAACAACACTATTATACTCACCTTTAATAAGCCCATATTACCTAAAGTGGTCAAGGTTGGCTTCTTACAAGTTAAGGTTGAGGTATATATACCAAATCCCCTCCGATGTTACAAATGCCAAAAATACGGCCATCATGAAGACAGATGCTCTCGAAGCCAAATCTGTGGCCGGTGTGGCGACTCCTCCCACCGGGAATCAGAGTGCAAGGCCACTCCGCACTGCGTAAACTGCGGCAAAGAACATCATGCTAGTTCCAAGGAATGCGACACTTGGAGACAGGAGAAGGAAATCCAGAGGATTAAATACACTAATAATATTCCCTATCCAGAGGCCAGGAAGCTTGTTCAAGCTAAATCATTCCCCGGCCCATCCTTCTCAACTGTAGTAAAGAGCAGCCAGAAAACAACGAAAGACGCACAAACTCAAACAGATATACCCGATTCTACATTAAAAACATAACACCCCACATTAACAAGCACAAAAAACCACGGCATCTACCCAAACGACCTTTAACAACAATCAGCAAACTAAGTCACCAAAGAAATCCAAATCCCATGGAAATAGACAACAAAAGGGGTCAGATGACCCCATCAAACTATTCAATAGGTTTGGGGACATTGAGAACAAGGATGCAGAAGACACTGCTCCGTGTTCTCAGGGTAGCTCATAACCAAACAAAAGAATCACACCCGTACTTCCCCCAGATAAATAACACTATAGATGTTCCCCTCGAAAAGTCTAACCTAAATCCAAAACCTCCATTCTAAATTTATAATGAAAAACACAATAATACAATGGAACTGTCGAGGACTTAAAGCTAATTATAATGAGATTCTTATGCTTTTAAATAAATATGATCCAGCTTTGTTATGTCTTCAGGAAACCTTTTTAAAAGATACGGACAATATCACATTCAAAAACTACTCCCTGTTTAACACATACCTACAAAACGTTGACAGGGCCTCAGGAGGGGTGTCTATTGCTGTGAACAATAGAGCCCCACATAGAAACATCCCTTTAAATACAAATCTACAAGCCATTGCTTTAAGTGTCACTCTACATCGGGTGATTACATTTTGTTCTGTCTACATACCACCAAATACTAAATTATCACCAAACGAATTAGACATACTTGTTCAACAACTTCCCACGCCATTTGTTTTACTTGGTGATTTTAATGCCCATAACATTTTATGGGGATGGAAATACATAAGTGACAGAGGGAAAAAAGTTGAAGACTTTGTTGCTAGATACGACTTGTGTCTATTTAATAACAAGTCTCCGACTTATCTGCACCCAGGATCGGGTACATACACTTGCATTGACTTAACAATATGTACTCCTTCACTTCTGTTGGATTTTAATTGGAAGGTCGCTGATGACCTTCATAGCAGTGATCATTTTCCAATATATCTCAAGAACACCAATACCAAAATTGATGACACAATTCCACAGTGGAACTTAAAGAAAGCTGACTGGGCCAAATTTGAAACACTTTGTACAATGAGACTTAACAGGAATACCATACTAAATGATGACAATCCAATTCGACAATTTACAACTATCGTAATCGAGATTGCAGAAGAGTCCATTCCTACGTCCTCGAGAAATTCTCATAAAAAGCCCAAACCATGGTTCACTAAAGAATGTGAAGAAGCCATTAAACAACGCCGAGAAGCACTGAACAAATTCAATAATCGTCCAACGCCCGAAAATCTAGCTCAATACCGTATTACGCGGGCTAAAACTCGCCGCACGATTAAAGAAAATAAACGAACATCATGGAAAAAATATGTTTCAACTTTAAACTCTCGTTCCTCTATAAACAAAGTTTGGGACACGATCCGCAAAATAAATGGTAAAGGAAAATACGATTGCTTCCAACACCTGAAGCTAAATAACATCAATTATAAAAGCAAGCATGAAATAGCTAATGTACTTGCTGATTGTTTCTCCAAAAATTCCTCATCGTCTAATTATTCCGAAGCTATCCGAAGACTTAAAATTCAAAAAGAAAAAATACGGTTGAAATTCACATCAAATAACTTAGAGAGTTATAACCAACCGTTTTTTTGTCGGAACTTATGGAATCCTTGAATAAGGCCAATGATACTTCCGCTGGGCCTGACGATATACATTACCAGTTTTTAAAACACCTTCCAGATCCATCCTTGAGAGTTCTTCTGGCAATCTTTAATGATTTATGGATTACTGGCAATGTACCAAAAATTTGGAAAGAAGCAATAATAATAATACCAATCCCCAAAACAGGCAAAGATGGCACAGACCCTACCAACTACAGACCTATATCACTAACTAGCTGTGTATGTAAAACAATGGAACGAATGATCAATTCTGGCTTGTATGGTATCTGGAAAGCAACAATTTAATTTCTCCTTTCCAAAGTGGCTTTCGTCATGGTCGTAGTACCAACGACCATCTGGTTAGATTTGAAACATTTATTCGTGATACTTTCGTAAAGAGGGAACATTTAGTAGCGGTTTTCTTTGATTTGGAAAAGGCCTATGACACAACATGGAAGTACGGGATACTAAATGACCTACACGATCTGGGTCTAAAAGGCCGACTGCCTTCATTCATATCAAACTTCCTCTCAGACAGGGAATTCAAAGTACGAGTGGGCTCCATCCTCTCTGATATACACGATCAAGAGACGGGTGTACCCCAGGGCAGTATTTTATCAGTGACGCTTTTCAATATAAAGATTAATAGCATCACCAAGTGTCTGATGCCAGGTGTGGATTGCTCATTATATGTTGATGACTTTTTAATATGTTACCGATCCAAACACATGCATACAATTGAAAGACAATTACAACAAAACATAAACAAAATTCAAAATTGGGCCAATACTAATGGTTTCAAATTCTCGAAATCAAAAACTGTCTGTATGCATTTCTGTCAGTTACGAAGATAACATGATGGACCTAATCTCACGCTGGAAGGAACACCTATTCCAGTTGTTGAGGAAACAAAATTTTTAGGCATTATCTTCGATAGAAAACTGACTTTTATTCCACATCTGAAATATTTGAAAGCGAAATGTTTGAAATCTCTTAATTTACTTAAAGTAATAGCGCACACTGACTGTGGTGCTGATAGGAGAGTCATACTCAATTTATACAGAACGTTTATCCGCTCCAAATTAGACTATGGTTGCATTGTTTATGGTTCAGCAAGGAAATCGTATTTAAAGATGCTTGACCCAATCCATCATCAGGAAATAAGACTTGCCCTGGGAGCATTTAAAACATCCCCGTGTGAAAGCCTCCTTGTCGAAGCGGATGAGCCACCCTTATCACAACGCAGAGAAATGCTTTCCGCACAATATGCTATCAAATTGAGATCCAGCCCTCTGAACCCAGCTTTTTCGGCAGTTTTTGAACCAAAATATAAATCCTTATATGACAATAAACCAAATGTCATACCTACATTTGGCATTAGAATATCACAATTTCTCGAAAGTACTCAAATTGATTTTTCAAATATTCTGAAAACCAACATCTCCGAAACACCCCCATGGTTACTTCAGCAACCAAGAGTAATATTTACGTTACATGATGGAAAAAAATCGGAGACAAACCCTTCCTTTTTCCACAACTCTTACCATGAACTCCTCTCACAATTTGAATAGTATACAAAAATATATACTGATGGATCAAAAGATGAACAAAAGGCTGCTACAGCCTTCGTAAGTGGAAACCACACAACCAAAGTTCGCTTACCAAATGGTACATCCATTTTTTCAGCCGAAATTAGAGCAATAGACCTTGCTTTGCAATACATTGCAAGCAAGAGTATTTCAAAAAGCATAATATTCTCCGACTCACTATCAGTACTTCAGTCACTACATGACAGAAAACTGGAGAATCCATTATTAGCAAATATTCTCCTTAAGCATACTGAGCTGAGTACCTCCCACAATATAGTATACTGTTGGTTACCCAGCCATGTAGGAATTAAAGGTAATGATAAAGCAGATCGTGCTGCTAAAAAGGCCCTATTACTAGAACCAACTGATTTTAAAGCACCCTATACTGATTTTAAACGTATCAAAGACTGTTTACGCCAGAAATGGCAGGCATCATGGAATGATGCCGTGAATAACAAACTTCATGCCATCAAGCCAACCTTAGGAGAATGGACCCCTTCCTACAGATCCGTCCGTAGAGAGGAGGTAGTCATTGCAAGAATTCGACTCGGTCATACTTATTTAACACACTCCTACATATTAAAAGGAGAAGACCCACCAGAGTGCATAGCTTGTAATGAACCATTCACCGTTAAGCACTTTATGCTGGAATGCTTCGATCTTGAACCTACGCGTAATCATTACTACGTTGTGCAAGACATGAGGGAGCTCTTTGATACAGTTAACATTACCAACATTATAGACTTCCTTAAGGAAGCAAACATTTATAGTAAGTTATAGCTTTTGTTTTATCACCTTGTTTAGTTTTGTGTTATATTTATGCAGTCGATAGATTTTAATTGCCAATCATACGTTTTTGTTATCATACATTTGCACACCCCGTTGATCGGGAAACTTTTAATTATTTACAATCGTTCACATTTTTATCGGTTTACCTTTTAACTCTTTGGTCTCCAATCGCTGGTCGATAAAATTATTTTACCATTTATAAATGAAAAAGGATATAAACTAATGTTTGGCGCTAAATAGCCACATAGTGCTGATGCGCCGTTAAAATATCAATCAATCAATCAATCATTAAGCAACCCCAAGTGATTTTTACGTTACACGATCGGTAAAAAAAATCTGAGACAAACCCTATCCTATTCTTGAAGTCTTATCATGATCTTCTCAATGACTTTACACATTATGCTAGATTTTATACTGATGGATCAAAGGTTGCTGATAAGGCTGCTGCAGCCTTCGTCAGTGGCAAACACATAACCAAAGAGCGTTTGCCAAATGATGCATCCATATTTTCATGGGATAATGCAATCAATAACAAACTTCATGCCATCAAACTAATCTTGGGAGAATGGACTCCTTCCTACAGAACTATTCGTAGGGAGGAGGTTGTCATTGCAAGAATCAGAATCGGTCATACATACATTACCCACTCACACATACTAAAAGGTGAAAGTCCAACAGGGTGCGTTCCTTGCAATGTACCATTTACTGTTAAACACTTTATGACCACATATTCCGACCTGCAACCTACGCGTGATAAATACTATAATGTACACGACATGCAGGAACTTTTTGATACTATTCAAATCACTAGTATTTTAGATTTCCTAAAGGAAGTAAATCTTTATTTTAAACTGTCACTTGTATGACCTTACCCAAACTAATTTTTAACTAATGCAAATACCAACTATTATTTACATCTTTTCATCAAGATACATCATTTGCATTTCCCGTTGATTGGGAACCAACATCTTTAGCTGTTATAAACATTTACCATTTTATATTTAATTAACTACTATGGATTTTTTACTATATCGCTAGTCGAGTTTGAACCTTTCATTTTACACATATGACCTAATGTATGGCGCTAAATAGCCTAAAAGTGCTGGTGCGCCGTTAAAATTAAATCAATCAATCCTCAATCCTGGTGATGAGTTTGCGTTGTGATAGTGAGTCTGCTGGGTTTCTTGTCTTTAGTTTTTGTCGGATTTTGTTCTTTGTATTTCTTTACTTTTTGTTGTGATTTTCTGGCGGGTGGCTCTGGTCCTTTTACTATCATTGAGAGTTGATGGTGAGAATATTAGGTTTGGTTGATATATAGTTGTAGTCAAGGTAAACGCAGATGAGGTGCCTCTGCTGGCATATCATTCTTGTATTAGTTTTTGAGCTTTATAATTACGTTGGTTAGCTCCTCGTATATTCTCATTTTTTCTGGAAAGCTTGTTTTAGTCAATGTGCCTTTCGTGCCATTTACTGTTTTTGATATTACTGTGATTTGTAGTATTTCGTGTCTATTTTTAATTGATCTGTTTTTGGGTTAATGCGTTCTATTTGTTTTATTTTTATATTGGTTTGCAAGTTTTAAAGGTATTTCATATTTCATTATATAAGCGTTAGTATGTTATGCATTCTGCACTAAGCCTGACCATATGATTATTTCGTGTTAGTGTTGGTATAAGTATATGAGTAAGCGTTGGATTGCTTTGACGTTTGTGTTAGGTCCGTCAGTTATTTGTCCTGTACACGTGAATCCTTTGTGAATAAAAGTCCACACTAATAGTTTCCAGATGGTCAGAATTCCCTGTTACTTTGTCCCTTCTTGGGCTACGTTCTCCTGATTTTTCGTATAGAGGTTTGGATGCTTCTGTAATTTCCTACTGCTTTGTGTTTTGTTGGGGGAAAGTCCCTTTGTTACGTTTCCTGTGGGTATATTCCTTTGATGGTCGTGGCTTCCTCTCTTTCTGTGAGTCGGTTTTCTTTGTGTGAGTTGGATTTGTATTTTTCTCGTGAAAAATTGAAGATTTGTAGGTGTGGGTGAAAATCTACTCACTTTGTCTTCTTTCTTTTATATTCTTTCTTCTCTGTGTCCTGGATGCGTCCGTCCTCTTCAAAGGCTAGCACTTGAGTGATGATGCTTGTAGCGGCGCGAATGACTGTTCTGTTCATATGTATTATAGTCATGTATACACTTTCGTGTTTTATGACTTTAAGCCCTGAAAAGGACTAGTGACCTCCCCCCTTCCGGGGCCGGGCTCACCAGTGTCCAGTGCTGACACTTTTGCCCCGGCGCGTGGGCCTATTAACCCCCTGGTGGCTCACCGCCTTAGCCGGATGTTATCTTTCGATAACGTTACTATCCAGAGGCGCTTAGCCCTAGGGCAGGACTTTTGGTCGTGGTGCTGACCTTAAGACCCTTTGGTTGGCTGCGTATTGTAACAAAGCGCACCGGCCTTCCACATCAACTCCCGCCTACTAAAGTCCCCCCAATGTCTAAGTTCACCTAACTTTATCTCAGGTGGATTATTGTCAAATTTAACCATTTTTTCCTACGGGTGTCCCTATATCAATGATGTGTTAGCCACCTATTCAATTATCCAAATGTTCCTGAGTTGTGAATTTGGAATATATTTTGATGAGGTTGAATTTTACGTACTTAGAGTACTTATATGGTTCTAAAAAAAATCAATCTCTAGGTGTATGTCACCTAATTTTGACATTTATCACCGCTTTGACAATGTTTGATTTGTAATTTGGACTGCCTTTCCAAAGGGTCTCGTTTTAATGTTAGGTCTTCCAGGCCAAAGTGAAGGCATAGGTTGTAGGTTTATTTTTGGACAGTTGGCCGCGTGGCCCGGACTGTCCATCGCTAATCGGTCTACTCCGCTCCTAGGAGTTAGGGCTATCGGGGGGGAGGTTCCTGATTTTCCCTTATCGGCCTTGACCTTTTTGTCCTTGTCATAGTGGGAAATCTTATCCAATATATATATATATATATATATATATAGTGCTTATAGGAGTCAGGATCCACCCAGGCTCATTTATTCGTATGACGAACGCTTGGAATTTATATACTTTAAGCATGGACGTGAAGGAAAACATCCCTTACATTCACTTCACACAGAATATAATATCCTCACCAAAAACACGAAACGAGCAAGCATGAAACAAATATTCTATCCACACCACTGGAATGAGAAGAAAAACACAAATATACTATCCACACCAAATAACGAGGGAACACAAATATACTATCCTCACCAACGAAACGGGCAAGCATAAAACACAATATACTATCTACACCTACGAAACGAGCAAGCATAAAGAGCACAAATATACTATATACACCAATGAACGTGCATGCAAACACACCCAAACACATCAGTAAAGGAGTGAATGTTTATATTTACTCTACACTACAATCATACGAATAGTCATTTTTAATAGTCTTTCTTTTCTAGAGATCTGGTTAGCCCAAAATAATTTATTTCCTTATAAAAATAAGAAAAGAACTTACCATTTTATGAATCAGATCCAAAATTAATTCAAGAATTAAAAATATACAAGTCCTATCAATAAAAAGTCCTAAATGAATATCTATTCGAGTCCCAATGAAATCAAAAATGAGGGCGATAATGTATGTCTTGATCTTCAAAATGTTGCTGTGTCAACAGCTCCTTGTTGAATCACAGAAAATATTTAGT